>JAWZYV010015730.1:0-34272 GCA_038373885.1 Cheiracanthium punctorium
ATTTTTGCCAAATGCCCTTTTTAAATAAAAAATTCCTAAAAATCTGCAAATTATACTGCATATTCAGAAAAAACTTTTTTTAAAAGAAAATTTTCTTCTCTGTCCGATGATGTAAATGTCGTTTTGCTGCGAGCGTAATTACCATCCGTTATTACTAATTAGGTGAGAAAAAAATGCGAAAAAATCGCATAAAACATATCAATACATATAATCGCATAAAAAGGTCGAATTTTGTAAAAAGCGCTTCGAGGTGCACAACTTCATGAATACCAAATTTGGGGTTTCTAGGTGTAGCCGTTTTGTCCGTAACGCCGACGGCAGACAGACAGACAGACCCACACACACACAGAGACATCTTCTTTTAAAATAAGTAGAGATTAGCATTAGGGTGCTATTTCGATCAATCCCAGGTTTTTGTCTACGCGACTTTGTAGACATATTTGTAGACAAGTTTTGTAGACATGAACTGTCACGGTGAAGATCTTTTGAAATGCGTTTGCCTGATAATATGGAGATTGGGGGGGGGGGGGGGGGAGATTAACATCTTGGAAGTCGCACAAGATTTGCCATTTTTGATAATGGGTCGCCAAGTTTGCTGCCAAAAAAATAACTTCAAAAACGAACCAAGCTTGGCGATTTCTTCCGAATTTGGCTAGAAACAAGGAAAGTATAGTTAAAATATGCCTGGCGAAGATTGTAAAATAGTGTTAGTAGGACGATTTTAATAAGATTTCAATTCGAAACATGTGTTTTATGGAACAAGAAAGACAAAACACGGCACACTCAAGAAATACACTGACATGCACGAGTTTCAAACGCTTCCAAAAGAACTAGATGAAAACTGAAGTGAACAAATTAGCGATAAACGCACCAGTTAAGGAAATCAAAGACACTCAATTATTAAAACTACTTTAATTGGCAACCTCAATTAAATAAATTAAGTAATGGAATGCTGTCCTTGCATGTAGTTCAAAATCGCCCATTTTAATTCTAAATTACGGTTGACACATAAATACAAAAAATCTTCGTGGTAACTGCATATGTTTAATCATTGCCACCGTGGCGAGAGTCGGGCGTCAAAGTAGGAATCAACCCAAGAAAGACGAACACGACACATTCATGGATTATGGTGCACATTTTTAAATATTATTTAAAACGGTGAAGTACAGCTGGGATATGCTTGGCGAAGATTGTAAAACAGTTTTAGTAGGCGAGTATAAGATAAGTTTCGATTCCAAAGATGTATTTTATAGAACAAGTGAGAAAAAAAAACCTAAAACCGGGAGTTAAAAATCTAATGTGGACAAACACAAGACTTCCTTGCACGTCTATTAAATCAATAATATTTTCGGCGCACTTATACTAAACTTTTACTGTCTTTGAAAGCGATAAAATACTGCTGTAATACTAAGGCTTAGCGATTTCTAGCCAAATATTTTCCGATATCGCCCAGCTCGGTTCAATTTGAAAAATTTGTTTCTGACATTTAATTTGACGATATTTCGCCAAAAGTCGACAAGCTTGAGATAGTTTGCGAGATTTTGAAGATAGCCAAAATTAGTCATTCACCACATTCTTTCAATGAATTGAATGTATCCATTTAAAGTCATTTAGGTGATCCTGTAAACAAATTACCCAGTCCATTGCAATCAAAAAAAGAGATGCCACAGTTAGATGTTACGATAGTTCTAAATACAAAATTTGAACATTCTACAGGTAAAAGTTTTAGAGTTATGCGAAATACAAAATTTTTTTCTTCAAATTGGGCGCTATTTCGGGTATATGGTGCAATTTTACCAATCGGGCCTGTAATGTTTGTGTCCCTGCTTTAATTGCGCAATAGCCTAATGATTCAACTGTATTCCTATGACGTAATCAAAATTCGCGCTTTAAAGGGAATCTTCAAGAAATTTCTCCTGGCTTATGCGACACCTATAAATATGGACGCCCCTGTCGAGTCAGTCTTGCGGGTAGACTGCGAGTGATACCGACGTCAAACTGGGTGTTCTGCCCACTGCATTAGCCTGAGAATTTTTGCTGTTATAAAGCAATATTTTGCTTGATTTGAGAAACTCGTTTGCGAATGCTGTGTTTATGATTTTCCTCAAGTATTTCCACTGAATTTTAGCTTGTGGAACTGTTTTATTTTATGTGTGAATTACAGCATCTGTGGAAAGATTCTGTACTCAGCGGACTGCAGTTACTGGCCGTTAGTTCCCGTGAATTTTGTACAGCTGATTGTTCGACTAAATTCTAGAAAGAATAAAGTTCGAGTACCATCTTGACAAATGGACTTTTTAATAGAACTTTCAACATATATTGCACTTTAGAAAAACGAACACAAGAATCAATCATAGTTTTCTGCAACACTAGTTGCAAAAAATAATTCTTATACATTACGATCTATGGACGAAAATCATTTAAAATGAACTAGAGTCTATATGGTGCATTCGAAGAAGTTCAAATTGGTTATGTATATTGTAGGTCATTGTCACACAACATGTATAGATTTTGTTGAGTATAGGACTTATAGTTTTTTGACAGGGCAACAAATCGTTGTTGTTTTACATTATGTCCCATGTACAGAATTCTGAAAGAGCGGGTCCCGGCCCCCTCCCTAAATTGTAAAACATTCACTGAAAACCTGCCAGTTTAAAAAATTAATAATAACGCCATTAACAATGAGATTTTTAAATATACCGTAAACTTAGAAAACGTTATAAGCGCCAATATACGCCACTATTTTTTTGTATATATAATAAGGGTTACTGATTGAAAACTATTACTTCACCGCTCTGACCATGTAGCTGGAGGTCGCAGGTCAAGATTTCCCCAACACGTGCAGGGGTCATAAACTTCCGACACGAGCTTCCGGGGAGGAGTTTTTCGAGGGTGGCATAGATTGGAGGGGGGAGGGGGGGGGTGTTCTGCTTCGGACGGGACCTCGTTTATTCAGATTTTTCGAAAGACTCATAACAGAGAAGTAATTTTTACAGGATCCCTCACTCCGGAGGAGAGCGGAGTGGGGACTGTCAAAATGTAGGGTCAAAAGGTCTTTTCGGCAAAATGATAACTACACGAAAAACAAAATGCTCGCATTACGACTCACTATAGGCTGAGATAGATCACTGAAAAAAGACCGCTGACTTTCAAAGTAGTTTTCACTAGCGGCTATATTTCGCTGTAGTCTTCATTTCGCCGAATAGACCTTTTGACCCTACTTTTTGACAGTCCCCACTTCGCTCTCCTCCGAAGTGAGGGATCCTGTAAAAATTACTTCTCTGTTATCAGTCTTTCGAAATATCTAAAACGGATCGGATGGGACAGAGTCCCCTCTCGTTCGAAGCAGAACTTTCCTCTCCCCCCCCCCCCTTGCAATGAAAAACTCCTCTCGGGAAGTTCTTGTCTGTCGTGCCTGCATCGTGTTGGGAAATCTTGACCTGTGACCTCCAGCTACATCCTACATGGTCAGAGGAAAAGTCCAGTGGTAAAAAAATAGTTCTCAATCCAGTGAATGATGAGTACTATTATATATACTAAAATCAGTGACGTATATAGATTCGCTTAAACGTTCCAAAGTTACGGTTTATTTAAATCTCATTGTTAATGGCGTAAATATAAAATTTTTGAGCTGGCCATTTTTTAATGATTGTTTTAAAATTTCGGGAGGTGCCCGGCCGCCCTCGGCCCGTGACTTGATTCGCTTATAACGCTCCAAATTAGCGGTTTTTAAAAAAATCTCATTGTTAATGGCGTTAATATTAATTTTTTAAACTGGCAGTTTTTTAATGATTGTTTCACAGTTTCGGGAGGGGTCCGCCCCCCCTGGGAACACTCGTTAAGTACGCCACTGACACTAATTATGGATTTACTTGTCAAATTAATTCAAATTTAAATAAATATCAGAATACTGTGATAAATTATAGATGGAATAAATTTTCATTTTTAAGGACAATTACATTTTATAAAGTGTTATTAAAAATAAAAATTTTACAATAAAACTTTGAAGAGCATAAAAGAAATGTCACTTTGTAATTATTTGAAGGTTGTGTGTGTGTGATTAAGGCAAACCTTGCGCGAGGGGTATCTGCCTAAGATGAGAGGTGCCTTGGTTAGGAGGACTTTCTAAGGGGTTCTAACGCGTATTCACGTTACATCTGGAGAAAACCTGCCAAAACTCCAGACCGTTAGATCGACGACCGCGCGATGGGACCGGAACCCAGAACCTTCACACTTCGGCCGTCTACCTCAACCATTTTCAGTGATATAGCCATTGTGCCATGGTGAGGCTAATTATTTGAAGGAGTGGCGTAAAAATGATAACTTTCTGAAACTTTCATAAATAATTGTTTTAAAGTCTAAGCTTTGAAAAACAAACTTGGCCAGAAAAAAATGTGATTTTAAGTTCAAAATACATTTATTTTAATATTAGTAAAATTGAAAGAAAAAAATTTACTAAATTAAAAATAATAGATCCCCCTACCTCAATTTAACTCCCAATTTCCGAAAGAAAATTTTTATTTTGTGCTTGACAAAGGCAAAACTTGAAATTTTTGCACTTCTACCTCATCAGGGAGCTTAGCTGGAGGTTTTTAAACAGATATTTATACGGTAAGAGGAGGTATAGCTGCCTAAAGATCTCCATTTATCATTGTAGCAATAGATAATCTACCTTATTTAGAAGATACAAAAATCTTTTTAGGGAAGCCCTCCCAATAAAATTAAGTCTAATCCTTACAATACAACGCAAAAAAAAAAAGCGCCCAATATCCAGTTATATACCATCTTCACATGCATTACAAAACAAATTTATGTCTATCTATAATAATAAAAATCTGGAGTGACTCCACTCGACTTTCCGAACACTTGATACCAAGCGTTTAAATAAATTTCATTCAATTCAATCAGATCTAGTGTTCAGGCACTAGAGCACTTAAAATGATTTGAGTGTAAAGGCCGCAATCTATAAGAATACTTTTTTGTAGCTCTGCAAAAAACTGTACTGCGTGAACTCGCTAAAATTTAAGCAATATGTAAGACAGTGACCTATAACATGCGTACCTAATTGGATGTCAATCGAAATAAACCATTTTGGACACTAGCTCACTTTAAATGATTGCTTCCTTAAGCCGTAATATATAAAATTTACCTCTTGCAAGTCTGTGAGCAAACTATTAGCTCCAAACATACAAAAATCTATGCAGATCATGAGACCGTCGTACTATACATACCCAATTTGAGCTCAACCGAATGCAGCCTAGACACTAGCGCACTTTCAGGAATTTATGTACATGGGCCGTAATGTAAAAGAACACCAATTTGTTGCCCTGTCAAAAAACTATAAGTCCTATACACAGCAAAATCTATACATGCTGTGTGACGATGACCTACAATATACATACTCCAATTTGAACTTCTTCGAATGCTCCCTTTTAGACACTAGCTCATTTTAAACGATTTGCTTCTATAGGCCGTAATGTATAAGAATTATTTTTTGCAATCACGTGAACAAACTATAGTGTTGCAGAAAACTCTGCTACATTCTTGGGTTCGTTGCTCTAAAATCCAGTATGTGTAGAAAGTTCTAATAAAAAGTCCGTTTGACAGGATGGAACTCTTAACTTCATTGCTTCTAGAACTTGGTCGAACAGTCAGCTGTACAAAATTCACGGGCAGTGAGGGCCAGTAACGCAGTGGCGGATTTCCCAATAGGCGCCTGAGGCGGTAGGAAAATAATGATAACTCTTTCACTCAGGGGCCGTGGTAGCCCAGTGGTTAAGGCGTTGGACTCGTAACCGGAAGGTTGCGGGTTCGATACCGGCGCACAACTAAAGACCACCGTGTACATGCGGTGTACGTGCACGTTAAATCCGTGGTTCCGGAAGTCCTCTCGGCGGTCGCTAGCAGTTTCCGAGGGGGTGCCAATTAGGGATGGACGCGAGACGAAAAATTGGCGTCTCGCAAAACAGCCGAAAAGCTTGTCTCGTCTCGCAAAAATCCCTATATCATAATGTTAAAAATGTTTGTCTCGTCTCGCAAAAAAGCTGTAAATCTCTGTCTCGTCTCGCCAAAAAGTCGTCTCGCGTCCATCCCTAGTGCCAATATTCAGAAGTCCCACACCTTCTGATGAGGTTCCAAATTGTGGCGGGAAAATCCGGGAAGGATGTACATGTAGCTCAAAGCGACACATTCAGTGACGCGAGCTGTAATCTCCTGGCAAACAAACAAACAAACTCTTTAACTCGTGAGCGCTGCTCTGAATTTTCTCCTCAGTTGTACGTGAAAATAAACAGCAATTCACAAATCCTGTCACACAGATGTACTTTTCTCCGTCGTTGTCCTCCAAGACACGGTGTTTAAAAAAATGTGAATGTTGGGAATGTTGATGAAAATATAATGTCAACTAAGACATTAAAACTGTTTTTGATGAGTTGCGGGTGTGAAGATGGTGATAAATAAGATAATAATGATGAAACTGATCTTTCTGTTCCATCTTATGCTACTGCTTTAGGGGCCCTACAAAAACTGAGACGTTATCTGTAACATTAAGACTTAATTTACAATAGAATAACATATTTTAATGAGTTAGAAAATATTGTATTGCAAACGATGCCTAAAAAAATAAAACTACAGTACTGATGACATTCTGATAAAGGAATGGTAGTACAATTAAAGTTTCTCCTATGTAAACTGAAATTATACGTACGTACACTCTATTTTTGAATTAAAAGTTAAACTAAATTGTATAGTTAAATATTTTAAAGTATAATATTACTCTTTTTAATTGAAAAAATATTAAGCATTTTTTTTTTCAAATGTTTTGTCTCTCATAATTTAGAATAGTTAGAAAATAAGACCCTTTCAGTTATACGCGATTTTAAACCGCTCCCTTAAAACGCGTAAAAGTGAGAGGTCACAGTATATTATTTAATATTCAATCGTTTATTTCATTCCGCATTTTTCAAGTAACACGTTCCATAATATTTTTGAATTTAATTTTTCTAATTCATATATCAGGGCATTTATTGTCAGCGGGATAGATTTTCACTTTACTCTACTTAGGAAGTCATTTCCTTTTATATATTCCGATTGAAAATCAGCTCTATGGTTTCCTCGCCATCAGCATATATCTCTACATAGGCCACGCCTGAACGATAAGTTTGCGCTGAATTATTACCCGAGACTATAACATTTAGCTAAAAAAAAGGGGTGTGGATATAATGCTAAGGGCAATGAAATAGTTACAGATTCATAAAACAAATATTATTTTTCATAAAATTAGTTTCTCTCTTATTTTAAATTAAAATCAAAGCTTACAAATTTTTAAATTAAAAAAACCATTTTGGGGGCCGGGGCGCTGGCCCGGAATGCCCAGCCGGAAATCAGACTCTGCCTGTGTCCCGTTGCTTGCTCCCACTGAGACCCACAGCATACACACAAAGACCTGTTCTGGGAAGCAACGATGGACTCAGAAGGAAATTGCTCAGTTCACCAAATTTACTCCGTATCCGACGAACAGTGTAGGCGCCTCTTGCGAATAAACATGCATACAAACTGATAGACAGGAAAATTCTCATTCTTTTATATATATTTAGATTATTGCTGTATTTGGATGGCTTCATTAATACTGATTTTACTTAATATTATTTTGAGGTAGAATCAGGCCATTGATAGGGAATAGAATTAAGGATTTAAGAAAAATATATACACACGACGAATGTACACGTTAAATCTGCAGGGCCGATTCAGGATTATCAATTATGGTTGTTCAAAAGAATAACCTAATTAAAGAATAAACAAATTCTAATGAATTAAGTTATGAAAAGTATTTAATTATTTCTTTAATTTATTATTTTCAAGAGGAAAGTACTTGTTTATGTAAAAATCCAAAAGAAATTATTTTAATAACTAATCTACAACAGAACATGTATTATTTGTATGAATTATTTTACACTGTAAAATTTTGTTGTATGTTGATACCAATAGAAATAATTGTGACAAAACTATAGTTCAGAAAAGTTTTTTTTTAAACTTTAATTATTTATTTATTTGTGTGTGTGTGTGTGTTGGGGGGGGGGGGGGGTCATGCAGAAACGGAAAAAGCATGATGATTTATCTGAAAGCTCTTAAAATGTAGAAAGATAAAATAAAAAAGAAGCATAGGATATTTAAAAAACATTTAAAATGATACACAACACTTCAAAATAATTTTCACATTTAATTTTACAGCTGAGCCGAAGTACTTTTTAGAAAAATAAAAATATCTAAAAGATTAGTTTTTTTTAATCAAAAATTTTTTGAGCTTGTAATGTTACTATGAAAGTGAATAATGTGAATGTGACGAAAATTTATATAAGGTGATGTAAGTCATTAAGAACTGACCGGGGACAAACTAAAAAGAAGTACTTTTACACTTCCAATAACATTTGTTTTTTATGTTTTGTCATGGGGAAATAAAAAATCATTCAAAGTATTATAGGTGGTACTTTGAATGATTTTTTAATTAAGTAGATTTAATTAAGAATGATTTTCTTAATTAAGTAGACATTTTTGTTTTGTTTTGATAAAACTGATTTCATCCATTCTGTAGTTACAGAGAAACAACCATCGACAAAAAGTATATTTCCTGAATGCAGACTACGGTTGTGGAGTGTCTTTTACAGAAAAAACAGGGGGGGGGGGGGGACCCTCCACTCGCACAAAGAGAAGGGACAACTTAATGACGTTTTCTCACCCTCAAAAACACCCAAGGTTATACGAAAACGATCCCATTGACCTCTGTAATGCAGCAGTCACCGTACGTGGTACGTACAAGCCAGAAACCAGACCCCCGGATCAGACCACAAGGCACACCTTGATATTTTATAGACAACCCCCGTTTTAACCCCGATTTTTAGTGACCGGGTCCCTAATAAATCATTCTCTAGCCCACCTTCTACTTCCGGGTTTTCGGCAAAATAATACCTAAACCTATATTTCACTATCCAAACAGTACTCGCCTACTCCTAGGGAGCCTAGGAGTTCGTTTTGCCGGAGAATTCGAAGAAGATTACGTAAAATGTATTACTTTTCCTTCATATTAGTGAAGACAAATTACAGAAAAAATTACAGACAAGTTTCTAGTATGCAGTTAGATAATAGTTAAAACAATTAAAATTGAGATAATCCTTTTGTAAGTAGTTAAAAATTCATAAGTATCCAAATCGCTTTGATCGCTTTGTAAAATGATTCGAGGCGCTATCCGTTTAGGGAAATATAGTAGGTTTAAGATGTTTTTTTAAAGCTATTTCATGACTTTTATAGGTTGATCGCTTGTAACAGTGTACAGTGCAGCATATGAAGAGACATTCTAGAGATATTGAGTCTCTAGCGCTAGCGAATTTTTTAAAAAGCTGTTCGAAAGTTTTATGATTTTTTAAAGGAACCACCTCAAGAGCAGAGTGTAAAAAATAGTGAAGAAGGATTTTTTTTTTCTTTTTCTTTTTAACATTTGGATTCACGAATACGACTTGTGTCTTCAAGATAAAAAGATGTTCTAGGATGAAAATATATCTGGGAAATTCCAGCATTCATATCAATGTAAACAAAATTAGTGAATGATCTTATTTATAAATATTTTAATGATTTATTAACTTAAAAGTGCTATATAAAGCCCGCACTGATGTAGCGTACAAATAGGTGCCCTTGCAAGTACGCTGTTTTGGCAACATTTCCAGAGCCGTAGCTAGAGGCTTAGGGACTCCAGGGCAGAAGGTGATTATGGGGCCTCTTTTACTGCCCCCTTTCCTCTCCCCTCCCCCTTGCCACTGGGTCCCTCCGCTACGCCACTGTGAGCGCGTTATTTTTAAGCGTTATGGCTTAAAAATTGAGATGATTGAATTACTTCTCTTCAGAGGGATTTTTTAAAAATAGTGCTTTATAATTCATTATTATTCATAATTTGACTTTCTTTTTACACTGAATTCAAACATTAAATGGAAGGATATAGTGTCGCCATGTAAATCTTAAAAATTAATTTCTGTTTTAATAAGGTCTAAGGTCTGCGGAGGATTGGATGCCGACCCAATCTGCTCCTATGCCAATTGAAACCAATAATATTGTTCTATTTTGTTTAGAATTATTATCTTGTGGAGAGGTGCACTATTTTGTATATATGTATACATTTTATATTTTCTATTATATGCAAGGAAACCAGATTCAATGCCAAAATATTGTTTATATCAATTGTATTCACTATTTTTAATATAATTTGTATTCACTTTTTAATATAATTTGTATTTCATTTTTCGAATAAAAACATTTTATATATTTCAAACTACATTTTTGTTCTTTAATCACTTGAAAATACGAATTATATGCCAGATCATTTTTATAAAAATCAACTTGTAGCATAATGCTTCATTAAATTATATTACTCAAATGCAAGTTAAACTTTTTTAACACTTTATAATCTTTCTTAAATTCCAAATATCTGGAAGATACACCGGTCATTGCACGAATTACTGGATGACTACAAAGCCAAGGACATGCACACTGGAGTGAGCAAAGTCAGGTTGTAGTTTTCTCACACCACACAGGACATTTTTAGTCATTGTACTCCCCGCAACCCCAGCAAAGACTACTCCCAAGCATTACCAGTCATCGGGCTTTCAGTGTCCGACATGACATAAAATACTTTTTCCCACTCAATGCCGGGCCAGTTGGTCTATCAAGTCGTTCACCAGGTCAGTCTCAAGAGAATAACAGGACAAGTGAAGGACGAATACTTTCCCCATTTCGTACTAATGAGTTAGGTTTATCCAGTACGTGAGTCTGTGACTGTGAAACGAAACGCATTATTATATAGTAACAGTTCTTTTTTTTTTCCAATGTAAATACATATAATCGTAGATAGTAAAATTTATATATAAATGTAAATATTCGTTAATCAGAGTTATTTAATTTAATATTGTGTCTTTAATGCAAATTTCTGTGTTTAAATATGGCGGAAAAAAGGAAACAAGCAAATCTTTTGACCTTTTTCAAGAAGAGTAAGCTTGAGGACGAATCATTTCCTAAACAGACTGGTAAGTAAATCTTTTCATTCATCGAAATAATTTTCTGGGTATTTAATAGAGATTTTTCACAGAATATTTAAACGTAAACTTTATGAATAACTTTTTTTACACCTATTGGGATAGCTTTTCGTTTCGATTTTGCTTTAGTGTTAGGGGAAACAGAAGATACGTTTTCGCGTAAATGTTGCAAACAGTAAATGGATGCTATGCAGGGCTTTAAATGCTATATTTGGCAAAATTTAAAATTGAAAAAGGAACTTTAACTGTGATTAAAATATTAAAAAAATTTAAATTGTTAAAATTGTGCAATTCTCAAATCTTACAAGAATGCTGAGCGCATACAAGCGCCCCGCATACGCTACGTCACTGAATGACGCCACTTTAATCATGAATATGAAAAAAAAAAAAAATCTAATCTCAGATAATGCTTTTTTTCTGCCATCTCCGCTCTCCCTCAAAGGAGAAGTAACTCTTTGGTTCAATTATTGGAAACAAAGAAAATGCGACCTACCTAATACAGCTGTTGAGGCCTATCACGCAGCCAAAACAGAATTTTTCCCTAATATAAGAGTACTGTTACAAATACTGGCAACATTTCCCATTTCAACATTGCTCAGTCAGAAAGAAGTTTCTCTTCTCTCAAACTAATAAAATCTTATTTAAGGTCCACAATGAGAAATGAACGGTTAAATGGTTTAGCATCTTTGTACATCCATAAATCTATATTAATTACTGCAGAGGAGGTATTGGATGAATATGCAAGAAGATATCCACGTCGTATGGCGCTGTTATATGAAACATAATTTATTTCATCCATTCTTCAAATAAATTTATAGTCCAAGTGATTTAATAGTGAGGTCCTTTTATTTCATTGTTATCAATTATTTTCTTTAAAAGTAGCGCCGTAAAATGGGGTGAATCGGAATGAAACTAATATAAGGGTAACTTGACAAAATTTAATTTCTCAACTCCTCAAAATTTTACTCTTCTTTTAAAAAAAAAAGGCAACTAAAAAACCGTTATTTATGGGCAATTTTTTTTTTTTTTTTTGGGGGGGGGGGTGTATGAACGGGAGGTTTCGTTCTGATTCACCTCGTTTTATGGTAATGCAGTTAGTAATGCTAATTAACAGCGCTTATTAACAGCGATTTCTAATTAACAGCGCAGTTGCCATTAAATGGCATACGCTTTCGAGAAAACTTAGCCCCCCCCAAAAGAAATTTCTGGATCCGCCACTGTATATAACTTTGCAGTCTGATGAATAATGGCCAAATAAAGTGGGCCTTTTTTTTTCCGCAGCTGTACATTCACCAGTTTAAATAACGCTCTTTTCCTTGACTACGTCTTTCATCTTAAAAACTTATTTATGCCGAACTTACGGTTAATAACATCATGCTAAAAGTCGTTCCAGCTCCTAAAATTATTTAAAGTCTTGTTCCATATTATTTCACTAAAAATATTTTCAATATCAACCCCCCCCCCCCGAAAAAAAAATAAAAATGAATAAATAAAATTAAAATACTACGCTCTCTTAATTTTTTTTAATTTTCTTCCCAAATCAAGGAAAACTATGAACATTTAGCACAACCAGATTTAATTTAACAGGTCGGTAACATCAAAGAAAGTACAGCGAGTAGAGAGGATACAGAAAATAGCCTTGCAAGAAAAGTGGACATAAAATGGTCGTTTTTACTGGACCAACAAACAAAACATAAGTACAAATGCCAAACACGGCCCTTTAACCTCCCGCTAACACAAAAATCAGTCACATCTGTGTTCTCTTAAAGAGACTAGGCGGAGTACCCCCGGAAAATCTTTTGTTAAGTAACGTGATGTTTTATTTTTCAAGTCTGCTGTTAATGTTTCTGGCTACCGGAGGGAAACATATCTGTTTTGAAGAAGAACCAAAGAAATGTGTGTATGCCCAGATGTTCGGGAAGGAAAGGGGTGGGGGGGGGGAATCTTGAATGAGCTTCAAAGAAAATGGATTACAAAGAGCTAAGCTACATTTAAAAAAAAAAATGATGTCTGTGTGTCAAGTTTCGTTAAGCTAAATAAATTTTACCTGCCAAATATCTTTATTCTGGTGTGAAATATTAACTTGCTTTGAGTATGAATATAGGTAAATAGATATCTTGTCAGATCGGTAAATTTAAGAAAAAGAATTAGTCTGGAGATAAGACTACAATGTACTGATGGGTCATCTGGGTTTGTTTTTCTGGAATTTAATTAGTACAACAAATGGCATCAATGAAGATGATTTAACATGGGAAGTCGAAATTTTTAACAGAAACCCTTATGATATTGTCAAAAACAAACTAAGTTTTATGCAAAATAAGGATATTATATGTGCATTTGAAAATTTGTATTTCTAGTACATAATATTTTTAACCATGCCTACAAATACAGCTTTATGTGAAAGGAGCTTGTCATCCTTGCGAAGGTTGAAAACATATTTGCGTTTAACATCAGGACAGGAAAGACTGGGCCATTTGGCAGTATTGCATATAGAAAAAAACGGAGAGACAAATGAAGACACAATTATTGACGAGTTTAACTCGAGAAATGACACACACATAGTAATTAAAATTTTTTGTTGTTGTCAAATGTCGAGTTTTGGCTTGTTTGAATATGTACCACCTTTAACCACCGTCCTGTGGATAATAATTAGTTCTGCTGTGGCAACACGGACTGAATGAACTATAACTTCAACTCCCGCCATCGTTTCCCCCGCCAAAGCAGTGGCGGATTAATGCAAGTTTGTCGGTGGGGGGGGGGGGTGCGGTTAGTTTGTCGGTGGGGGGTGGGTGGTTAGTTTGTCGGTGGGGGCGGTTAGTTAGAAGATTGACATATACGTTCATTTTGTGGAAGTAAAATAGGATCTTTTGCATGAATTTCTTTTGTCTCGGGGGGGGGGGGTTGATCGCCCCCTCCGCCACCCCCTTTAATCCGCCCTTGCGCCAAAGAACATTCTATACGGAGATCGAGACTCGAGCAGATGTTCGAAGTTAAAACAGCAGAATGGGTCTCTCGATGTTTTTTTTTTTTATGTTTATTTTTATTTTTCTTATCTCAATGTTTTTAATATTAGTGTCGTCGATGTAGTAAAGTTCCGTCTCATTAAATGTTTAAAAAGATTAACGTCTATATTAATCTGAGTGCTAACTCCTTCCTACACACACACACACACACACACATATATATATATATATATATATATATATGTATGTATGTATGTACATGTATGTATAAATGTAGAAGGGGGAAAAATTTTAGAAACACACGTCCCCCTAGAAAGAAAATGCTGGCTACGCCTCTTATGATCTCGTGATCCCACTGAAAGATAACCTATACGCTAAAAATGTTTATCTCTTGCAAACAAAAATCGAACTATAATCATCCCCCCCCCCAAAATAAATAAATAAATAAATAAAAATAAAAGCTAAAAACTTCAACAACAAAAAGTTACAAATGTAATGAATGAGGATTTTTTTTCTTTTTTTTTTATCACAAAATAAAATAAATAAAATATATTAATTTGTGTTCAGAATAATCTATGTTTTACTGATCTCCTATGACTGTATTATTGTTTCTCTTAAATATGCATTAAAAATTAACCAGGCAAAATTTAAAATATGCCAGGATATTTTTGTATTTGTCACCCTAATGTTTATATTATAGCATTTATTTATAGTAACGTGACCAAAATTTTTATTTTGAGGCAGCTAGCTAATTTTTAAAAGTCAAATAGAAGTAAAAACTAGTGCAATACAGTATTCTATTTTACAGTTTTTCATAGACAAAAACAGTTTTGTTTTCATTGAAGGAACAATTACTATTCATAGTGTTCTTAGTATTTAAATATTTGCTTTCGGTATTCAATGCGTCCTCGAAAATTAAGAACATCTGCTCATTATATTTACAGTGATATATTCACTTTGCTCCACTAAGAAAGTTATTTCCTTTTATATATTCCGATTGAAAATCGGTTGTATTAGTTTCCTCGCGATCAACAAAAATCGCTACTTTTGACGAGCGCATAATAATGGCCTGACTGACTCTGAATAATGGCCTGACGACACTGTGCTGTTTAGCTAAAAATGTGTGGCTATACCGTATTTACTCGCGTGATAGTCGCCCTCACATAATTGTCGCACCCCCATTTTGAAGCAGAAAAAAATAGCTTGTATTATGTACTAGATTATAATAGCTAATATTATGTACTATTTATGTAATAGCTAATATTATGTACTAGATTTTCCCCTCATAATAGTCGCACGTAGCAAAAAAATGCGATGGCAAAACTGGCAAAAAAATGCGATTATTACACGAGTGAAGATGTTAATGCTATCGCTAGGAAAAATAACAATTATTATTATTACGATTATTTTTCATAAAATTTGTCTTTCTCGTATTTTAAATTGATATCAAAATTTACAAATTTTTAAACTTAAAAGGTAATTGTTATTACGATTGCCACTAGAACAGTGTACAGTGATAAAATCAGAGAAATAGAAACGGACATTTACTTTTTCTGTACCAAAATTTGAAAAAATTATGGTATTAAAAATATACATAATTAAAAAAATTAAATTATGAATTTCCCACAGTCTTATTTTTTTACAAGCCCAGTCGGGCAAATGGAAAAAAGAAACACAAGGCAGGCTGAAATTTCACATGCCTCGGGCATGTCGGGCAATAGACTTTTCCAACCCTACTATTGATTGTAATTTTATTTATTGTAATTTAACGTCTTATAAACTAACACATGTTCACTTCAATTTTCGCAAATACGCAATGGTTACGGTTCTTCCCTTATTTTCTACCGTTGCTTCCCGACTTGGGTCTTTGATACATGTCTTGGATCTGAAACGCTGAGCTACAACAACCCTTAAATACATTTTTAAAAAAGGTGTGAGAGAAATGAGAATAAAGGCTTATATTTTCTAACATGTATGGGTCTCACCATGGCACAGTGGTTATATCACTGAAAATGGTAAACGGCCGAAGTGTGGAGGTCCCGGGTTCGGGTCCCATCGCGCGGTCGTCAATCTAACGGTCTGGAGATTTGGTAGGTTTTCTCCAGATGTAACGTGAATACGCATTAGAACCCCTTAGAAAGTCTTGCTACCAAGGCATCTTCCTTCTTAGGCAGATACACCTCGCGCAGGTTTGCCTTAATCATCTACCATGTATGGAAAAACGTTTCTGCTCCCTTTTCCTAGGACCTTCTTATCACATTTCTTTGCTACATTTTGAGCGGTCCTGTGAAAAATTGTGATGCAAGGTCTTTTATCAGATGATAGGTCTTTAAAAAATTATTCATTGAAAAATTTATGTCGTAGTTTCTATAAACTGCTTCATTATGGACGTAATTTATAGCCGAGTCTAATTTTTTCAAATCAACAAATTACAGAATAATAAAATTTAAATGATTTTTTCTTCAAAATTTTTATTTTTACTAATAAAGTTATGTAGAACACTGTTAGCAATTTTTTGTACGGTGAGGATACCTGCCAACGACATTTTCAGAGATTAAGTTCCACGAGTGAAATAGTTATAAATTAAAAACTGCAAAACAGTGAAGTCGTAGATTTGAAAGAAAAGTCTTCATGTGCATGTGCTTAAAGCTGTTTTGTAATATTGCAATGGCTGAAAAATATTTATTTCAAGAACGCCGAACGATCAGAATAAATCGAAAGAATCGGTTAAGCTACTCTTTTCAACTCTACCGCTGCTTTTGTGAATATTCTTTCAATTACTTTTAAGTAGACAAGCCAAACAGAAAAAAGTACCATTTTAGTGCAAACTATAGAACTGATGATCTATGGTGTAAACGTGCTAGTACAAAAGAGTCGTAGTCGTTTGTCAAACAACTAACAAACGAAGCGGCCAAGATGTTTAACAAGTATTTAAAAGAGATCATTAGTCATATGACAACCTAAGTAAAGTGTAATATGTTGCAGACACACACGAACGTGCAAAGACAAGCTTTAAAAGCCTATTGTATAAAAAATCATTAAAGTAGTATGGTAAGAATTACCAGTACACTAGTGTAATTGTGGCGCCCTGCGATGCTGAATGCCAGCATAGGATGCCGACATAAACAGTTGCACTTCAACACAATATGATTGCCGTACAATATGTTTTCGAGTTGTTAAAAAGGAGACCTTCAAGTTGAAGCAAGGGTTTACATACACAAATTGCGGAAAGCATAATCCAACATATACCATAAAGCCAAATTATTGAATAATAATATGAATGTAAATTACATTAGAAGAAAGCTAACTAAAATTATTTTATTCAAAAAACCAATAGTTATTTTTTACTTAATACTTTTTTTAACCCATTTATGCCTAGTGTCTAGGGATCGACCGATACCACATTTTCGCCGATGACCGATACCGATACTTTACCTATAAATTCATTTTCAGAAATAGCCGATACCGATACTTTTAAGTTATGGTATCGGCCGATACCGATACTTAACCGATACCGATACTTTACATAATTTAATGTCATTTAAGCCTACATCTGTATTCTGGGCAGTTTTTGTAAGAGTGTAGTTCTCGTTAAAATGAATAACAGCATGATGAAATTTGATCCCAGTAGAAAGCATTAAAAAGAAAAAGCAGTAGATACATTGAAGTGTGAATTTACAGTAGTTCTAGTCTTTCTTTTCTATTTAATCATGCCGACGAATGGCCGAATTTATAAAAAGCTGAGCACTGGGAAGCGTCTTAGTGTGCAGGTTTGGAATTCTTTCTCCTCGCGTGGCTGTCGATCTAGTGGTCTAGAGTTTTGGGCGATTTTCTCCAGATGTTACGTGAATATGCGTTAGACTCCCTTAAAAAGTCCTCCGCCCAAGCCCCCTTAATAGGTAGATGCCCTCATTTAGGCTCGACAGAACACAAACACGAGGGGGGGGGGAGTTAAAGGGATATATTAAAAAGAGAATCCATTTCCAGTGCCGACTGGTGCAAATATTTAAATCAATTTTTCTCAACCTCTATTTTGTCGCCTAATTGTTGCTATGAGCCAGATAAAAGATTTCCATATTCCAGCCATATAAAAGGTATTTAGATATTGTTCATTCGATACGTATGTAAATTCTTCCCTTAAAATGCATAATAAGTTCACATTAATTAATGATTTTATTTATCTGCTCCAATTATTTAACCACTAAGTGAATTATTAAATGTTTTAGCAAAATTTCTTTTTAATATGAATTCATATGATCATTTTTAAGTTCTTTTTGAAAATCCGAATATTTGGATTCTCCGGACAGGGTTAAGTCAATTAATCCGGATGGTCCATGTATTTGATCTTTTCCGTACGAAGAACAGGCACACACCGATTATTCCTGTGTTTTTCTTACATATAAACTAAATACTATTCACAAGAAATATGTTTTTTACTCCAAAATTTGAAATAAACTAAATAATAATTAGTATTACTATTTATACTAATACAGCTTCAACTTTTTAAATTAACAATATAAATAATTATCAGATATTGATAATTATTACACTTCTCAAAACAGAATAATACACAAATTCTACGTTCTCTCATTAATCTGATAGATTATAAAATCATTAAATGTTTGCTAATTCGTTCTTTTGATAGTGTGTAATGTTTTAAAAACGAATCATTTAACTTCTGGACCAATATAATTAAAGTTCACAGGAGTCGCCAGTTTTCAAGTCACTGCCAAAAAGTTAACTTCTTCGCGACACAAAAAAGGAATAAATTGTTTTTACATATAGGTTTCGTTTATAATTTTAGTATCATTAATTTTGTCCTTGAAACAGCTACAATATGAAGAAAAATATTTTTGCTCGTTTTCAAGCTACGCCTTGGAGGGTCTAAATTAAGGCGACCATATTTCTAAACTGTAATTTGGGGACAAATCAAGCTTTGTCCTCGAATCTAAACAAAACTTGGGGACACTAGAAAATATTTTCGAGGACATAACATATTACCATGTACACCCTCCAAAAAAGTATTCGAGGGCAAGAAAATTTTCGTACGTCAATTTCATATTTAAAGCATGGTTCTTCATGAAAGGTGATTAATCATTAACAAAACTGAAAGGGGAAATTTGGCTCATAGTCGGATACTTTATTGAATGTACACGCTACACACACAATGACAACAAACGTTTTCAGAGATCGAATTTCATTGTTTCTCTGAGTAAATGGCGTTTTTAGTTGGTTTATTTTTCTTCAGTTTTTTCTGAAAGAAATAAACTAAACGGAAACTTTCAGGGTAAAAAAAGTACATATCTTTAAATTTGGGGACATTTGGGGACAAAGTATTTTTGGGAACAAAATGAAAAAAAAAAATCTAAATTTGGGGACTGTCCTCGAATTTCGAGGACGTATGGTCACCTTAGTCTAAATAAAAGATGCTTAAAAATGACGAGATTAAATGAAGGTTAAAGAGAAATCCAAAAATGATAAACTAAATTAAATTTTCAAGTCTTAAAAAAAAGTTGCTACTTAAAGTATCGATATTTAATTAAATTGATCTTCAGTGTTTTTTGTTTTTATGATCATTGTTAACATGTTCAGAGCTGCCAAGTCTCCGGCTTTTTCCGGGAGATTTCGCACCACAATTTTTAGACAGTTTTATTTTGCATTAAATATTTGGACTTATTTTAAGCATAAATTTGTAAGTAAAAATTAGTGGTGGGAAATCTCCTGAAAAAAGCCGGAGACTTGGCAGCTCTGCATGTTTTTCTGTGATTGATATGAACAAATTTTATCTGTTTTAATTCTAACCTCTGAGAGGGGGCGGCGTGGCACGGTAAGCAAGGTCTGGGTGCCATCGTCACAAGGGGGGGGGGCGCATTTTCGAACTAAAACTGAGAAATTCTTGATGTAGAGCAGTGGTTCCCAAACTTTTTTGTCTTTCTCTTCAAAAAATCTTCAACGAGATTTTTTTTTTCGCGACCCAACATAACGATAACCAATATAGGATTTATAAAATAGTATAGTTTACTAAACATATAAAACACTAAAGTTTAATTTTTCCCACCCATTTCGACCCACCGAAATTGCTCCCGTGACCCAACAATGGGTCGAGGCCCATAGTTTGGGAAAAGTACCGGTCCTAGATATATTTCTAAGTGGTGCGAAATACAAAAATGCGCCCCCCGCCACACACACACACATACAAATTCAGCTAGAAAAGTTTTCAGAGGCGTTAAAACGAAAATTTCAACAGCATATGGACACTCAAATATGCGTACACATATTACAAAGTAAGGTATTTTGGCTCCCCCATAAAGATGGCGCCCGGTGCTGTCGCACCGTTCGCTCCACCCTAGGACCGGCACTGTTAGGGAACCACTGATCCAGAGCACAAAAGGGAAGCCTTTTTTTACGTTTTCAGAGGGGCGCCATGAGGGGGGGGGGGTTTGCCCAGCAAACTTCATTTGGTTAAAACCCTATCCCCGTTTGCATGCGCAGAAATACGATTCACTTCCTATAGCAGAATGCTACTTTCGGTTTCAAATATTTCCGGCTGACTAATAAAATGTCTGTATCTGAAGTTCTATAAGCTAAATAGAAACAAATTCCTCAAATGTATTTCGAAGGCTGAAATATTACATTTTAACACACATATGGGCAACCGGGCTCGATGTGGCCCGCCATAGCTTTTGATCTGGCCCGCAGAACAGTATAAACCAGTCAATATCCCATATAAATCCCAATTATACGGCCCGCCACTACGCTAAAATCCGCAAGTTTGGCCCGCGACTTCGCTAACATCCTAAAGTTTGGCCCACAACTTTTCAAACGTTGCCCATACCTGCTTTAACACTTTAAAGGTCGTCATCCCCTGAAATATCAAACGATGTTAAGGGCCGTCTCTCCCATCAATTTTGATATCTATATCATACCCAAGCCGAATCAGATGTCCTTGCGCAATTTTTTTTTAAATAAAAATTTGAAGCATGTCTCTTAAGCGTGAAATCTATTTCAAGAGATAGACTTTCTCCAACGATATCAAATGCCTATATATACAGTAGAATCTCCCTATAACGAAGTCTCCTTAGAACAAATTTCTCCCTTTAACGAAATTTTTCATGGAAACGTAACTTTAAGGCTTAAATAACTCTATAAACATTCTCCATATAACGAAGAGCTTATCTTCCCATAGCGAATATTTCAGATTTACCTTTGATTTTTTTTTTTTTTTGTTAGTTTTGAAGAAAATTTTAATTTTTGAACAGACCACTTAGTGCAAGAGTAACAGATGATAAAAATGGAGGCCAGGAAACTGAAACTCACTCCGATAATGAAGACACTTCACCAGCGCCCGATTATGACCAACAGGGGCACCGGGCATTGATAGATTTGGGGGGCCCCCAATCTATGAAATTTGTTATATTTTTCATAAAATTTTGATATAAAAAAGAATATTTCAGAAAAAAACATTTGAAATTGAGGGGCCCTGGGCAAAGTCCCGATTTGCACATAGAATAATAAGGTCCTGCGCTTCACGATCATAACCACATCAAACTTTAATGCTTCAACCTTTCAAAACAATTAAAAAGTGGTTTCCAAATGGAAGAAAATGAGCCTCACTCTATTTTCAGCGGACTTTTAAAATGTTAAAATTTTTTTGAAAATTTAAAATCGCAGAATGCAAAGCAATGTAAAATAACCGAATTTTGAAGTGAAATAAACGTAAGTGCATGACAAATTTTATTCTCTAATTTCGTCGATTGTCTTTACTTTTGAACATTTCGTTTATACAATGAAAACTAAGAAACCGCAAGTTTAACAAATTTATAATAAATACCAATTTATTTTTAATTCAAAGTCATAATTTAATACTTTTAAACATCAAATTAACTAAAAAGTTTGTAATATTTGATGAAATAACAGCAAAAATCTCTAATCTCTGTACAACGAAATCTTTTTATAGCGAATTTTTTAACTGGAACCGAGCGAGTTCGTTATAGGGAGCAGGCGCCTAGCCATGAAAATTTTTCGCGGGGGGATATGCGCCTGGAAAATTTTTCGGGGGGGGGGGGATATGAACTTATATGTGTATAAATAGACGGAATTTCATCACTAATCCAAAAATTTCGGGGGGGGGATATATCCCGCTATCCCCCCCTGGCTACGCCCCTGATAGGGAGATTCAATTGTGTGTGTGTATATATATATATATATATATATATTATACACACACACACAATTGAATCTATATATACATATGAATTAACTCTTTTTCGAGTCCACACAGGGAGAAAATAAACGCTCTTAAAACTGAAGTAAAATTATAGCCTACCTCTCGACATTTGTTTTTTGCAATCCTTGCAGTTAGCGTATTTAGTGTTGGGCACCAATTCAAAATAATTTAGAAGAATAGACCTGTTAAACTGTCATCTAACAGGACAATCGTCTATTCTTCTATTATGGGTACTATTATAAAACAAAAATAAAAAAGTAGATTAAGGTGTTTTGATTTGGAAAGTAATGGGGGACAAAACTTGAAAGGGGGGTAGGTTACCAGGGGGGGGACTCACGTTTATCAATTTTAATTTATTTGGGCTATAGGGGGATGTTGACGGTGCCAAAACAATTGATCCAGGTACATTATTCCATTTTTCGGAAAAGAAAAGTGCTCAAAGGGCGTTTTCAGGTTCTTTAAACAATCGTTAGAGCTAGGGTCAAATTAAAAGATAAAAGACTATTGATATTAAAAAAAACTTCTCCGGGAAAAAATTTTTTCCATACTTCACAAAAAAAAAAAAAATGGAATACCAAGGGAATGTTTGTGGAATAATGGGAAATGTATAGGAAGAGTCAGATGCTTGTTTAATCTCTCAATAAATATTTAAAAAAGCGAGGATTTATTTTAAAAAGACACTTGTAATAAAAGGAAAAAGTTTGGGGGGGACTAGATTTGCTTGGAAAAGGGGGAAAAAGAGACCGTATTCTTACAAAAAGATACAAGAAGCTATGGGATAAAGAGGGAAGATAATTGAACTTGGTGAAACATTAGTAAGACTCCACCACGTTTTTGCGGGGGGGGAGGGACCATTACAGACCATCTCTATAACAACAAAAAAAAAATTGATTAGCAAGACGTCCTCCAGAGTATCTTACCCTTAAAATAGAATCTTTTGGGGGGCCCCGATCGGTTAAAAATTCCAAGAAAACACCTTTTATAAATAAAAAAATAAATGTGGACAAATTATAATTAATTAACAAAAATTTAATATAATGTAAAAACAATTCCCATTTACATTTTTCCTATTTCCTTATTTTTCAAGAGAAAAAATACGTGTGTTATGTAAAAAATCAAGATGAAATTTGTAATAGTGCCAGAGGACCACTATTTTAAGTATTAAAAAAAGCATCTGGCATATCAGCAGATAGTGTATCACTAGTGAGAATCTTTTCACATTATAAAATTTTCGGTTGTATTTTTTATACCAAAAAATAAATAAAAAATAAGCAACAGTTTCACAATAGATTTTTTTTTAAGGAATAAAAAAGGGGGTGGGGTTTGTTCATAAAAACCATGGAAAAAAAAAGTATAGGGGACTTTTTTTAATGCTATTTAAAAAAAATTAAATAAAAAACGAAAAAAAAAAAAAATTTAGTGTTCTAAACGATATATACCACACCAAAAAAATATTTTTTCCATATTTTAAAATTTTACATTTGAGCGAAGTATTTTAGCAGGGAAAAAAATCTGAAAAACATTTTCTTTTTTATTCCTAACCAAAGTTTATGTGGATCTTTCTCATATAAGCAGTGGAAAAGTGAATAAATAATCAGAGTTTTGAGGCCAATTTTTTTTAAACTGATTTCCATATTTTACGAAAAACTATTTTTTGAATTTCATACTGTATAAGCATTTTAAAAATCTAAAAAAAATTATTATCTTTGATTATATAAAAAAAAATAAGTTTCGTTTGAGATAAAAAATTAATGCTCGTGGAATTTTTGAAGGGTTTTTTCTATTTTTTTAAGAGAGATAATCCATTAAAATTACATTAATTAAATCATTTTTGGATTAAAATTAAATTAATATTATTAAATTTTTTATTATTATAAACAGTATTTTCAGGGAATTTTTTTTTGAGCTTCGAAACATTTACTTTCATTGTAGTAGTATAAGCATAAATAAGATAAAGAGGCAGTTGGTAAAATTTTTGAGTTTCCAAGGTACTTAATGTGATGTAATAGAAGAAGAAAAATTTGGTCTTGAGGTGTTTTCACTATTTTTAGCAAGAAATAATCGTATACGCATAAAAATTTTTGAGCTTCAGCTTTAGCTCTTCTTAAATGTGGGAATCAAGTACACTTTTAAGCGTAGGAGGTATTACTTTCACAAATTGCATATGTATGTATATGTGAATAAAATGATAAATTCACAATGAAAAATAGTATTGATTTGGATTTGTTGTATTTAGACAAACCTGTTCAGGGGTTATCTACCTAGGGTGGGATGCCTAATGGGAGGACTTAAGGGGTTTTAACATTCTAAAGTGTATTTACGTTACATCTGGAGAAAAACCTCCCCAAAACTCCAGACCGTTAGATCGACAGCTTGCTCATTGCATTTGAAAACTGGGTCCATCACACTTCAGCTATCTTCCAATGTTTTAGCTGTCTGTCCCGCTCGGCCATTGGTCGGCTCAATGAAAATAGGGATATTTAGAAACAGATTTTACCAATCAATCAAATAAAAACTGTAAGTAGGAATTTCTTTATAACTCGGAGAGTACTATTTTATTAAATCGTATTTTTGTAAATAAAATATTAAGTCTGTTAGAAAATCTAATCAATCAAGAACTCGATTTTTTTTTAAACTTCAGAAATGCATCAAGTAAAAGGCAATCAGAAATTTTTAAGCTTCTATTTTGAGCATTCTCAATTTCTAGATTCACAATTAATTCATACACATTCATTCAAATAAAAACTGTCGAAAAAGTTTCACGGATCGGGGATGGTACTTTAAAAATTTGTAAAAACTGCGCTTGAATGAAAACTATTAATTTGATAAATTTTAAAAAATAAATAAATTTCATACGTGAAGAAAATTTCTATCTTAGAGAATACTGAATTCACAAATACCAATATTTAAACAAATACGCAATATAAAGTATAATGTTTCCTTTGCGAAAATACTGTTTTGCTTAACGAAAAATTTCATTTTTTTCATTACTTTTACATTCCAGAAAAAAAATACTGACTTAGAAAAAACAGTTTAAAAACGAAGGAAAAGAAAAGACCTTTGCTTTTACTAATTTTTTTACCATCTGAACTGGACTTTCACAGTTTTTACAGAGCATATGTGTTAAGCTGTGGTGATCTGGCTACAGATACTATATTTAAACGTTGTATATTCAAAATATTCAAAACTACTTAAAAGATATGCGGGCCTTTACAGATTTAACATGCATACTCGCCGTGTATGAATAAAGGGTAGTTTTCGATCAGCTTCAATTCGACACTTGCTGTCCGGGTCCACATTCCCATCAATTGCCTTATTTTTTACGTTCCATATTAATGTTAAATAAATAAACTCATAAAAGTTAAAAGGTAAAACTTAGCTCTGTTAAAGTTCATCAAAACAAAGCAATCATTTTACAAATGTACATATTTGGGGCTGGGGGAGAAAAAAAAAAAAAAAAAAAAGCAAGAAAAGAAAGGTGTAAAAGTGCATTTAAAAGTACATTTCGTTTTTGAGGTTCTATAAGTCTTGCAGAAGAAATTGTAGTTATAGTTTATAAGTAAAGCAGTTAAGCTGTGAAGGGGACGTACAAATACCTACAATCAATAGGGAAGGTGGTTATGGACAAATGTAGACAAATGTGGTCTTTGCCCTACCAGGACAATCCACAAAGAACTTGCATGTGTTAACAGTAGTCTCCTTCCATTCCACCCTCTCTTTCTCTAAATAAAAAGAAAACCATTCATGCCTTCACTTTATGTGAATCCATTCAAGTGAAGCCATTCATGCCTTCACTTGCATTTAAACAATGGTGTATTTTCTTAATTGTTTCCATGGATATTTTTTCATGGACGTTTTTTTCCACAATTATTTTTTCCAATGGACGTTTTTTCCATGGTGGTTTTTCCATGGATGTATTTTTCCTACAACCTATATATGAATACATTGGGTTATGGTTTTGTTTTATTTTCTTTAGATATTCCTTTTTGCGTTATTAATATTCAAATAATTGTATATTTTAAGAGAATATTAGAAACTCAAACATTTTTCACATTTTAATTACAATTAAAGTTGGCTTCTGAAAACTGAACTACTTATAGACAGGCGGCCAAGACTAACCACAGAGGAAGACCTAGGATGAAGATCAAAGGGGGGAATTTTCAGAATGGGACAAAGCGTGGTGTAAAGTAAAGATGTGGACACAATGATTCAGCAAGTTGGTTCAGATGATTGAACAAAAGCGCAGGAAGTAACTGGTTTCTTATGCCGCACCACTTGGGCGCTTTTAACTTTGTCCCTTTTTTAGGTTCAAAGACGGAATTCTTTTTTTTTCTTTTTTTTTTTTGGGGGGGGGGGGAAGAGAAATTAAAAATAATCTATTTTTTCTTCACGATGAATTTAAAAAAACTTTTTTTAAATTGCTTTCTTTCCTTCTAAATAGTAATTAATTATTCAAAAATCATATAACAAATGAAATGAAAGTTGAACAGGCTAATAAAATCGTGTCAGTTGGCACTGATTATTGAATTTCCAAAGCTAGCTATGTATTTATCAATCATTACATATTAAATATTTTTCCTAGATTTCAACTTTTATTTTAATGTGAAGTGAGTCATTTGTAAAGAAAATGTTAAACCTTATGCTTCTTACTTCTTTTTTTCCTTTTCTCTATGCTCCCCTTCCCCCCCCCCCCGAACTAATAAAGAGGATTAAATAAAACATTAATTTTTCTTCTTCATCATTAGGCATTTGCATGACCTTGCATAACCCTTTGAGGCGCAACCCTTTCCCAATGCTGAAAAAAGGGCAGCCGTTGCCATCGCTCGACTTAATGACCAGCAAGATGGCGGACGATCGGAACGTTCATCGCGTGCCACAGATCTAGAGACCCTTTTTTGACGCAGCTGACTGTGCGCGGGCACAGCCAGTATATCCATAAGCTCTTCAGAATTAATATAGGACGAAAATAATTTTATACCTTTTTGTAGGTTTTTATCATTAAACCCAATTTTATTTTTGTAACCAGGGCGGCCCGACACGGTAAGCTTCGCATCGGGGCGCCGGCTTCGAAGGGGCGTCATTTCGAACTCAAAAACTAAGTAGAGCATAAAAGGACCTTAGGGCCTCTCCTGTTAGTAACCATCTTATTTTTAAATTCCTTTCAGAATCTAGGAGATTTCAGTGCCAAGGAAGCCAGCGAGAAACAGGATTCTCTCCGAACAAGATTTATTAAGATGGCGAACAAACTTGTCGGCTAGTATTTAAGAATCTCCTTTTGATAGTTTTCTTTTTCCTTTCCACAAGTATAGAAAAACTTGGTAAACACGGCAGGGGATTTTCTAATTACTCTGTTTATTGAAAATTCAACAATGTGCTTTCATCTTTCATTTAATTGTTGGTAGATAAGGGTTTATTACCAATAAACTCAGGTTCAACGATACATTCGATAACAACATCTTCTAATAAACAAGTTCAGGCGCATTCAGGCTTGGAATAAAATATTTAAGACAATGAACTTGGATAAAGGTGAAAGATTTTATCTCAAATAGATACTGTTATGTAAATTTTAGTAAAATATCAACAGGGACTTATTGGATCACTGAAACTGCCCTGGCGTTTTGACCAGTATGGCCCCCAACGCATGTCCGTGTAAGTTAACGGAACAAGTGCTCGTTCTTCCTTTATTTATTGTGTGGTGTTGGGGGGAATGGAGTCCACAGGCTATCAAAACATATTATTAATAATATACCAATGAAAAAAGTCTGTGGAATTACACGTCTTAAAAAATATTCAAGTGTAAAGTGTAAGTTAAATTTCCTCTCATAATAACGCGAAAAACAAATTAGTTTATGAAAATTATACAGCTCGAAAGAAATCTGAGGTGCTTGCTTTTATTACAAATTGATTGAAGCATTTTTCTACGAAGAGTGGTACTTCATTTACTAATCAGAATTAAGAATTTTTCTTTTCACACTTTAATACTTTTTTTCTTTTTTAATAAAAATTCTTAGCCTTTCAAAAAGCTGACCAATATTGGGTGAAACGAACCTAAAATAATAATAATAATGAATAAATACTTTTAAAAAATTGACCGATCCCAATTTGGTTTCAGTAGAATGTAAATATGAACGGAATTTAAATCTTAAATTCTAAGGGATTTCCAACTTACAAGTGCTGGTGGGCCAAAATCTAAAACATGTGTCAGTGGCAGGTCGTAGATCGTAATTGCCAACTTTCATTAAGTTACACAGAACAAATCAGGTACTGAATTTGCAAATCAAATTAGAATTGCGCATTTTAACATTTTTAATTACATATTTAAAAAAAATTCCATTCCAAACTAAAATGGGCTTGATATCAAAGTAAAACTATTTAACTTTGATATCAAGCACATAGTTACTTACAATTTACATGAACATCTTTAAATTACAAAAGGAATTAGAGAATTCAACGTAGATGAGGTTACGGCCGTAAAAAGTGGCGAAGACAGGGAAGTGGAAGGCGAAATAGAACGCAAGTGGACACACTCATTTTCATAGAAACCGAACAAAATCAAATTTATTGTTGCATTTGAACTGCATTTGAAACCGATTTGGATTTTACAAAAAACAAGTTTCCTTAATAAGAGTATCTAATGATGCCGCAAATTGTTTTCCGAGAAATGTTCACGGGCCGCAAAAATAACCCCTGGTCTGAAGTGAAGAGCCTACATCTTCAACTTAATGTTCAATTTACTTGAGTGAACAGGTTGAAGTAAATTGAACATTAAGACAGTGAAAAAGACATACCGGAAGTGATTCCCTCTCTGTCTCCATCGATGCCGCCTACCATAGATCCTTGAATAATTCATCGTGATCAAACGGCAGCACTCAGAAAAGGAGTCTCTGTCGTTGCATGTTTGCGAAGAAGGAAGTGACCTGTCTTAACTATTTGTTACGTTGTGGCGTTAAACTTCATTTCATTTATTGACGTTAAGAGTTTATAGTATTTAATAACATGTATTAATTTAATGTATGTTATTGAAGACAGGCTGAAACAGAATGTATTTTAAACGCATTTTAAGCAATGATTTCCCAAATAACTTAACCTTGGAATTTTTTGTGTTATCTTTCAAAGATGCAATTAAGCTTAGTAAGCCCTTTTGAATCAGTTACATGGTATAATACATATTAGAGATCTTCCCGAAGCCGGTACCCGGTCCGCTGATATTATATATATATAAGTTTAGACACTTCTAAACGAAAAACACATTTTTGCCTCGGGTATCCAGCTTGTGGAGGTTCCGTTGTACTGGACTTGGACACACTAGGGCGAACAAAACAGGAAGACGGGGGGAAAAGGATGAATGGTGCAATGTGTGAACAGACACATGCAGACCAGCTGTGCCCCCAGGAGATAAAAGGTTTCTTCGTGGCCGGTTCGTTCGACCCTAAAAAAATAAGTGAAACAGAGAGCAGGGGGTTATCGCGATTAGAAAAATAAAGAATCTATTTCTTTTTATTCCTTGATGATTTAAAAAATTAATTTAATCAAATTAATTGAAAATGTAAAAAAGAGTTTAAAAAGTGAGAACATTTTCTAAAACTTTTAACTAATTAACAAGATTTAATTTCATTAATTTCATTAATTAACAAGATTTAATTTCATTAAATCCACAATAGAGAACTTCTTATCTTCAACTATACAGCTTTATCGCTGATGAAATTCTTTTTGCTTTATAACCTAAATACGTAAAAATATTACTAAAAATAAAAATAAAAAAAGTTTAGATTCATTACTGGTCAATTTGATTAATAATCATTATATTCATTAAATCATTGGGATTAAAATTATATATTATATTTAATTTTACAATAATTCATTACAGTCGAACGTTATTTTCACTGTAATAGTACAGCATAAATATGGTCAGTTGGAAATTTTTGAGTTTCCGAAGTACTTATAAGTACACTTATTAGTATATTAGTACTTATTTGTATTAGGGTGTAAAAAACACGTAATTGGCGAAAATGTTGGACTTCAAGAGTTTCTCTACTTTTAGAAAATATAATCGAACACGCACAAAATTTTTGAGCTTCAGCTTTAGCTCGTCATAAATGTGTGAATCAAGTACAATAGGCAGTCGAAAATTTCAAAAATATTAATTTCAGTATCACTCACACGTTTCCAATGATGAAATTCAATTGCATAGTACCACTGCTTCGTGAAAGAGTTGACCATTTCCATAATCACGCCAATATTCGTGAAACTTGAATTATTTAACTATTAGAGAACATTACTTTTAGACAGATTTAAAGCACCCTTTTTATTTCAACCGTTTTATTAATTTCTTACATTTAGTTTTAAATGAAATGCAGGAAAATGTGTGTATAATGTAATAGTTGTACAAGAAAGTCATGTGGTGTTCACATCAGATATATGTTAGAGATGAGTTCGGGCTCATTTTTTGATGCCCGAGCCCTAGCTCTATCAAAATTTATTAAGTAGTTGTAGATTTTCAGCATTTTCGAGAATAAGAAAATATATTTTCAAGAGGGGGGTGGGGGTTACATAAATTTCACCCCGTCCCGAATTTTAGTGTGTACAACGTTTTAAGTATGAATAGTCAAAACAGTTCATAGAATAATTCATAACAGCTTTAATATTAAATTTTAATCAAGCAAATGAAAGTAGTAAGGACAAAAATTTCAAAAACTAGTTCAAATAAATGCAACAATTTGGGATTTTTTTAAGAAAGTGGTGGATAAAAAAAATGTCACGCATGCTGGTGAAATATTGGATAGTCCATCGGGTCGATCCTATATTTCTTTTTCTGATAGCTTTTTCTTTTTATGAATTTGAAATGTACTTGATATTCTGGAAATGCGCATGAACTCAGTGATTTGGTTAGTGTTTGGCCTTACATAAATTTTGTGTCTTAAATGAAAGATTTTTTTAATTTGTTAACTATAAGCAATTTCAGCTATGTATGATTATGAATGTTCGGCTTTTATTTGAACGAGTTATTTTGTACTTTTCCTCTGAGAGTGGGGGAATTTCTGTCACTCAAATCAGGATATCAGGTCTTATAAATTTGTCATTTTGAATGAAGCTTCATATTTAATTTATTACCAAAGTTTGCTCTTAGAAAGCTTAAAATCTCATAAATACCGTAGTAAACTCACTAAGACAGAAAAGAACAATTTAAACTTAGCAGATAATGCAATAAAAATGTTACGGAAAGATATAGACATACACAAAGTTCTTTTGTGAACTTTAACTTTTCTTAACCTATATGAACAAGTAGCTGAGTTACTGAAATAGTAAAGCTTTAATATGCACTGTACTAAGTACTTTAATATGCAAACGTACTAAGCACTGAATAGTACGTTTTACATTTTTTTAGAACTTATAAATCCTGGACTAGCGAAGCATTTATTTTCTATAATATTGTGAAGATTTGCGTCACTGTTTTAATTCGAGTAAATTCTATATATCCAGACTATTTTGTTTTAGCAAATCTAAATCCACAGAGAATGTTAATCCATAGATTCTCCTTTATCATAATCCCAAATATCAATGTGAATTTTGAAAAATTTTCTTTTTTCAAAGGGGTGTTGAGAAAAAGAAGAATGGGGCAACTATTCCTGATCGTTCGTTAATTATTCACGATTGTAATCGTCATTATTAATGTGAGAGCTTTTCGTTTTTTTTTTTTTTTTTAATTAGAAACCCGAATTTTGTAGGAAAGTTTATAGCAATAAAGATTTTCAGTAAAACATGCCAAATATCATGGATACCACCACATAAATTTTTAGCCCAAAATATAGCTACAATCGACTTTAAAGCAACAACTTGTCGTTATTCTACTGTTAAATAAAATATTAAGCGAAGGTACTGTACCTTAAACAAAGGACCCAACTCAAAAAATTTATAATGCCGCCCCACCGCTTACGTTCTCTTCTTTACTATCTCAGAGAAACGAGTACTTTATAACCTTATATATTTTCAAGATAGTTACACAACTTTAAAAATACAAGTAGATTTTTTTTCCAAAATTTTGATTAAATTTTGTAAAAATTTACAATTTTACTTTTTCTTTTTGAAGATTTACACTTCATAATGCACCACATTAAGCGGTCAATCAACCTAAACTACAGGCGTCTAATTTTTTTCAAAATTTTGAATAAATTTTCTGATTTTTTTGAAAACTGAAAATTTTCTTTGAGCATCACGTAAAGATGTCTCGAGCGATTGGAATGAAATTCTGTGCGATGACAGATACTGGCTGAAATTAGAATACAGGCATCGATTTCTTTTTCAAAATTTTGATTAGATTTTTTTTGCAATTTTGCTAAACTTTTTAGTCACGCATCCCTTAAAAAACGCTACAATAAATGAAATGGCATTTAGTGAGAAGATAAGAGGTTACAAACTTAAATAATAGGTTTTGAATAAGTTTTCAAAATGTTGATAAATTTTATAATTTGGGAAATATTCCGATTTTATATTCTCTTTTTCCCCCTTCAATTTCATGAATGTGGTTACGAGGAGTCCTATGCGGAATGTACGTTTCTACAAGGAGTCCTCTGTTGAATGTATGTGTTTACAACAATGGTGATTAAAAAACAATATGCGTTTTTTTAATACTGAAATAAGTTTAAAAAAAAATAAAAATTATGTTTGCCTTTGAGGCTTTCTAAAGTGTACTCTCTCTCTTAAAGAATATTCAAATGAAATGAAATTGTCCAAAATTGTAATTACTGGCTAAAATTAAAATGCAGACATCGAATTTTTTCAAAATTTTGATTGGAGATTTTACAATTTTTTATTAATATTTTTATTCGTGCATCACTTAAAATTGACTGCAACGAATGAAATGACATTTCGTAAGATGAAAAACTCCTACACAACTTAAACAACAGCGATGCAATTTTTCTAAAATTCTGATTTAAATTTTGAAATTTTAGGAAATTTTAGGATTTTATATTATTACTGTTATTATTTTCGCCATATAAAGCGAACTTTTACTGATCTATTAAATTGTTAACTGCAGTTTGGTCAAATTCATTAGACAAATTTCTGTAATTCATTGAAAATTTCAGTGGAAGATCAGCCAGTAGCTTTCCTTGTTCAAAACATCATTAGTCTTGTTTGTATTTGTGTGTTTTACGGTACCGATGCACTGGGACGTTATGCCTTTGTCGAATGTGTGTGTTTATGAAATGTATGTGTTTATGAAGTCCTCTATTGAATGTGTGTGTTGCATGTTTATGAAGTCCTGTGTCGAATGTGTGTGTTTATGAAGTCCTCTATTGAATATGTGTGTTGTGCGTTTATGAAGTCCTCTATTGAATGTGTGTGTTGTGCGTTTATGAAGTCCTCTATTGAAGGTGTGTGTTTTTGAAGTCCTCTATTTAATGTATGTGTTTATGAAGTCCTCTATTGAATGTGTGTGTTGCGTGTTTATGAAGTCCTCTATTGAATGTGTGTGTTTATGAAGTCCTCTATTGAATGTGTGTGTTGTGCGTTTATGAAGTCCTCTATTGAAGGTGTGTGTTTTTGAAGTCCTCTATTTAATGTATGTGTTTATGAAGTCCTCTATTGAATGTGTGTGTTGCGTGTTTATGAAGTCCTCTATTGAATGTGTGTGTTTATGAAGTCCTCTATTGAATGTGTGTGTTTATGAAGTCCTCTATTTAATGTGTGTGTTTATGAAGTCCTCTATTGAATGTGTGTGTTTTTGAAGTCCTCTAATGAATGTGTGTGTTGTGTGTTTATGAAGTCCTCTAATGAATGTGTGTGTTGTGTGTTTATGAAGTCCTCTATTGAATGTGTGTGTTGTGTGTTTATGAAGTCCTCTAATGAATGTGTGTGTTTATGAAGTCCTCTATTGAATGTGTGTGTTTATGAAGTCCTCTGTTGAAGGTGTGTGTGCTTATGAAGTCCTTTGTTGAATGTGTGTGTTCACGTAATTCTCTATTGAATGTATGCGTTACCGAAACTGGGCCGACGATTTTTTCTGAGG
>JAWZYV010015731.1:0-79811 GCA_038373885.1 Cheiracanthium punctorium
AAACTTTTTTTGAGGGTTGCATCGATTCCCGGGTGCTTGAAACGGATAGAAATCGCAAAATTTTTGAATTCCAAGAAATGTACAGACAAAAGTCTAATTTTATTTATATAGATTACTTAATGCGGGAACAAAGATTCACTCAGTTTTAAACGATTTTCGCAAAATCTCGAAATCTGATCAATTTTTTTTAATTAGATGTTTATAGTTTAAGGTGAGTGACCACCTATCATTTCACCAAATATCATTTTTTCACCTTTGCAGTTCTTACGTGATGTGCGAACACAAATTTACGCAGTTTGAAATGATTTTCGCAAAATCTCAAAAATCTAGTCAAGATTTTTTTTTAATTCGACGCCTATGTTTTACGTTTAGTGAGCACCTATCATGACACCCAATTTCATATCATTCGCTTCAGTCGTTTTTACGTGATGCTCGAACACAAATTTACGCAGTTTGAAAGGATTTTAGCAAAATCTCAAAATCCAATCAAGATTTTTTAAAAATTCGACGCGTATGTTTTAAGTTGAGTGACTACCTATCATGACACCCAATTTCGTATCATTCGCCTTCAGTCGTTTTTACGTGATGCTTGAACACAAATTTACGCAGTTTGAAAGGATTTTCGCAAAATCTGAAAATCAATCAAGATTTTTCTGAAAATTCGACGCCTATGTTCTAAGTTGAGTGACCACCTATCATGACACCCAATTTCATATCATTCGCTTTAGTCGTTTTTACGTGATGCTTGAACACAAATTTACGCAGTTTGAAATGATTTTCGCAAAATCTGAAAATCTAATCAAGATTTTTCTAAAAATTCGACACCTATGTTTTAAGTTGAGTGACCACCTATCATGTCACTCAATTTCATATCATTCGCTTCAGTCGTTTTTACGTGATGCTTGAACACATGTTTACGCAGTTTTGAAAGTATTTTCGCAAAATCTCAAAATCCAATCAAGATTTTTTAAAAATTCGACGCGTATGTTTTAAGTTGAGTGACTACCTATCATGACACCCAATTTCGTATCATTTCGCTTCAGTCGTTTTTACGTGATGCTTAAACAAAAAAGCGTCACGGACAGAATGACAGACAGACAAACTTTTTTTTTAGGGTCGCATCGGATTCCCGGGTGCTTGAAACGGATAGAAATCGCAAAATTTTTGAATTCCAAGAAATGTACAGACAAAAGTCTAATTTTATTTATATAGATTTCTTGCACTTTTATGACAGCCAATGGTTTAATAATGTATTCGCATTCCACACCAGATGGGAACTATTATTTCATTCTTAACGAAAGTGTTCCTTTTCTTAGAAAACAGCGTCTTTATAATACTTTGATTCTGAAAATACTTTGATTTTTCAAGAACCATGCTTGAAATTGACGTACGAAAATTTTCTTGCACTCGAATACTTTTTTTAGAGGGTGCAGAAAGTTTCACGAAAAATTATCACAAAATGATCCAATATGAAAAGCAATGTCTTCTAGAGATGGCCAATGATTCGATGAGTCGAATCAGTGATTCGAATCTTGGTACTGAGTGGCTCAGTCTTTACACTCACTCTCTACTGATTCGAATCTCTAGCCCTCAAGGGAAATACATTCCAAGTGCGAAGGGAAGAAAAACTTATTTTCCCTTTGCCGTTCCCAGGGATTTTCCCTAACTCTTTCAACTCTTTTCGACTCTTTACGACTCCTTTCGGCTCCTTTCGACTCTTTACGACTCTGAGTCGATAGATGATTTGAAACAGTAAATGAGTGGGTGTGGGTGAGTTGGTCACTGAGTTGGTGCAGCAACGAATCTTTACTGATTCAGTGTTTCGCTCTGTTTCGGTGATTGTATACTATCGTTGAGATTCGTTAGTTTTTCGAATCTTCTATCGACTCAGAGTCGAAAGGAGCCGAAAAGAGTTGAAAGGATGTTTCATTTAATTGGAGGGGTTTTTTCGAATCTTCTATCGACTCAGAGTCGAAAGGAGTCGAAAAGAGTTGAAAGGATGTTTCATTTAATTGAAGTTTTTTTTTCGAATCTTTGGTGTTTCATTTCTTGGTTGGTGGTCGGATTTTAAAGTTTTATCTGTCTGTGGGTGTGGAGTGGGTCGAACATCGTTTGCTTTTGGCGGGTGGCATAGGCGTTACTTCCTAAGGGCAAGAGGGGTCAATCTCCCCCCCGAAAAAAAAATTAAGAAAATCCCTCCTTCCAACTTGTCTGACTGATTTAATATTTGTTTAAAATTTAATGAAACATCCCTTTTCTACTTTTAACTTTAATATATGTCCCCCTGCCCCCACCCTCAAAAAAAAAAAAAAAAAAAAAAAAACGGAACGTTAAGTTTACATGGTGGCGGATTTTCATGTGAAGGGAAATAGAATGAAATAAAGTTAGGATTGTGCTTGTCACTTTTAATGAAGGATACAGGGGCGGTATTAAGCGCTCTCACAAAAGGACTTTGTAGTAAGCAAAATAACATTTCGCTTTATTGCAGCAGATTTCGTTTTTTTTTTTTACCTTGTTTTTCGTTTAAGGGGAATGATTTTTATTTTCTTTCGTAATTCAGAGAAATACAAAATAGGGCCTAAAGCAGTGGCGTAGTTAGTGTTATTGACAGTGGCGTAGCCAGGATTTTATTTCGGGGTGGGCTGGGTATCAAATTTAAAGATAAAGTTCAATTGTAAGCTAAGTAAAGGGTCCCATTTTTTTTGGGGGGGGGGCAGCAGCCCCTCAGTAGGACTGGGCCAAAAATCGACATATCGGTTTTATTTCAACATCAAATATCCGATATTCCCATTTTCATTTCAGTGAAATCTCGAATTCGATAAAGGGCAAAAATACAGGCCGGCCAGGGGCGTAGCCAGAATTTTTTTATGGGGGGGGGGTTATGACTACTGCAACTCATATATATGTATACGTGTGTATGATAATGTAGTGAAGAATATACATTTTGTATGGCAAAAAATTCCTCATGGGGGGTTATGACCCCCCTAACCCCCCCCCCTTGGCTACGCCTCTGAGGCCGGCGATAAGAAAATCCTGAGATCAATACCAGCTTGTGATGCTTTTGCTACTGCTTTCTCTCGGAAAGCTTCTTCTTCTCTCATCGCAGAAAAAACAGCTCCATGGTTTATTAGTCTAATTACCATAATTAATTAACGTATATCTCGGAACCTATCCACCGGAGCGCGTTTTTATTGATTCTCGACCCCCCCTAGACTCAACACCCCACCGATACTTAAAATTTCGAATGCTTTGACACCAAACTTAACCTTTTAATCTTACAGGCCCAGGGGGTCATACGAAGCTCCCCTATATTTTCAATTTGGGCATTTTAAACACTAGCCTCCTCCGGCGGCAACTCCAAAGTCTGGAAACCATCCCAGAGCCAATTTCTACATGTTTGCAGTCCTTTTAAGCCTCAATCATGGTTAATTAGTCTAATTACCATAATTAATTAACGTATATCTCGGAAACTATCCATCGGAGCGCGTTTTTATTGATTCTCGACCCCCCCTCTGGGACCCCCATCGATACATAAAATTTCGAATACTTTGACACCAAACTTAACCTTTTAATCTTACAGGCCCAGGGGGTCATACGAAGCTCCCCTGTATTTTCATTTCGGGCAGTTTAAACACTAGTTTTACTGGAGCAAGGAGAGAGAGATGCTAACTGCCCGAGAACTCAGCGGAGAAGAAACCCGATGAATGGGTGAAGGGTGTTTAAATAGTACGGCTTTCGGCGCAGAGAGAGGGAAAATTTCTTTAGTTGTTTTATTGATTCAAGATTTGAATCACTGATTCGAATCATCGAAGTAGTGAGTGAGTCGAGATTCGAATAAGTAAAATGAGTCGAACCGCCCATCTCTAATGTCTTCTGAAAAATACAACTACTATTCCAAGAGTTAAATTTTGAATAAATTGCAATATTTCAACATGATGTTCCTTTCATACTTCTGGTTTAAATAAATATTTATAAATGAATGAAATACTTCCATTAATTTATTAGAAATAAGAATACACAATTGATATAAATAGCTATTAGAGTTCATTTTTAAGTATCAAAGTCAGTCAAGATTTAAAGTATGGGTATACTGGTATACACCCTCCAAAAAAAGTATTCGAGTAAAAATTTCCTACCTTGGTTTCGTATATTAAAAATTATCTATCATAGAATATGAATTAGGCTATGTATAAATTTGACTTTCTATATTTCTTTCACGTTTTACGTTTTCAAAAACTCAATTATTATTCGCAAATCTAAAATAGGAAATTTATCTCTTACTCGAATACTTTTTTTGGAGGGTGTACATGGTAATATGCTGCCTGAATAAGTCCGCGAAAATATTTTCTAGTGTCCCCAAGTTTTGTTTAAAATCGAGGACAATACTTGATTTGTCCCCAAATTACCGTTTAGAAATATGGTCGCCTTAGCGTAAACCGGGGCCGTCGCTATTAGCAACCGGGCCTGCTGGTTCGATTGCCACCACGAAAATTGAGTTTATCATTGAGGCCTGTTTTCGCGATTAGCACTGTTCTATTTTATTATTATAAGTATTATAAATATTATATTATTTTATTATTTTAAAACAGTTTTTTTGTAGTTTTGTCGTACTAAAGAACTTTAGATGTAGATAATCATTTTGTGAAGATTGAGCCACTTTTTCTATGGTAATTTATCATAAAATTCGAACATTTTGCTCTGAATGTAAAGGTAAGTGTAAACTTGTATAATTTATTTAGAAGTTCTAAAAATATGTATGTAAATCAAATTTAGTGAATTAATATTCATGTGCTGCTTTTAAATAATTTTCATCTGAAATCGTACTACTTGAGTAGTTTATTATACAGTAAATAAGCGTGTCTTTGTAATACTAGTTAGACGATGTTGTCTATTTAATTTTTCAGTCGAAAATGTTATTTATCAGTTAGATATGTGCATTGATTGTGCGATTTTGACATGTGTAGCCAGCTTTCAGTGCAGAAGTACAGTAAATTATAAATTATTAATTTTGTATATGTATACGTAGAAACTTCAAATGCAGTTAATATTTTGTACAAGAGTTCATTATGTTCAATTCCAAAGTTCGATTGAGATAGCGACAAAAGAATAACTTTTATATAATACTTGGAATTGCTATAATAAAGAATAATTAAATAAGAAAGCGTTTATTTTTGGTTTGCTACAGTGTTTAGTGCAGCTTTTGAAGAGGTATCCTGAAATTTTTCGAGTCCTTGAGCTGTTGGTTTATTTCACTTTGTATTCAAAGTGCTAAAATATATTGTTTGTTTTGTTATTTATGTAGTTTCATAATAAATTGCATGAGTAATTATGTAAACAAATTTTAAATTTTGATCAAATATTTAGGAATTTCAGATTGTTTCATTCTTTATTCTCGCTTCGAGTGTACTTAACTCTCTGCTGCATATATATATATATTTTACATCTGCCAAAGGAGCATTTATTCCGATATCTTCATGCATTCTGAATTTGTCATTATAAAATCTATTTGCATTTTAGGTTTTCCCACAACCAAAAGTAACCTCCAAATTTCTTTTTTCGTGTGATTCGATCACATCAGTGCGCTTCCAGTAGTAAAATCACTCATTTCTTAGGCATGTCTCTTCTCTAACGTACAAGATTTGTACGTAATGTGCACCTGTACTTGCACTGCTGTTGATTTGTTAGAATGTGGTTTTTATTTACTTTACTTCCGGTAAAATACAAGAAAATTTTCGGACAGGGAACTGGGACCGGTCACTTACAGAGGGTTATGTGGTGTCTTCTAGAGGCTCTTTTAACATTAACTAGAGAGGGTAAAAAATCGGTGCCTTAAAAAATGTGTCGTTGCAGGAGGGGTCACTAAATAGAAGTGGTCGCTTATAGAAGTTTCACTGTATACAGCAATGCAAGGACGAAAACATTGTCTTCAAGCACCAGTTAGTAATCACTTTAAAAAAAAGATATTGGAATATTCGTGGTATTTCCTAGTATGGTTTTCTAAAATTTAATACTTTTCTTTGGAAGAAAAAAAATATATGGAATTATAAACGAAAATTATAAATCCTTTTAATTTCGGGAATGGTAAAATTTTCAATACATAAGCTTAGCATGAAAACAACGTGTTTGGCCATGCTATGTTACGTGATTCTTAATCCTTTTGATTTCTTTCATCTTCCCTTAAAGTTCGTACTACTATTTATGGGACACATTTTATTGAGTGATTTATTCTAAATGTTTCTCGTTAAGTTAATTTACATTATTTTTAAGTTAGATGCCAAAGGAAGCAGTACACCAGGTTGTATTTCTAACTATAGTGAACATTCGCCAAATATCCACGTCTTACAAAAGATTAAAAATTAAATATTGTAGCAGTACTTAAATGATGTATATGCGAATTGTAAATATCAAATATCTTCATTTCTATTCCAGCACCTTGTCATATATTCTGTTAATATATTAACTGGACAAAATTTAATGAACGCAAATTTAATAACTGTTAGTTAATTTTATCTAAAAAGTGGTTATGGTTGTAACCAGACTTCGTGTAATCGTAGTCGTGTAATCGTAATCGATTGTAATCGATTACATTTTCTCATGTAATCGTAGTCTAATCGTAATCCGACAATTGAATTTTTATGTAATCGTAATCTAATCGTAATCTGAAAGTTTATATTTTCGTGTAATCGTAGTCTAATCGTAATCTAGAAATTTCATTTGCCAGATAGTCGTAATCTTAGAGCCTGTAGTCGTAATCGCTTAGATTACAAGACGATTATGAAACGATTACGGGCGCCCAGATTTATTTTTTGTCCTGCTTGCTGGGAAAAAAGATTTTCTCGGAGAAGCAAAGCATCGAAAAATCTGCATGCCCTGAAGACAGGAAGTTTCCTATTTTTTAACCTTTCAGGGAAGAGGGGAGGGGGGAGGGCATTGTTCTGCCATCGTAGTTCGTACGGGACAAAGATAAGAGAAGCAGAGCTCCCTTTTTTTTCCCGGGATGACCATTCTTTTTTATGCTGACTGTGGTGGGTGACTGACTAGAATGGACAGACCTCCCAGAAATTGGGGGTGGACGTGGGAATTCTATGGGGGGTACACAAGAGGTGTATTTTCTGCTATTGCAGATCTTTGCTTTATCTCATTTCAATTTGCGACTGCGAAGAGAAAACAGCAATGCCTACACGAAAAAAATTCAAGATTTTTTTTGAATTTCAAGAAAATTTAAAAAAATGAAAAAGGAAAGGAGTTCAAAAAATATAAATGCACTATCTTAGTACAGATGCCAGTGTCAAAAAAGACGAACTCCAACTTCGGAATACACATATGGAGGTAATTTTGGATATTTTTTCTTGAGTATTTATTTGTTGTATAGATTATTATAAAATGAGTACATATATTAATTGAAAAACTGCATTTAAAAGGTTTCTATATTAAGGGGAAAACGATAATATTCACGAAAATATTCCCTGGTCTTTTCCAATTCCGTTTAATACATGTTTCATTGATCTGACTAAAATGCGCTGCATTAATTAAATAAAATTTATTTTTGGTATACATTGTTTACTTGTTTAGAATCTTAATTTTGGTCAAAATTTAATTATCATAATTTACTGTTTAACTTTCGAAGTGTTATGTTTATTGTGTTTTAGAGTGTTATTTATGTAGCAGTGTTATACACATAATAATTTTATAGTGTGTGTGTGTGATTACTTGGTACAAATTTGTTTTGTAATAAAAGTGCAATGTGTAGTAATTTCTTTTCTCTGTCAAAAAATAAATAAATAATAAATAAATAAATTAGGTTAATCAAAGTAGGCTTTCTAAATTTTGAAAGGGCTTATAAAGGGGCGCACATACAAGTGCTTTTATTGGGAGGGGGAGGAGGGTCATTCAGAGTATGAAAAATTTTGAATGTAGGAAAAAAACGCCACCTCAAAAGTTATTTGTGTAATAATTTAATTAAATACTTTAAATAAATTTCTTTTGTTTCGCGGAAAAGGGGGGTGGAAAGTGGAACGGGGTATTCATTTGAATTAGGAGGTTTAAAGTACATTGTTTTCCAGAAATGAGGGAAGACACACGTGTAATTCAATAATTCAATTTCAGTGTAATTCGATAGGCGATAAGGGGGGGGGGATTTCCTAGAAAGCTTTTGGTTTCCTCTAAAAAAAATATATTGGTCACTCTGGAAAACATGTATTCATAATTTTTGTATTTAAATTTTTATTTTATAACTAGTAGTTAAACTGTTTAACTATACACCCCTTATATAAGATAATTTTAAAATAAAATGTAGTACGTAACCCTGTACCTGCGAGTAGAATTTTTTAAAACTAAAAATTATTTTAATGTATACACTATAAATCATTACATTTTTTAATTCGGTTAAAAAAATGAATAAGTTTCAAATATATTTTTCTGGTAACTGTAACTATTTGACTCAAGGAGAAAGGAGATTTCAAAATTAATTTTTGATTCATGCATCATTTAAAATGCTTAAGTATTTTATGCATTTTATTTGATTCATTTAAATAAATATTAATTATTGCTCTTATTTTTTATTTTCAGACCTTTTATTCACACACCATCCCTCGAAAATAATCCCTATTTATTATTTTGATGATTATAATTTTTTTTGCCATAAAAATACAATAGAAGTTTATGTATTGAAATAGTGACACAATTAATATATTGTCTGCTATTATACAAATGCCATCTACTTATGATTCTACATAAATAGACTGCCTTGTAGTTTAAGTAGTATTTAAATCAGAATGACCAAACCCAGATTAATGATATCTGGCCCTTCAGATTTAATGTGCGCGTTCGCCATATATACAAAATTGGTCTTCTATCGGCTTAAATTCAACGCTAGGTCTCCCCTCAATCCGATTCTTCATCGCAGAGGCGCAGTAGCGTAGCAATTCGGTTGTTTCTTTTTTTTGGGGGGGGGGGGCTCATCGATTCTGGACACTGAAAAAGACACACATATATATGATTATTTTCTATCATCTTCCAAAGGTATAGGGGTGGCTCGAGCCCCAAAGCCCCCCTCCCTTTCCTACGCCACTGCAGGAATATATATCCCTGCAGGAATATATCCCTGCAGGAATATATATCACTCCAGGAGAATAACCAGGGAGTGGGATATCGGGATATATATCCCTGCTAAACTTTCAAAATTAGTTATTAAGAGATTTCAGATTTCATATCACATTACATAATTTGTGTAGCGGAGAAGTTTTATTCTCCTTCATGAGCCTTACTGAAAGATGCTAATTTTGAAAATTTAGTTTTCATTAAGCTAAATAAAAATATTTAAAGTGATATATACAATGATTTATTTAGAATTTTTTTTTTCATAATTCTGATAAACATATTTACAATTCACTTTTATTGAAAATACTGTGTAGATAGCTAATAACTGTCAAATTAACATGTTTAATAATTTTCTGATATTTCTTTTATAATAAACTTCTTAATGATTGAAAAGTATCGGAGAGAAATCATTTCTTAGAAAAAGTAAAAAACAAAGACGACTAATATCTTTCCTAATTTCTAATCTAACTAATTATATCCTATGAATATAACTAAAATGCTCGATTTTTCACTTTTATGATCTTCTCACCCTCTTCCGTACATGCAACTGAAATTCAAAATGAGTACCAGTTAAATGCCCTTAAGGGTATGTATCGTATATTTTAGAGAAGTATCATCATAGTTACAAACTTGAAAGATTTTAACAATGATAAGAGTTAGATTGTATGGTTCTAAAGTTGATAAGTGTCACTGTAAAATGTTTACTATTTAGTTACAACTTTTATGAAAAACATAGTTTTTGCAAATCTAATTCATTTATTTGTTTGTACAACAGAAGAAAAAATCCCCCAAATTTACCGGCTATAGTCATTTATCAGTAATCTACAAAAATTAACAACATAAAGTGAGCAAAGTTGAAGTAATTCCTTGATTATGAGTAAATTTGATACAGTAAAATATTGTCACCCAAAAAAATGTGAGGCCCTCAAACTTGAATTGTTGTCAACTATCATCAGTTTGGAATTAAAATATAGTGAGACTAATTACATATACCTTTTCTACTTAACGTATATTATAAGCTTGATTCCTCACAGAACTCATATTAACTATCATAGGCGCAATACGGGGGGAGGGGATATGCATCGTCTTTGTTGAAAATACCGTTGATTTCTCGATCTATAGAAACTTCACTATTTTTACTCTTGAATATATTACGTAGCGTATTTTAAATTTTCTTGTCAATTATAATAATTTCTTGCCTCCGGTCTGCCGGACCCATAATTCTGTTCTGTTTTGTAAACTTTACACATTATGTCAGCGCCAGAAGTGTAAAAAAGAAAGTTTTGTAATCGTAATTTAATCGTAATCGGACTCAGATATAATCATAATCGAAAGTTTTCATGGATTACATAATCGTAGTATAATCGTAATCGGAAATTTGTATTTTTACGGTAATCGTAATATAATCGTAATCATGACAAAATATTTTCCACGTAATCGTACTCTTGATCTGAAATTGAAAATTAATCGTAATCGTAATCGATTACACATCTGCGTAATCGGCACGAAGTCTGGTTGTAACTGCTTTTAAAATGTGAAACTTAAATATTCAGTGTAAAGAGATTCATAAAAATATCTGTATAAATAAACTGTTTATCATTTATGAATATGTTTACCTTAATGTATAATAAAAATCAGCTTAATTTGTTTAATGTATATTAAAAATCAAGCCAAAATAATGAATCATGAGAGTAAGCACTGCTTGTTTTTCCTTCAAATTACACAGATCTATTAGCTTTAATGCCCACATGTATCATAGTAAAGAAACTAATAAAATTAGTAGCACAATTATGGCATAAAGCTACATTAAATAACAAAACAACATTATGGCATAAAACTACATTAAATAGCGCTTCAAAGCCTTGGAAAGCTTAAAAAATGCTTGATGTATACGTGAAGACGCAAACATCCGTAGGCCTCTTTGGATGACTCATCGAAATACACGCGCAGGCCCGTTACAAATAGCGAAGGCCCCGTACTGTACTACTAGGAGAAGAAAATGCTAGCCTCAAACCCAAACTGAAACTTCTAGTTTGGATTGCAACTCACTTACAACTCATGTCAAACTATCCGATTCATTCCAAAACTACTCATCTGTCTGCACTACCGTAAAAATAAGTAAAACAAAAAGTATTTACGAACTAAGGTTTGTTGTGTAATGGTATTCATCTGGTGATGATGATTGGAATGAAATCTAATTTATATTTACGTATGAAAAAACCTTAATCCTAATTAGCTATTAAACTAATTATTAGTCAAACCTAATCAATGTTACTGCCATAAAACATGAGTTGTACGTCGTCTGTCTCTGCTCCCTCTACTCCGACAGAGCAAGTTAAACACCATGCAAATGTATCCAACACGAAGAAAAAAAGAAAAGAAAACAATCGGGTACATTTTCCTGACGATGAAATGCTGGTTACTTGCTACCTAGAGCCTCCCGATCCATGGTCAAAAGGTGAACTGAAGCTCTTTAAAATTCAAATTAAATTAGTCTCAGTCGTTGATTCTTTCCAGATGTACTTAAACACGTTTCATTAATCTGTCCCACGTTTTTTATTCATGAGCTTAATTATGCACTAGCCATATTTTAACCATGGTTATCATTTCTTCATGCAATTATCTATAGTATTTGGTATTAATTTAGTAACTGTTTATTATTTGAATGCACTTTGATATTGTGCCACTGACATAACATTATTTGTACAGATTATTTAAACTCTCTCTGTAACTTTGTAAAATATTCCGATTAATATAATTTTGTTAAGCAAATAACTTGTTCTCATTTTTTTCTAATTCCTCTAACAGTTTGTGTGTATGAAGATGAAACAAGGATTTCGTAATGAGCCCTAAAATAGAGTATTTTATTTTATTTAAAGATCGAATATTTGCTTTTTTGTAATTTTAAAATTGCAGAACAACATCTATTTAAAAGTTTATGCATACATTCGATGTTGTAGGTATTTTATACTAAAAAACAAAGATACTTTTGGGTTATAATGGCCCTTGAGATTGCTTGACGACATCGAGTACATGCTAAGATTGCAGTTATGCTTCAAGACTTTTCATTTAATAATGGGTGGGCACTTGCCAATCAGGCATTTTCCACTACAACATCCCGAAAGTACTGACCATTCTATGATGAGGAACCCAATGGGCGGTCAGCATTACCCCCCACGAAGTGATGGACGAGTTAACACCCAAGACCAAGCCGGGAATTGTACTTGGACCCAAGGCTTGATAGAATGGTTCTTTATCCCCTACACCACCTGGATTTCTGCTTTAAGACTGTAAATGTTCTGAGATTGCATTGCCATCATCTTGACAGTGTATTTGAGTTGCATGGCAATTGAATTTTGGTGGTTGCTATTATCCACAAATACCAAATGAAGTCATGAAGGAGCAATGATAATATTATAGGTAAAATCATACAAGCCGGTGCGCATCCCATGTAAACATGGCGACAGTCACTGGAACTTGGCGGTTACCAAGCCCCAGCGACTGTTACCAACCATTTTGCACGATTGGCAAAGAATTTTAACACATTAAAATTGCACATATACTCCACTAACAAAAACATTAAAACAAAATACACCGTCCATATTTAAGCTAAAAAATGGCAGCAAATTCAGTAACAGGCAATTAAAATGAGCAAACAGTCGACCGTTTTTTAACTAAAACAACTACAGTGGATTAAGCTACCTAGTTGTACAGCTAATGTAAACTGGGCAAGCACTGGCTCGTTTTCAACTCAAAAAAACATCGGTCGATTAAACAACCTAGTTGTATACCTCATATAAAGTCTCTATGATTAGAATAGCACATAAATAGCACTTACGACAACATAAAAACATCATATATCAATTTAAAATTCTCATTAAAAGCCTTAAACTTTGCAAAGATTCGTTAAAAGAGAAAAAGCACTTACCTTTATTTTTTTAAATTAACTGCTCAGAAATGTCCCTACGCCCATCCCCATCGGCTTATAACGTAACACCAACATGCTTTCTTTTATTTACTTTTATATTGACACATTTCTAACAAACACACACACACCGGCCAATAACGTAAAACCAACATGCTTTCTTCTATTTAGCTTTATATTCACACCCTATTTCTAAGAAACACACACACTTTCTTTTCATACAATAACATAACACATTTCATTTCCTTCCATCCATAACATGAAACAATTTCAAATTCCCAAACTGACGATGTACACTTTTTTTTTTATGGTTGCCAGCCTAAACAACCATCGGCAGAGTACTTCACTATCGCATACGGAATATAGTCCACATTATAGTAATGAAATTGAATATTTCAGTATTGGCATATTATAGTGGACCCCCAAATTCATTTGCCAGAGATGCCAAGTCTCCCGCTTTTTTCGGGAGATTTCCCACGACAATTTTTAGACAGTTTTATTTTGCATTAAATATTTGGACTTATTTTAAGCATAAGTTTGTAAGTAAAAATTAGTGGTGGGAAATCTCCCGAAAAAAGTGGGAGACTTGGCATCTCTGATTTGCCAAGCAACAAAGATGAATCCCAAATATGGTGAAATCTTTGCAGTTTTTTATTTGATTAATTGTTAAAAATATTCTTGGGAAACCCCTGAGTGTTCATATTGTTATTTATTTCCACATTTGATTTCAGGGGTTCATGCAGATGAAAATTGAGTCTATTTTGCAGCTCCTTCACAAAATCACAATCTATTAAAACAGTCCCTTCACAAAAATGCAATCTATTCAAATGGCCCCTTCACAGAATTACAAAAAGGGCACTTCATTGGCATTTTACACTCCATTTTAATCTGTTTAGCAATCATTTTAACAAAAAAGGTAACTTTTATTAAAAATTGGTATGAAAAACAGGGATGTTAATTCTGCGCCGATTGCGCCGAAACACAAATTCTTGCGCCGAACTGCGCTTTTAGCCGATTTTTGTGCCGGTCTGCGCCGAATACGTCATTTTGACTCTTTTAGGGTGCGCCGAAACACAAATATTGCGCCGAACTGTGCTTTTAGCCGATTTTTGCGCCGAATACCTCATTTTGACTCTTTGTTAAATTTTTGCCACGCTCATTTATCTTTTAAAGCTCGTATGGAAAGCTAGTTAGCAGTAAAGCAAGATTCAAACTGCGTACGAAAGCTGCATTCCGAAGCCATTCTACCCGCCCCGGATCGGACCAGTCGGACTTTGTTAGTCACCTCAATCAGGGCCGGCCAGATACGCAAACAAGTAATCATCGCAAAGGGCACCATTTTTTGTTGATGAAGGGGCACGATTTCCAACTTAAAATCATAAAAGCAATTTTGAAAAAAGTAAAAGGGACGTCTTTTTCTACGTTTGCAGGGTGGAGTGGGTGTCATGTACCGCAGGGCCGCCCCTGATCTAAACCAGACCGGTCCGTAAAGAAAACAGTATATTACGGTGACGTCCCAGCCCCTAAAAAATCACGGTTTATGACCCGGCCCGTAGCAAGAATGAAAATTGGAAGCATGACCGGTTTAGAAATCAGAATCTAGGCTGTCTGAATTAATAGAATATTTCATTTCAAAATAATCCGGAAATGCGCTGCCAGTGGTGTAGTCGCGGGGGGGGGGGTAGAGATCTGTGCGGGCCCAGGCTTTTGCAGCACGATTCATTCAAGACACGGGCTGACCTCAGCATTTTCTAGAATGGACTGGAACAAGCGTATACTCTTAAAGACGGTCCTCTGCGCTTGCAAAATCGAGCCTTTCCGGAAATTTTTGCTCTCCTAAAATTTGGACAAGACGAAACGATTGGCTTGTGATTCCCCCCCCCCCCCTCCTTAAATCATGATTAATATACGAGCTGGACCGGGTCTGAATTTTTTATTTTGATTAAATGCTGGGCCGGGCTAGACATTTTCGGCCCGTGAAGATCATGAGCGGGGAGATGCCGTCTCACTACTTTTTCATTCGAACTTATGTCAGCAGAAGTAAGCGTTCTTCACTTTTCATCATGGACGCATGATTTTTGAGTCTTCAGTTGCGAGTGTTCCTAAACCTTTCTTCTTAAAACTACACCACTGTTTTTCTCTTTGTGTGTGTGCAGGCTCTACGAGAGGGGGCAGACGGGGCGACGCCCCTGGGCCCGTGTTCAGCCAAAGTGCGTCCGCAAATTTTTCAGAATGTGTTACGAATTTCATTTATAGATCCGTAATTAAAATCTTTATTTTAAAATAGACTAAATTTTGAATACATAATTCTAGAATGATATAAACGGCAGAAATGTTAATTCTACCATTCAAATATTAGTATTTTTACAACCTTCGAACATGCATTAAAAGTACCATTGCATATAAGAAATACTTCCCTCCCACTCTCTTTCCATTTAGCATTTATATGAAAACCATTAAAAAGAGCAGTTTCACACACACACAAAAAAGAATTCCTTCCGTCCATGTAAATCCATGTATTGTTTTTACCAAGTTGCTGATAGCATAGCCTGTATACACCCTTTTTTTTCCCAGAGCTTTCCTAAAGTGCTTTCAAATAGTGTTTTGCTTTTAGCAAATGGTGTTTGCTTGCAAACTTTGCTTTTCTTGTATGCATTTATTGTGTTCCTAAATCTTCAATTTTATGCTCCAAAATCATGTTAATTCTGATCTCGAATCTTAGTTTTCCTCTCGGAAACTATTTTTTTTGTGCTCCCGAGGTGCTCCCAAATGGAATTTTTCTGCTCCCAAATAGAATTTTTCTGCTCCCAAATGGAATTTTTGTGCTCCCGAGGTGCTCCCAAATGAAATTTTTTCTGCTCCCGGGGTGCTCCCAAATCGAGTGTTGGAGTTAACATCCCTGGAAAAATCACAAAATTAGTAGTATTGAAAATCACAAAAATAAGCAATTTTCACAAAAATGGGACACTGGAAAAAATTCTTTTTTCGACCCCTGGATTTTCACAAGCTTGATGTAATCAATGTTGTCAAAGCAAGCACGGGGCTACTATTACACACATATAAGTTCCAGTGCATCTACTGTATGATGTTACAATTCAGAAATGTTGATATTTTTCTGGGGTTAACGTTCATATTCATCTGCAAGCTAAAATACTGGCACCAATTTTAAGTAATTGAAATATTATTTACTCTAGTGATCCTGAATACAAAATTAAGTAATGTAAATATGAGAAATAAACATGGTGTTGCTAATTTCAACACATTAACTCTGGTGCCTTGTTGATAGAAAAATAAGTGCACCAAAAATTGACACCTATTGATTTAAGATAAATAAGCAATCTGTTTGCATAATGTACAAGTGATGCCTTATAAAATTATTATTCATTCCTAAAAGAGTTTTCAGCTTAAGATAAGATGCTCTACCAAGTTGTGTAGATTGCAAAATTCATTCAATAAAGCATTAAGAGTTTGAAATTTTTAATTGCAGATTGTTTTGGCATTCACATTAAATTGCACCATTTGAGGGCAAAAAAATTTTCACGAGAAAGCTCAACAGATTATATGCAAGTACGAAAAATTATCACCATTGTTTTAATTTTGTTTAAAAGCATTCACATAACCGAGTGGAGGCTAGGGTAGGCTAAGTCCACAATAGAACAGTAGAAGACCCAAAATCCGTAAGGCTCTAAAATCCGCACTGTCTGTTCAATGTAAACAATGAAATCTGCCCTGCCAGCTGCAAGTTCAGAAAACTACAGCATAACCACAAAGTAAAACTAAATAAGCTATTCCCTCTTGAAAAAAGTATTTTAGGAGTCTGTGAGCTCTAATCGTAACATTGATAACCTCCAAATGACTGATAGTGACATAATTGACTCTGAATTATGGTCACATGACACGACTCTGACACAGTAACAAGTGAGGATGATCAAAAAAATGATAAATTAACATTTAATGAAGGTTAGGCTGTGAGAAAGAAATACCTCAGATTTGTAGAGCAGCAAAGCTGTGTTACGGAACAGAAAATAATGGAATAAAAACTACAATTAGAACATCCCAAAGTCCTAAACTACTATTGAATATACATGTTTAAATAAGTTGTACTATAATCTCATAATTTTGTATATTGTATTAATCCTCTGTATTTTTACATCATGATTCTGATTATAAGTAACATGATTTGTTTCTGAGTGGGGTGGAAATACAATAAATTTCCTATTATGACCCAAAATCCGCAAAATTCTAAAATCTGCTCAAGGTCTGGAACCAAGCTGTGCAGATTTTGGGTCTTCTACTGTATTTTATGCCATTCAAAAAAAAATTAATTTTTTTATTTTAAGAGTAAGAGATAAAACCCAGTAAGGGTGGCCTTAATCCCATCCTACAAGGGGGAAAAAAAATCTCTACTACATGCACACACATATAAATGATGATAAATCATGAATTGTGACCTCAATGTTTTCCTTCTGTAAACAGTCAGGGGAGGCTCCCTATCCTTTTCCCTTTATAGGTGTCCATACAGGTCTCATCAGTGAATATTTTTCACATTGCGTATTACTCTGTTAAAGAATAGAGGGGGAAAAAAAAAATCTGACATACTTATATGTTTTAAAAACGCAGTAAGTCTTGTATATATTAAAAGTGTATCGTAATCCATGCGTGGTCCCTATTTTTCTTCCATATTCCATTGAGTTGGGAAGTGATCATTATTCTTGAGTGTTTCATATTTTTCTTCCTAGTTTCATAAAATACTTCTTTGGAATTGAAATTTGTATTAAATTTGTCATTAAAATTGAGCAAGACAGTGCATGTCCCATGTAAACATGACAAAAGTCACTGGAGCTTTGCGGTTGCCAAGCCCCAGCAACTATCGCCAACCATTTTGCATAATCAGCAAAGCAAAGAATTTTAATACATTAAAATTGCACATAAATTCCACTAACAAAAACATTAAAACAAAATACATCGTTCATATTTAACCTAAAGAACGTCTGAAAATTCAGTAACAGGTAATTTAAAATGAGCAAATGGTACACTGTTTTTAACTCAAAAAAAAAAAAAAAAAAAAAAACTCCAGTGGATTAAGCAATCTTGTTGTACAGCTAATCTAAACTGGCCAAATACTGGTCCGTTTTCTACTCAAAAAAAAAAAAGTCGGATTAAACAACCTAGTTGTACACCTCATATAAAGTCAGTATGATTAGAATAACACATACATAGCACTAACAAAAGCATAAAAACATTAAATATTAATTTAAAATTCACATTAAAGACCTTAAACATCGCAAAGATTCTTTAAAAAAGAGCACTTTTTTTTTAATTAACCTCTCAGAAATGTCCATAACACCCACTGGCTTATAATGTTAAACCAGCATGCTTTCTTTTATTTAGTTTTATATTCACACTATATTTCTAACAAACACGCACACTGGCTTATAACGTAAAACCAACATGCTTTCTTTTATTTATATTCACACCCTATTTCTAACAAACACACCCACACTTTCTTTTCATTGAATAACATATTTCATTCCTTTCCATCCATAACATGAACCAATTTCAAATTCCCAAACTGATGATAAATGCTTTTTTATGGTTACCAGTCAAAACTACTACCGGCATGGAACTTCACTCCTGCTGTGCATTGCCCACGATAGTGCAGAATAATTACCAAATTAAATATGTAGACAAACAGCGATATGTAAACTGCACCAGATACGGAATATAATCCAATTTGTCTGCTAAAACTGTTTTACAATTTGTGCCAAGCATATTGTAACTATACTTCACCTTTATAAATACTGTTTGGAAAGTGCATCCTAATCCATGAGTGTGACATGCTTTTCTTGTTCCAAAATTCAGTTATTTCAGAATTGAAATCTTTATTAAAATTGTGCCTGCTAAAACTGCTTAACCATCTTTTGTCAGGCACATTCTAGTTTGTAATAAACTGTTGAGTTTGCCAGTTTCTCACCAAATATGAAAGATATTGCCAAGCTAGTTTCAGCTTTGGGGCCTTAATTTTAATTTTTGGCACCAAATTTGGTGATAAATCATCTAAAATTGCAATCTTTGTGACTTTTAAACATTTTATTCTCTACCCCCGCCGCCATCTGGGAACGTATTGAAAAATGCAAATCATGTCCACAAATTATGTTATCAGAAAATACCAACATGAACAAAATAGCACTCTAGTGCTTAAAAAAAAAAAAAAGCATGCCACCCTTAATTTAGCATTGAACTTATTTTGTTTTATTAAATTAAGTGGCAGTTATATACTACGTGAATTGCTAACTTCCTTATTTGCATTGTTTCTAGTCTATGGGAATACACTCAACACTCTTATCACATCATACGTTGCTGCCTGTGACAAGCAAGGCATCAAACCTTTAGTTTCTGTATTAGATCAGTTGCAGGTAAGTTACTAATTAAATGTCAGATTAAAAAAAAATTATTATTTAATTTAATTTTTCTTATATTTGCCAAATAGCTCTACTATTGTAGGAGTCTAACTTATTTTTGAACCTTGATAAATTTTCCTGTTTTCTGACATGGAAAGATCTTGATGAACTAATGTGGCTCGTTCTCTGAAAATGGGAGATTTTGATTAATAAAAAGCATTTATATACTTTTTAAATTTCCAATTTTTTTTATGTCAATGCAATTATCTCTGGTTGTTATCATTAAGAATATTACCACAGAGATAGCTTTAATCAGTGGTGTAGCGTAGTGTAATTAGAGGGTCGAGATTCCCCAAAATTTGGAAGAAAATCCTTGTTATGTTACTGGTTTTAATTAAACTTTTAATATTTCATTAAAGCGTGGTAATAACAGATAGGAATGTGGTAATGACATTTTTGAAGATAATAATAACTTAATTATGCTAACCTAAACTAGTCCATGTAATGAAGCATTGACAATACCAACTAAGGAATAGTAATGCATTAAAAAAAAAAAAAAAAAAAAAAAGCCTAAAAGTGTGCCTTTAAAAGTCTGCCCTTAGAAGTCTCTCTGTTTTATCTGAACACTTTGGTAATGGCATTTTAAAAAGGTTAAACCTATTTAGGACTGAATTATAACAAAAAGCCTATGCAATATTTATTTTGTTCTAAAGTTTTTTATAAATCATATAGCAAATTTAAATTTATTAATTATGTGTTTTAGTAATAATGAACTTGAAACTTTAGTAATAATGAGCTTGTAAGAAATTGTGGCCCTGTTCTTTTTACAGTTTGATACCTAAGCAATGGCTTTTTGTAGACAACTGAAGAAAAAAATCTGATGTGTCCAACACATGACTTCCTTGCACGTCTATTAAATAAAAATGTTTTCTACGCACTTCCTCTAAACTTATTTGTTTGAAAGAGATAAAATATCAATAATAGTAAGGTTTAGCGATTTCTAGCCATATATTTCGATATCGCCAAGCTGAGTTCAATTTGAAAGATTTCCTTCTGACACTTTATTTGGCGATATTTCACCAAAAGCCGACAAACTTGAGATAGTTTGCGAGATTTTGGGGATAGCCACAGTAGTCATTGACCACAGACTTTCAATGAATTGAATGCATCCATACACCTTAATGTATTTAAAGTCATTTGGCTCACCCTATAAATAAATTCTTAGTGGATTGCTGTCAAAACAGATATTGAAAACCTTTGATATTATAATATAGTTCTAAATACAAAAGTTCAAAATTCTACGGGTTAAAATTTTAGAGTTATACAAAATACGAAATAATTTTTGGCGCCAAATTTGGCGATATTTCGGCGAAACTCGTCAATGTCGACGACATTTGGCGAGATATTAAGCATGGACCAACAATGACAGATTATCGCCAAATTTGGCGATATTTCGCCAAAACTCGCCAAGAACGATGACAAATGGCGATACTTTGGGCATGGACGAAATGACTGACTATCGCCAAATTTGGCGACATTTCGGCAAAACTCGCCAAAGTCCAGGACAGTCGGCGAGATTTTGGGCATGTACCAAACAATCACTGTCTGCAATTGTATTATATTGAAGATGTCCATAGACATTAAAGTACTGAAATTCTTTTCGGTGGTCCTGTAAATAAACTCTCCAGTAGATTGGAACCAAAAATCGAGATGCACAACTAGATGTTACAACAATCTTATATATAAAATTTCATAATAATTTTTGAGGTTTGAGAGTTAAATATACACACACGTCACTAAAAGTCGCCAAGCTTGGCGACTTTTGGCACAGTTCTTGAGGGAGGCACGTGACCGTGGTCGGACCATTACCTAACTTATGTGGTAAGACGGTATTGTGCTTGAAATGGATGAATGCCCCTAAAATTGCCATTGACCGTAATGTATTGGAAATCTTTTGAGTGTTCCTGTAGCAGAACTGTAAATGATAAAGACACCTTTTTTAATGGAGAAATTCATTTTCTAACTCTTTTCAGCATATATCACTTCTGAGTCGTTTGAAATAGCCCAATACCTCTAAAAAACGCTTTTATGAATTTCGGCCCATTCAGCGTAATGTATTTCGAATCTTTTAGGTGGTCCTATAGATAAACTATCCAGTCGAATGGAACCAAAAGGGGAAGTGCACAACTAGATGTTACAACTATCCAAAATATGAAGTTTCGAAATTCTACGCCTAATAGTTTTTGAGTTAGGCGAGTTTAATGAATTTCGGCCCATAGAGCGCAATGTATTTCGAATCTTTTGGGCGGTCCTGTACATAAACTATACATTCGATTGCAACCAAAAGGGGAGGTGCACAACTAGATCATAGAACAATCCTAAATATCAAATCTCAACATTCTACGACCAATAGTTTTTGAGATATGCGAGTTACATACATACGTACGTACGTACGTACAGACGGCATGGAAAAACTGACCACAATAGACCGGCCGCTGGTCAAAATGAGTTGCAGACGCGTTTATATGATCGTGCATGCTAGCCTACGATGAGATGCATCAAAAAAATTCTTAAAATTAAATTTAGAGGTAGTCAAAATCGGTTTTTTAGTCGAAATTTGGCCCCCAAAATTTTTCGGGATCACATTACTTCCTTATACTACGTACAAGGAAGTAAAAACTTTACCTTAGTGTTGGCAGTTATCTCTTGGGACAAACCTTAAATACACTTTATTAAGGGTCCCCCCCCCATATTTAAAGTTCCACATATATTGAAAGTAAAGGGATAAATTTACCTTGATAGTTGTCTTTTAAAGTTTTTTTCTTCAAAATAAAGATTCAAACAATAAAGTCAGAAGCTTGGGCACACTTTGGTAATGACATTTACAACTTTAAATTGTTTTTTTTAATATTGAGATTTTACTTTTTTACTTTTGACCCTAGCATCAATGATCGGGTACCTTTTTTGTGCAAGCCCAAGTAAAATCACCTTTAATCCTTTTTATTTACTTGAATCTGAACGAAACATATAGTTTTAATCTCTTTTGGGGAAAATATTGATGGGTTTTTTTTGCATTATGCTTTTCCTATATCATTACTCAATTTTAGAGATGTAATGGATATTCGGCCACTATTTTTACTTAAATGTTTTATAGATTTATTATTCGAGTCATGCAGTGAGTTATTTGATTATAAGATCTGTAAAAAGTAATGAAACAAACTGGAAGATTAGATGTTTGATGTGGGTAACGTGGTACCCGGTAATTAAAAAGTATGGGGTTGGACCTAGTTTGGTTATTGATACTATTATTAAATTAGTGTCCAGTGTCATGCTTATATAGAACCATTGAGAAAAGTTTTAAACATACATGATTGACTTGCTTAAATGACATATTGTAGCCAAAACTCTTATTGCTCATTTTCTGCGAATGAGCCATATAATTCATTTGTAATGCACTTCAAAGCTCAAAATTTATATTAGTTTGAAGTTTTTATTTTAGTTTAAAGTTTTATTTTAGGAATTGTTGCTGTCAGAAAATGTAAAATTTTAAAGGTGTTTTTTTTATATATTTCTTCCTACTAAAAATAAGTAAATAAAATTAAAATAATATTTCTTTATAATCTGTCCATTTCCAATAGAATATTGTAGTTAAATAATACTCTAAAGTAAATTTCTCTGTTGAAGTTTTAATTAAAAGTTTTTTGAGTTATTCTGTGATTGTATTATTATTATTACTTTAATACTTTTGTGATTTTTTTAGGAGTATGAAAGCTGCTCTTATAAATTAGAATCAAATCCTCGAGCTTTTGATCTAAGCATTTTAGGTAAAGGTTTCTTTTTCTTTTTTTAATTTATGTGTTTAAAATCTTAACAGTCTGACACTGGTATCATAAGTTAGTCAGTGTCTATTCCAGTGGCAGAATTTTGTCATGGTTTTTGCAACAAGTTGCAGGAATACAAATTTTTTCAGCATTACGATGTATATATTTATGTACACGCAAAGATGTGGGTGCATTTAAACATTATTAATTGAAAATTACAATTACATGAAAGTGGTCTTCAGGGCATTTTTCAACTCTATTGAAGACAATTTCAATTTATTAAAGTAAAATAATGCTTTACGTTAACAAATAATTTAATAACTTTGTAATTTAAATTTTTATAAAATTAAATTACAAGTAAAAATTTCTTAAAATATATTGTTGCAGAAAACTCTTCTTAGTTTGTGGATTCATAGCTGAAAAGTCCAGTGTATATGGAAAGTTTTAGTAAACAGTCCTATTGACAGGACAAAACACAAATTTTATTGATAATAAACTTCAATAAACAATCGTTATGCACAGTTCACAGGCATTAACAGCCAGTAACTTTATTTATAAGCCAGCTTATGACAAGCCCTCTCAGATGTTTTATTTCTAACATAATAAATCCTTCCTAAGTAAAATTCAGTTGAGTTTCTTGAAGAGACCGTTCAGCTGCTCCCCAGCCTAGAACAATGAAAAATTCAAGAACAGGCTTCTCAAGACAAGTGAAAGATCGTTTACAGAAGCACACAATACAGAGCTTATAGATTTCTAGTGAACTGCATTCGCTCAGCTGATCTGAACTTTGCTGTAGCATCCTGCTTTTTTATATACTCAATGTTACTCGAAGATCCCACAACTTTTGTCTACTAGTATTTTCCAGAAGTCTCCAGTTATTTGATTGAGTAATAGAAATTCAGTTGAGTAATACTAGTCAATTACTGGTACAAATAAGCAAACTTACAGGCGCTGTTAATAAAATCATGCCAAATGCTGCCAACCTTAGTCACTTTTTGGCAAAAAATTGCCTAATTTGGCACCAAAAATGAGTCCCCAAAACTAAAGCGATATCATCAATATTTATGGATAATTCGAGAAAACACTACGTTAAACAACCTCGCACTCTAGTTAACTGATTTTTATGCAATAAAGTGTAAACTTTAATTACTTGATGCGTAGAATATGAATTTTTGACTAAATTTATCTCAAGAAGAGCAGATCAACACAACTGTCAGCATAATCAATATTGCATCTCAGCATAATCCCTGTTGACTCCCTGTGTTATGTTCAGCTGAGCAGTTGAGTTTTGTGTAGTAGATATTTGTTTTTATGTATACCATTGCAAAGAAATCCCAGGGGACCAAATCCAGTTAGAGCTCAGTTTTAATAGAATAAATATGTTAAACTAAGCTCTAAATATAGTTATCTGTACTTTTTCTTGTATCTGCTGTCCTTAATAAACACATTCTAGTCTTTATTTCTAAATTTCATATACTTTTGAATCATTAAATTTTCTTTCATAACTTAAATGAATTTTTTCCTTCTGTTTGTTTTAGGTGAAAAACTTAGTTTTAAGCACTGTGAAGCTTTGGAAGAAGTTCTTAGACGTATTCAGTTTAATTTAGTTGACCTAGAAGGCTGCTACCTTGAAGATGAGGTAAATATGATTTACTTCCAATTTAATATATATATATTTTTCAACTGTGGTTAGTACTTGTGTTCTTTTTCTTCTGCTTTGATCATTTTCATTAGAAGTTGACTGATGAATATTTTTGTATAATTGTATTTGTTTTTTATTTCTAAGTTTAATCTCATCAACTTGTCTTCATCTATAAGACCTTTGTTGTGTCTTGTTTAGCAGGTAAAATTATTATTTTTTATTATCCTTTCACTGTATTTTGAGGCTGGACTGTTCTGATTTTTGTAATTCAAAAACATTATTGATGGATTTTTTGTTTTGTTTTGGTGTGTGTATGTACAAAAAACGAGTGATTGTTTAGGGTTAGTCAGGAAAAATTACAAATATAAAAAAGAACCACTTTAAATTACAATGTTAATACCATAAAAGATTATATGGTATGCGAAAAGATATTGTTTGTGATGTATGCCAAAATAAATAAATAAATAAATAAATAAAATAATGAAGAGGGGAAGGGGAGAGAAAATATAGTAAATATTCAGTTCCTTAAAAATTGTTTAAAAGTTTAAAATCTTAAGTTCTACCATTTTACTATTTATAAACTAATCCCTCATTTTTGATTCACTCTGTTTGATTAGTTTTATTATCACTATTTTATGTTACTCTTTATCAGAAAAAAGTTTGCTCAGCATTGCAGTCACTTGATTTGCCTTCAAAAAATTTGCAACTTTTCAAAATTGTTATTTTTTCTTAATTTTATGATTATTAAAATTATGTCAAAACAGAGAGTTAAATTCACTCTTTTTAACCTTGAGAATGTAAGAATGTTTAAACTGATGGAATTGATGTTATATATGCATTAGTGCTCAAGAAAATTATTATTATTATTATTTTAAATTTGTATTACTTATGCTCCATCAGTCATACTTTTGAGTCTTTATATGAAACTGCTTTAATCTAAAATTATAAATCTTTTTCTGTAATTTGGGAAAATGCTAAGAAAGCAATTGCAAATTTGTGAACAATACAGACCACACTTTAGAAATTTGAACTATACGGTTGAAATCTCTTTGGAAATTTGTGTTTTCTGAAGTCTTCAGATAAGAATTTTTGAGTTTTATATTTTGACAGTGTTTCTGTTTTTAATTGTAAAGTAGTCATTTTAATTTCTTTCCTTTTTTTTGTTTTTGAGAATTTATTTATGCATTGTATGTTGTTCCATTCAATCTCTCTTTTTTTTTAAAGTTTAATATTTGATATCAGCTTGCAAATTAAAAAAAATAACGAAATACAGTGAAACAATGGCAGCCATCTGTGGGACTATGCAAAAGTGACTATCCTTTGAGGTGGTAGTTGTTTAAAGTTTTAAAAAAAAAAAAAAAAAACAAAATAAAGCTAATAATTGGGAACAAAAACATTATTTTAGCTTCACTAAATTTCATTAATTTTAATTTACATTTAAAAAATCAGTTATTATATCAGTTTCCAGAATACCTTTTTCCTAAGAAATAATATTTGTTGTTTTTCTCTATCATCATCATTTTTGATTGAAGCAAGATTTTGTATTGCCCAAAAGTTTGTAAGAACATCGGAATATGTTTCGTTATTAGCTGCCCCACATGTAGCGTTCCCTGTGTGCCATGTAGATGGGGGTGCCAAAATCCTTTATGGTTCCAAAGTAGGGAGCAAAGTTAAGGTTTATGCCTTGCTAAAGGTTGGGGGCAAAATTAAGTTTTGCTATGGGTAACGCAAACTCTAGTTGTACCACTGTATAATGAAATTTATATAGGCGCTCTCATACTAATACATGAGGAGGGAGTTACACTATAAATCTGTACGTTAGGCATTCTTATATTTAATGAATCAAAAATTTAATTCATTTCACTTACAAACAATTTTAACATACTTACAAGCAAATATTTATGTGTGCTCAGTTTATGACTATTCAAAAAGTTTATGTTCAAAACGTGTAAATATATTCTTTTAATAACTGAATGGTATGTTGGCTTATATTTAGTCTCTTCTTTCAGTCAGTAGGTTTATGATGCGAGAAATCACATTATTTCAAATAAAAGAGGTATAAAATTTATATAACATTGATAAAATTTTATGATCCAAATAGATTTTCAATGAAATTTTTGTCCTGTGCTTTCTTAAAATTTCTTATGTCATTTTATGTATTTATTCTAGTTAAAACTGTGCTTAAATATATGCTCAATTGCTGGTTTCAAACTTACGTTATGTGTACATAAACCATTATATATAAACTGTTAAATTTTAATATAGTTACCTATTTATTTCATTTTGCATTGAGTTGAAACTTATATTGATGTATTTTATGAGAAATAACCTTTTTACTGAAAAATTATAATTAAATTTCTTTGTTTGATACTTTCTTTGATATAATTTAATATAATTTCTTTGATTTTCTTTTAAATTATGAATATTCACCTCATTTATTAAAAGCTGCTAATTATCATTTATTTAAAACTGGAAAACTTTATTTAAAATAGGAAAGAAGCATTTATTAAGAATACAGAATTGCAATATAGAATGTGCTAAAAATGAAATCAAATTGCTAAAATTTTTTAATGATTAAAAGAAAGCAGTTATATTTTCACTTTCTACCCCAAATACTCCACTGTCTAGTGAAATGACTAAAAATTTCCTTATTGTGAGTAAATGTAGAGTAATTTTAAAGTCCTACAAAATCCTTGTGCCCTGTCACTCAAGTGGCTAATGAAGCATGAATAAAAGAAAAACTCTTCTTTAAAAGACATTATATGGCTCTGTCTAAATATGTTAGAATTTTTCATGTCTCATAAAGTTGACATTATATGGCTCTGTCAAAATATGTTAGAATTTTTCATGTCTCATAAAGTTGACATTATATGGCTCTGTCAAAATATGTTAGAATTTTTCATGTCTCATAATGTTCGAAAGTTTTACTTTAGGGAATTTCTTAATAATTGACTTGTTTTAGTATTGTCCCATATCATCTTACTAAAGACAATTACTAATTTAATAATTAAGTATTGCTAGCTAGAATATTTTGCAAATTTCAAAAGTTCCTGAAAAATTATTTATTTTTGCAAGAAAATTACTTTTAACATGTTGCTTGTGCATCATTAAGTGATTTATTCAGCTTGCTACAATTTGTTTAATCATACTTTTGTTTCATGAGACAAGATGATTTGAGTGAAAATAGCACATATTTTTTTTATGTGTGAACATTGCTAAGTTCTATTTTAAGTAAATACCCTTTAAAATATATACCCTATATACCCTTTAAAAATTGTATTGTTTTTATGGCAACTTCTGACGTCTTTTGCCTCCTCCCTCCCTAAAAGTATTGTAAATTTTATAACTATGACTAAAAAAATGTTCATTCTGATATTATCTGCTGTCAGTGTGTGTGTGTGTGTGTGTTGGATAGAATATTTTTATTGCAATTTTATATCAAATTCTTGACATTTTTGTGATGTAACTTTTTACGAAAATTGCTCATTTCTAAAAATGATCTTTTGGAAATGGGGAAGGGGAAGAGAAGTTAGACTTAAAAACACTTCAAACCTTTGAATGTCTTATATCTTTTGTTTAAATTGCTTTATTCATTTTTAATCAGAAATTGTATGCTCCTAAGTTTGCTCATCAGTTCATGTCATATGCAAGTTCTTTTGTATTAATTAGTGTTATTTTGCTATTTTTATTTATTTGACTTGTATATTTGTTTTATTAGTGTTATCCTGTATACATTAGCCTTTCTAACCTTATTTGTTTAATGGTAGTTCTTTTTAAACTTTTTATTTTTTAAGTCTGGCTTTTTAAAAATTTATGTTGCATTTATGTGCTTTAAATGTATTTTCTATTATTTATTTATTAAAAGGCAGTCTAAAATGAAAACTCATCTGCATGGTAAGAAATTTTCACATCTCATATTTCTAATGTCTTAACTGCCTATGTAACTGAAAACAAAAGCCAGTTTTTCATCATTTTACTAGGAAAACTGCTTTAAAAAGGAATATGATTTTATTTGGGTGTTTGATAACAGCTGGTCCATATATTCAATGGATAAAAATTTTTTTATAAATAATTTAAAAGAGATATTTGAAAAAAGACCTCTGGATTTTACTTAGCAATTCAAAACATTTTATATTAATTACCATTCAATTAGTTACTTGGAGACTACCAAATTTGCTGTCAGTATCTCCCCAGTTGCCATCATCAAGACTCTTGAAACTGTTTCAATCATCTTTTAATTGATTGATCTGTTAGCAGAGGCTTGTTAGAATCAGGTTTAAATCATCTGGAAGCTGGCATTCTTTAAGGTTCAGTTTCATATAAATTACATTTTCATTTTGTTTTTAGACAAATTTATGTCTAGCAGTTTTTTCCACCTTTGCACTGCCAGGAAACCTACCTGAAAAGGATTTACAGCTATTTTTTTCAACTGGCAGAAGACAAGTAAAATCTTGGAAATGCCTGTAATTTCTATGTAATAACAATTAAGAAATTGCATTAAAAATGTAGATTTAAACTTATAGTCATTTTCAAAAGATGAGAATAAAAAGAAATTCCTTGAACTGAAGAAGATCATTTCAATATTAATTAAATCTCGTAAAATGATCTTTCAATTTAGTTTTGTTATCTAATGAAGAATTTGTGGATATTCTGTATATTTAAAAAAAAAAAAAAAATCCATATTCTAAATTAGCTTGAAATAGTTTTAAAATTTAGACTTAGAAACACTGTGAATAATTAAGTACAATTTACCTGTTGGTGCAGATCTGCACAATTGTGTTACCAGAGATATTTTTAATGCCTCTACAGGCCTGTTTTACACACTAAAAATCAAAAATATTCTTTAAAATTTTAACTACGCATACACACTCTGTAATTTTAATAAAATTTGACATATATTTATTGCTTTAATTGAGGTCTAAACAATTAAAAAAGCATTATGTCACACCACATATAAGAGGAAAGGGCCTGAAATTGCTGAAAAAAACTGGAATGTTGTTTGCTCTTTTAATTTCAGTGATGCTATTTAGTCATGAAAATGCATAAAAGGGAACAGGAAGAATTTTAATATGTAACAAATGATGAATAAGTGTAATTTTTTTTAAATATTAGAGTATTTCCTTTTTTTCCCCCCATTTTTAAACCAATTAACTTATTTAGTTTTTGCCCCTCTCATTGGTAACTTTCATACCTATCTTTATTTTTTATTCTTTAAACCTCTAATTTTACTCCCCTAAAATTAAATTCCCTCCACCAAAATAAATCAAGGAGTATTTTCACTCCTTAACAAAATTTCTATCGATATTTTTGTGTTACAGTTAATGCTTACATTAGTTTTTTTTACTTGTTTGTGTGAATTTTAATAGTAGTTAATGAACTTATAATGCATATGTGTATGCAAGTGAACATTTTAAAAAATTGTTATTCAATTAGAAATACATTATTTTTAGTAGGTTTCAATAAGGAAGATATTATTTTTAGTAGAAAAAGCAGTATTCCCCTGGCAGACTTTTGCTTTGGTTGAAATAGTCTTTTTCTTTCTTTCTCTTATTTTTCGAATACAATATATATTAGATTATGATAAAAATTATGTCTTGCATAAAATGTGCATTTTGAAATGAAGTTATAAGAAAAGAAATATATTTTTGCATATATGTTGGAGATGATTACTTTTAGATCATTGGTTGTTGTATGTATTTAGCAATTTCTTGCCCCTGTTAATGTGTCTGTTAACATATAACATGAAACAAATCATTATTTGTGCCTGGTCATAGTGTTTAATGGACAAATCTGCATTCAATTGTCTCCCCCCCCCACCTAAAAAAAAAAATCATGTGCAAAGATTATGACCTGTAAGGGGCTCCTTTAATCTTAATTCAAGATTTACTAAGCTACTTTTTGAAGTATTTTATCATGTTATTTGTTGAAATATTTTATTGTTCGGAGTTAATAACTTAACAAGAAAATTTTTCTCCCTCGCTGAGGATTTCTTGATGTTTAATGTTTGTTGTTATCTGACAAGAATGACTTTCTCTTTGCTTATAGCAACATTTTATTAAAATACTGAAAGAGTTCATTTATCGATATAGTTTAACACTGTTTGAATAATATTTATTCTTGGAGAAACAGATTTTAAAATTAAAATACAAGTTTTCTTTTTTTCTTTTTTAAAATAATATCCTTTAATAAAAAAAGGATGTATTTAAAAACATAACTATGTAAATGAATTATTTTTTGTGATAGTTTAGTTTTTGAGATTTTTTTATAAAATGCCATTTACTTGCATTTATATATTTTCTATTCTTATGCAATGTTATTTATCGAGGTTGTACTGTGTTTGAAAATACTATAACCAAAAGTCTTTTTTTACTAATTTGTATAAATATTGGTCAAAATTATTTTAAAAAAAATAGCTGAGAGAAACATTGTTCATAAACAAATTGATATTATACATGTACAGCTTAATTTTCTGGAATGTCTGAATTTAATAATGAAAAGAAACATAGTTATTGATGTTTTATTTCTTACAAAGTAGCCTATCTAAAATATTTTTTAAGCAACAATATTGCATACAGAGGCTAAAGACAAATAAATATTAATCATGGAAGCATTATGAAGGTTATTGGCAGTACTTGTACTCTCTTTATGTAATTTACATAAAACATTCTCTCAGTTTATTCAAAACAAAGAATGTTAAAAGAATGTTGAATGATTATACTTTATCAGACTTTCAGTATCCATTCACTTTTTTATGTAGAGTTATGAATTTGTAGTCTGCTCTACTGTTTTAGTAGTTCACATTGTATTGGCACATTTCTTTTTTTAGTTTTGTATTTTTAATGGTTATAGTTTTCTGGGACAGTCTCGAGCCCCTTGCCAAAGTTTGTACTGCTGTAAGTTAATTTTATTTTTGTTTCTTTAGATGACATTTTTTTCCTTGAAATTTCTTATCTGGGCTTTATATGCTTACTACAGTAGTTTTGTCTGCCCTCTCAATAACATTTTCTCTTCTGTTGTATGTCTTACCATTTCTATCAATTAAATTTAACTTTTCTTATACTGATTTATCCCACTCTCTTCAAAATGCATTAATGTGCTTCATGTAATCATGCTAAATTTTTTTTTTCTTCTTTCCTTCTAGATTTTATTTTACAAAAAAAAAAGAATTTCAACAGTTGATAAATTATTTTTTATTTTTATTTCAGGGAGCTGCTGCATTTTTTGATATGATTGAATATTATGACTCAGCTGTTCAGCTAAATATATCTTTCACTAAGCATATCGACTGCCGTGGATGGCAGGCATGTTCTAGAATGCTTAAAAAAGTATGACCATCAGATTAATTTTATTTTTCAGTTTTATGGAAGTTATTTTTAGTATCTTTGGATACCTTGATGCTTCTATTAGGCTTTTTTAAAAGCCATTTTGTAAAGCAAAAATGATGAAAATACTTAATTTTTTTTTTTTTTTTTTAGACAACATCATTAGTTCATCTAAATGCTCGTAGTACTGGCCTAAATGAACAAGTCTTACTAATTGTAGGCAGAGCATTACGCCTCGGCTCAAATTTAGTAACTTTACATCTTGAAAATTGTGGCATATTTGGAAGATGCCTTGTTATACTAGGTATAGTTTTTGTTTGTTTAATTCTTCATGTTTTGTCTTTGAAAGGAAAAAATTCACCTTTCAATTTAACAAAAAATTTTATTATGTAAAATATGACATAATTATTGATTTGTTGAGCAGAAGTTTTTATTTTTATTTAAAAGGGACTGTGATTGAATACTTTATATATTTTTTAAATTTTTTAATCTGTATTTATACCTGGGGGGCTTTTATGATTAGTCTGATACACTTAAAATAAATTATCACTGATTTTCAGGGGGGTTTCTGTGATATGACTTATTCTAAATATCTGTTACACATTTTGATAATTTTGTAAACTAATTTATATGCTGCTTAAGAGAAAGATGATTTAAACAATAATTCTTGATTTTTTTTTCAATCATTTAAGTACATATCCCACCCAAATGTTATTAAAGGGGTGTAGTTGGAGAAAAGTTATCATAAAAATATTATTAGTTTTATTTATAAAATTAAAACTACAAACAGATCATAAAATTTGATTATGTTTTATTTTTCTGTTTTATTTTATAAGTAGTGTTCTGTGCTCTATATCAGTGCTCTCCCAGACTAAAATCTTTGAAAAATTATTAATATTCAAGTTATCAAAATAATTTATACAATTATTCTTATAATTTTTTTACAAAATTGCTATGAAAAATACTTTTTTGTTATAGGCTTTTTCTTTCATTAGAAAAATGAGGTGCTTTTAAATGATTTTGCATTACAGTATTTCCATTTTGAATGTAATAAAATTTTCATATTCTCCAAACAAGCTTTAGTAATGCTAATAGCAAAAATTTATATTGCTGGCTTTTAAACTCTTCTTCATATCTTAAATTGCATTTTGTATGCAGTATCAGTGTTCTTTTCCTCCCTTAGATGAAAATTTGTTTTTTTTTTTTTCTGATCAGTTAATTGGACATCAGGATTTTTTTGTATTTCCTCTGATGTTTTAAGAGACCATTCAAAAATTGCCATTTATACAGTTTATTTCACCTGCCTTATATTCTGTTTTTATCTGTTCATGCATCAGTGCATCTGTTCAGTTGTAGCCTAGAAATTTCAAATACCGGATTCATTTGAAAAAGCATTTTTATTTAAATCAAGATATTATTTCACTTTATTGTTTTATGAGACAGCTTTAATACATAATTTTTTACTTGTAAATAGTTTATCCGAGACAGATTTTGAATGATGTTTCATATTCTAATATTTATTCAGGCAAATTTTGCGTTACTTAAAAAATGACTGTGTGAAAAGTTTATGCCTTTAGTGGTTAAATTACTTGTGCATTACATGATTTAAATATATATGTAAAAATTCTCTGGCTTTTTGACTGTGGAAATGCAAAGATTTTTCTTTTTGTAAACTACGTGTGTCTTGTTATTGCATGACTTCATAAATTGTAGACTGACAATAATAATTGGCAGTGGTACATAAAAAATTGTATGCAATATTTAATTAAATCTGTAATACTTCTAAACAATAGTTTTTAAATATATAGTGACCTTTCACTTAATCACTTGTAGGGACTGTGTTAAAATTGTGAGTAAGTCCTACATGAGTGAGAAGTATAAAGAGTTATTTCAATGTATTTTTGCACATTAAAAATTAACTTGAGGTTTTTTTTTTTTTTTGTTTTGTGTGTGTGTGTGTGGGGGGGGGGGGGGCTATAGAAAAATTGCTTTTTATGTTAGATTAGAATTAAAAAGGAAAAAGTTGTTTTGATATTTTACATTTGATTTTATGTATTAGTTTTGAAAACATTGAGTAATATTTTTTTATGCTTTATTTCATAATTGAATCAGTATTTGCATAGCTGTAACTATTGCAACATCTATGTAATATCTAAAGGAAGTTGTGTAAGAGGTCACACGATAGAACTTGCTTCTTTAAGAGATTTTTTTTACTTACTACTTACATTTAAATGTTCTAGGGGCAAAAACACAAATGAGAAACATGAATAAATGAATATTTAATAGAATTGTCAGAATTTTCGATAGTTTGAAATATAAAATTTATTGTTTAGTATATGCATTAGTTTGGACTAAAATTTAACAGTTTCTTTTTAAAAACTCTTTTTAGCCCAACCATTTCCATAATTTTTGCACATGCCTGCAGTGGTAGAAAAATTTCCAATGTTAATTGATCTGTTGATATTTAAAAAAATATATAAAAAAATCTATAAAAATAATTAGAAAATTTTGTTTGTTACTCCAAGTAAATGCAAATCAAAACAAATGAAATAAAAGAAATAGTTTACAAATTATTGCAACAGCTGTTGATTAATAAGTATGTATATATGTACATCCACAACTGTAGAAATCAATTTTATTAATGCAGTTTTTTTCCCTGGCTAAGATTGAAACTAAAAAAGAAATTCATTTAAAGAAAACACTCAAAAATACTGATGTTGATTAAATTTAAATTATTAATAACTTTGTTCAAGAACACAAAATAACTGGTTGTGGATTTGAAAGACTACATTTTGTGATATTGAACTTGTGCATTTAGAAATTTTATGGTTGTTCTTACATTACCTTTCTATTTTCTTAATCATTTCACCCCAATAACAAATTTCTGTTGCATGTGCTGGCTGAAATTATATTCTTATAACACTGCCTATGCTAAAATAAGTTACTTTCCCTTCTCTTTCCACTAAAAAGTGTTTTTTGATACTTTATGTAGTTAGATAAATGATCATTTTTGTAGTTTGCATAATAGTATGTATTTACTGACTTTCCTTTGTTGAAATACCAGAATATAAACTATGTCAAATTCAGCATTATAATCATATTAATAATTCCACAGTCAGTGATGTCAACTTTCCACAGAAGAAAAATTTCCTTGTTACATTTTTTCCCCACTTAATATTATTAATAAGATCTATATTCTGCACTTTTTCTTGCAAAAGTGTTGTACATGCAACAATAACTTTGTATTTTTGCAGTTGCAATTTGTAGATGGTGTTATAGTTGAAGTGCAAAACTTAAATTGGATGACCAGGCAGGCAGTCTTAGAATTGATGGGGAAAAACAAGTTGGCTATTAAATTCCTAAGTTAGAAATGTGTTTATGTTGAAGAAGGAGATACTGTGGTTTGTGACTTTAGGAGACTTTTGTTAGCTGTTAAAGTTTTAATTATTGTTAAGTTCTTTAAAAAATCTCTTTTTAAGATTTTCTAGTTCTGAATGTTTTTACTGGGAATTTTCCAGTTGCGGCTTTAAAGCTGAATACTACGTTGCGAGAGCTGTTCTTAGCAGAAAACAAAATCTCTTCAGCAGATGGTTTTCAGCTGGGCAATTTGCTTCGCACTAATACACATTTGGAGCTGTTAGATTTGAGTAACAATAAGTTAGGGGTAAGTATGCCTCTATTCCAAAATAAATAAATAATAATAACATTCCAGCATGCATTTTTTTTTATTTTTCTAACCAACTTAAAAAAAGGAGGAAGTACTGTGTGATGGCACAATCAATTCAAATGAGGTCATAAATGAGGTTGATCTCTTTCTAGACTCATGCATGCCATAGTTCTTTGCAAGAGATTGAAAAGTTACCCGAGCATTGGCAGATTTGAATGGAGATTACTGTTCTCATTAACTTTGCTGTGTTTTGCATGAATTTATCATAATGCAATAAAACTTTCTTTAGCAGAAAACTTTTTACTCAACATAATCTATCTGATTATTGCTTTATAGAATTTTATTAATACAAAACACTTGATTCTGTTTGCATAGTAATCTGTTTTTAAAAATGTGTTAATTATGGGTTGTATGATAGTAAAAAAATGTATAGACATAAATCACTGAAATAATAAGGGCTAAAATAAGATAAATATTCATAAAATCAACCTGACGATGATAAGAAAAAACAAGGAATGAAAAGTTTATATTAAATATGTGCACAGCCCTTCAATTAGAGATTTTTGCCAAATTCTGAAACACTAAAACAGCTATAATTTGTCCCAAAACTTCATTTTTTGATTTTCAATATCTTTCTGGTGGCGTACTTATCCTTAAATTCCTGAAGAATCAAAATTTGTCCTGAAATGTCCTGAAAAATTAAAATTTGTTCTGAAAAATTTACATTTTAATTAGTCCTACTTTGCTGGCCGTATTGTTAAATGCATTCGCTAACCCAAAGGTGTTGCGGCTGTGCCATTTATGCAATTTAGAGCTTCTTTTATGTCCTTTTGCTGAAATCCCCAATTACTTCAATGCAGGGCGTAGCCAAGGGGGGGGGGTTAGGGGGGTCATAAACCCCCACCCCCATGAGGAATTTTTTGCCATACAAAATGTATGTTCTTCACTCCTTTACCACACACATGTATGCATATATGTGAGTTGCAGTAGTCGTAACCAAATTCAATTAACCAAATGCAATTACTTCTTCAAAAATCAAAAATGTTATACAAGACATGAAAAAATGATAGTTATTTTAAAGAAAATATTGGTTACTCCTTGGAATAAGAGCAGAAATGCAAAATTGTCATCCAACAGCATCAAAATTTCAAACAGTTTAAATACACTGCCATCCCTTACAAAAGCCAACGAACCCTCTAAAGTATAATTTATGCAAACAATTTGGTACTTTTTCTTTTCTACGGGTGAACAAACTTTCATCAATCTCAACTATTAAATTATTGCCTCCTTTTTTTTTTTTTTCACTATTGCACAAATCCAAAATACATACTTCTCGCATATGATTGTTCCAGTCTACAACAGTATTGCAGTTCATATTAAGGTGTTTTTCACAAAACTTCACGGAAGTTAAATCCTCACACCAGCAGTAAATGAAACGTAAAACTGTTTTAAAACTCAATCGAAAAAATTCAAACCTATTTCCTGTGCGAATGCCGATGCTACGTTTTCAAGACATTAGATTACATTCTCACATGAAACGACCCCTGAAATTATATAATTTCGTATGATGTTGCATAGTGCAATGCTTATGCGACGGTAAAACTTCAAAAATTTGAAAATCCTCTACAGCATCATTTTCAGTCGTCAGCAAATCCCAAATATTCATACTGTTGTATACAAAAAAAAAAAAAATAACAACAAACAAACAAACAAACAAAAAAACACAACACTAATAAAACTTTGAACTTAACTCTACAAAATTCGTTTTACGTAAAAAATGAAACAACTTTAATTAAAATAAAACTTTGAACTGCACTCTACAAAATTCGTTTTATGTGAAAACAACATAAAAAATGAAACAACTTTAATTTAAATAAAACTTTGAAGTACACTTTAGTAATTTGTTTCTCTCTATTCTAAAAAAAAGTAAAGGCCGCTGTCCATAGCTCATGGACCTAACTCCTCCTAAACCGTGGGGATTTGAGTTTCGACTAAGGTGCCCACAGATTCGAAAAATTCCGAGGAATCTGCTAAGTTGACTTAAATTTCAAAAATGGAATTATTTTAGAAGATATTAATAGAAAACTGAAAAAATAAACAGAATTGCTGCCAGATTTGGCATAAAATCATTCATTCCTTTGCAACAAAGCCTTTCCAAGTATCTAGAATCGCGCAGAATTTACAAAGTTAGCACAAAAAGCCTAATAACTTCCTCACTGTTTGCACGATCCGCTTAAAATTTTTCATGATCATGTATAAAAATATAGAAAACAATCTGCGCTTCTTTAAAAATCTGAAAATCCACCCGTTCCCTCCTTTTTAGGCAATTTTTTGCTATTTTTAGCACCATTTTATTTCCGAGAGTCAAAAAAGTAAATCATTTGCTTGACAAAATTACCCTTTTCAAGTGAATATGACGTCATACAATTGGGATTCAAATTTGTTTAAAAAAGCTTTTCCAGATTACACAGTTTATCATTTTTTTTTTCACAAATAAATCATTTGCATGGACATGAGAATAGCTGTGTACACAAAACGAAATATGGATAACGGTTTTCCGGTAACCTTAAATGAACAATAAATATAGGTTGTGAGCATGTGTAAATCGCCAAATAATGAAAAGTCGCATTGGTGGCAGGCTATATTCTATCTGTTCCGTAGCTTTTATTAACTTTACATGTACGCAAGTCGCCAAATAGTGAAAAATCGCCATGGGTGGCAAATTCGCAAGGTGTCCAATAGGTTTCACATTATTAAAAATACAGCTGAAACAGATGTTCTGATTTTATTATGCTTTAGCTCCTAATTAATTTAACTTTTGAATGGCAACATTAAATATCATTGTGTTTCTGAGGAGTGCAAATAATTTTTCCAGCGATTATAAGCGGAGTCCGCACTCCAGGTGGAGTATAGCTCAGGACCCGTACAACACGGATTTCCATAACAAAATATCTTCCGTGTTATGAGGGGGAGGGGATCTACTGTAGTGTGAAGTTTAAATTTTTATGTACCAATGAACCTGCAAGAACCAAGCAATGTGTAGCTGAGTAACATTCTATCTGATCCAATCTTTGGGTTTTGTCTGTTGAAATTATGTCTTTTTTACAAATAAGCCTTACTAGGGGCCGAATGCCTCATACGAAAAGCGAGCATAGCGAGTCTGGGGGCCTTGGCCCCTAGTTATGTAAAAAAATGAAACAACTTTAATTAAAATACTTAGCACAATAACCATTTCCGGCCATACAGCTTTAAAAGAAAGTTCTAGAAAAACACCATTGATCGGCTCTTATTCCAAGGAATAAGAACTGCCACACGAGATGAAAAATATGAAACTAAAATAAAATGGCTCGTTTACTATGCACGTGGGGCTATATGTTTTGCGTATGAATACATGACACACTCCCGGATTAGTACAATGAGTACACCAACTAATACCTTGTCCTTTGCTTTTCAAGTAGTAGTGAATGTACTACGCATCAAGAAGCAAGGTTACCCCCCCCCCCCCCCAAAAAAAAAAAACCAACAACAACAACAAAAAAACAAGATCGCCAATAGGTTTCCAGAAAATAACGCTGCCAAGCTTTGCCTTCTACTACAGGAAAAAAATCTCAAAATTTGGCTGGGGTGCATATAACAGAAAAGTACCCACATGGGTTACATGCTTAGTAAAATGATTTCATTTTAGCAAAATGATTTCGTTGTTACCAGGATTTTGTTAAAATATGTGTGCAAATATGGTTTTGTATGCAATATTTAAGAAATTTCAAGCAATTAAATAAGAACTCGAATTGCCATTCTCTTTCACAAGGTCAAGACAGAAATTTAAACTTTTTGATATGTTATTGTTTTTTTTTTAATTATGTTTTAACTTAAACCAATGTACTTGATTGAAATATAGTTTTTTTTCACTTATTTTTAATATATAGCTGATATTTTAAGCCATGAACTCTTAACCAAGAGTTCATAGCGAGAAGGATTGATAATTTTATGGAAAACTCTGCTGGTATCCTGGGTTCATCATTCTAAAGTCCAGTAGGTGTAAAAAGTTCTAGTAAAGAGTCCACTTGTCAGGATGGAACACGAACTTTATTGCTTCTAGAACTTTGCCGAACAATCAGCTGTACAAAATTCGCAAGTTCAATCAGCCAGTAATGCGCTTTTAACATTCTGCTGAGTACAGAAGCTTTCACAAATGCTGTATTTCTCAGATAAAATAAAACACATTCACAGGTAAAAATTCAGTGGAAATATACATGGGATAACACTAATGGACCCTCAAGCAATGAAGAATTTACACACAGGACTTAAAAACAAAGTTTCATATATTAGGCAAGTTGGGGTGTTTAGGCTGATTATTTTACCAACTATGCGAACAATTCCAGAGCTGGGGGTCGAACCCAGGATTACTGCTTAATGTGCAGGTGCTCTACCACTGAGCTACTCTGGGACGATTCCCAGATGAAATTTCTCGCTTTAGAACCGCTGACATTTATCATCTTCCTCTGCAAACCACAGATGGAACAGATGAAACAATTAATTCGCGACAACTCCATTACGCTGCGGAAGTTATACATATTTTTAGAAAGTGATTGAGCGAGAAATTTCATCTGGGAATCGTCCCAGAGTAGCTCAGTGGTAGAGTACCCGCACGTTAAGCGGTAATCCTGGGTTCGACCCCCAGCTTTAGAATTTTTTGCATAGTTGCTAAAATAATCAGCCTAAACACTCCAACTTGCCTAATATACTTGAAAGGTTGATAAAATCACTTTCTAAAAATATGAACAAAGTTTCATAAACAAGCGAAAACACTGCTTTTATAGTGTCAATACAAAGCCTTAAGCTTTCACGGACATCTGCTGTTGACGGAAGCAGAAGCAAGATTGAGAGAGAACTGGGCAATCAGCTGTCCTTTTATAGGTTACGATGAACACTGTAGAAGGTTCCAGAGAGAACCATCCGTGGAATGTACTAGAATAGACTCGATTATGGTTGCGTAATAGAAGAGTAATATTTAGCTGTTATGTATGTTAATGCAGAAAAACTAACTTTACAAGTCCCATTCGGAAAAACGTGCCAAATGACCAAAATGCCGTGAAGCTTGGCAACTTTTGGCAAAATATCGCCAAATTTAGCACCAAAAAGAAGTCCTCAAAGGTGAAGTTACCGAAGGCCTAGGACCAATATTTCTAGAGATTTCTAGAAATTGCTATAGAAATCAATGGGAAAACCCAAAACTCCATATCTCACGATCTAGTTGACTGATTTTGATGCAACAAAAAGCAAAATTTAACTATTTGACACATAGAATATGAATTTTGAGCTATTTTAAACCCCAGGACAACGGGTTGCCCCGAAAATTCGTAACAATATAAACATCTTTTGTGAGACAATACTTTTGTCCTACATGTTGTGCTTATGTGAATTTTTATCGATAATAACTCATGAATCGTTAAAACATCATAAACAAATTTAAAAGCATTGGTTATGTTTTTTTTACTCCATAGTATGTATGTATAAGTAAAATTATCATTAAAATACATTTAAAAGTACTTTTGGGGTACATCTCTTCATCCCCTTCTTCACCCTGTCAAGATGTACTTCCATCCCGATGGAAATGCAGCATGATAGGCTGTGGATGAGAGTGGATGAGAGATGTAACCCAAAAGTATGTTTTAATGTGTCTTAGTGGTAATTTTACTTATATACTACATCATAAATCAGATACTCAAAATAAGGGGGGGGCACATATTTTCGTATCAGCATGCTGGTTTTTGCTGATAAAGAAAGCATGTTGAGGTAAAAATGATAACGCATGAAAAAAAATTAATTTTTGCTCTGTATGTTAAATGAAATGACATTGAAAGATGTCTGTATCCATTAGAATTGTCCTGAATTTTCCAAATAATGTGCATCCTAAAATTTGATTAATAGGTGGGGGATTAATATTATCCCCCTACCCTTTCTCTGATCTTTTTAAATATTATGTTTAAAAAAAAGGTGAGACTTAATTTTTCTAATTAAAATTTTTTGTACACATGGTCATCCTAAAAAGTATTTTTCTTTAAATAATGAATGGCCATTTAGTAATTTTTTTCATGAAATTAATTTTATACCTGCCATGAAAATTTTTCTAACTGAAAGTATTTTGCTTCTAGTTCAAGAAGTACACCTCAAATCTAGAAGTTTGAAACACATGCTATAAATGAACTACATCTTAAGAACTGAATTGATATTTGCCTTAAAAAATGTCTAAATTTTGATATTTGAATGATTTGTTATCACATTGAATGTAGAGGTACACATTTTGATATATTTATTTTTATTTTAGGATGATGGCTTGATTCATGTAATGGATAGTCTAGGTCAACAGTCAAATACCTCTGGTAGAGGACTAAGTACTTTAATTTTATGGAATAATGACTTGACTGCAAAAGGCATGCCTTGTGTTGCAAGAGCCCTTGTAAGATTTAGTTTGATTTTTATTTGATACTTTAAGAATGAAATTTCTTGGTTTTTTTTTTTTTTTTTTACTATCAATTAGTACTGTTGCATTTCTCTTTTAGTATTAGGTGCACTGGAAAGTAATGCCATTTTTTAGCATTGTATTGAAACAAATACATTTTGAACAAATTTTTAATTACAAACAAGTTCTGCTTAAACAATGGATTCATATTTGTTACATTTTGAAATAAGAATTTCGTGGGTAACTGTTTTTTCATTTCAAGAAAAATTGAAAACGGCAAGGTAGCCACCTTCCATTGATCCTTAGAGATGTAATTTCAGAATGACCTGAAATTTATTTTCATGTATTTCTGTGTATGTTATATTTTACAGCAAGAATTTTATGGATATAACTTTTTTTCTTTTGAGATTGAGAGGGACATGTGTAAAAAGCATTTTGTCCCCCTATTTTGCAAAATCCTCTTTTATTGAGCTACTATATTATAAACCTCACTTAAATGCCAGATATCGTATTATTATCTTCAGTAGCTTTGGCTAGGTGAAATATTAACAAACATAAAAGTCGCATTACCTTCTGGTCTCTTTTATATAATCTACTAAACTTGACTAGAAATTAAGTGAACTCCTCTTCAACATCTTAAATGATGTTTGGTATATATCCTTGTGGTGTGAAGCATTTATCAAAATTTTGTGCAAGTATTAATTTTTAACACATTAGCTTTCCTGCATCACACCACAGTTGAAATTCTAGTTCTGAGTGTTACTCTGTCAGATCCAACATAAGAAAACATAATGGCTAAATTTTTATCTGTAAAAATACTTTTAGTGCGAAACTTTCCTCTTCATTAACTTTATCATTGAAATCACCATTATAATTAAAATTTTTATGTATATTTTTTGATAAAGTTTGGTTTTATTCCTTATTCAAATTAACTCCATTTTTTAGATTTGTGTTGTAACTAGCCAGAAAAAATTCTAGCAGGGTAAAAATGCCAGAAAATGTAACTTTAACAAGGAAGTAATAATAAAAAGGAATCAGATCTTTCATCTTAACGGTGTAGCATGAAAAAAATCATGCAATTTTGGTACATAAGTACAAATAAACTAATTATGTCAAGTAGTTTTCAAAATTTTGAGACTATCTCTTTACAAGCTGTACTACATACTGAAGTAAACAATAAACTTCTATCAGTTACAAAACTTATAGAAAAAATTCTTAAAAATCAAAAATTTTGCTGTGCAATTTCATGTTTAAGAATATTTTCTGAAAGTTTCACAAACTACAAAGTTACTTATTATTGTGTGTAATGCAGCTTATGAAGAGCCATCATGAAATTTTTTGAGACCTGTTGTTATTAGTTTATTTCAATTTGTGTATCAAGACCAAAAATAGGTTATTTTTTCTTCGAACTACAGCTTTAATTGTAAATTGTAGAGAATTGTTGATGAAGTCGAAAAGAAATATTGTAAGTTATTCACCATGTTTTGTTTAAATCAGAATGTTTTTATTTTACCTTGAATATTTAAAACTTTTTACTGCTGTAATTAAAGTTTCAAATAAAAATACATTTTTTATTATTTTGTACTAATTAATCAAACAGTCATAGTTTGTCAATTACCTAAAGCAGAAACGTGAGTTAATTCCCCTGTGATAAAAGAATATTACTGTTTACTTATCGTATATTTTCTTCTTTTCAATTTACACTACTGAAATAACAAGTTGTAGCTAAAAGAGAATAAATATGGTAATTCTTGTTTTGCAATTTGCTTTGTGATTTTAATTAGACTCGTGTTGTTTTCCCAACAAATAAAAAATCCTATCAGTCCATAAGTTCTCTTTGTGTAGTACTAAATGTTCTCAATTTTTAACTGCCCCCTTGACTTCTGTGAACTATGATATGAATGGCTCTCATATCTTGGCTTTTGCTCTTTCTGCTATTGAAAATAGATATCCCGTTAGTCACTGGACTTGTGTCTTCACAGATGGTTCATTATTTCAGAGATGCAATGATGCTAGCGCTGGTTATTTTGTAACACTTTGCTTCTTTCTACAGAGCCATTGGAAGTGATACTAGCAGTTTTAGTGGAGAACTAGAGGCTATTTCTAATGCCTTGAAACAAGTTATAGTCTTAAAACGAAAATTCACTATTGTAGTTATCCTATCAGACTCCAAGTCTATACTTCAGGCCATCTCCAAAAGTAAAGTGCATAATTCTAAATGCCTTTTTTACTATAGGTATCTTTTAAAATCACCTGCTGATTTTGCGGTGTTGCAATGGTTTCCCTCCCACTGTGGAGTAGAAAGGTAATGAAAGAGCTGATTTATCCGCAAAGAAAGGTACTACTGTTTTGCAGAGACCAAATCTTCCTTTGACTTTTCATTCTGCTAAACTTCTAATCAAAATGGAATTTGAGAAAAGTTTTAAATTGGATTCGACTACATTAACTCAGGGAAAGGCATTGGAATGTCTATTCCAGACCTCCCACGAAATTTTGCTCTGTTGCCACTTTCTGCCTTTAAACAGGACGCAATTATCTCTAGACCCATCTTTTTAGAATTGAACTAAAGAAATCACCGGCTTGCTGTCTGTGTAAATCCTGATCTTCAGTAGACAGTTATCATAGACATGTGTTTTGCACTTAAAAGTTTTAATTGTGTTGTTCAAAAAATATTGGGAAGCCAGAAGGCTAATGACTTAATTGTTAAAGCCTAGCATTTGTCATAAATAAATTAAATTTCTAATTGCAGTGAATTCTATATTATCTGCAACCTATTTTTCGTTCAAAGGAACTCCATTCTCAAACAAGAAGTATTTTAACATAAAAATAAAAATGGTTGACAAATGTCCCCCCCCCCCCCCAAATAAAGTTAATAAACTTGCTAGTTCAAATAACTACTGATTGTTGGATCATAACTGTTTATGCTTGAGAAAATACCTTTAGACAATCAACAACTGACAATCAACAAATAATTACTGAAATAAAACTGATAAAAATTATTTATTAAAGTTTTAATTTTTAATTGGTTAAAATTTGAAGTAAAATCATTAGCAAGCATTTAATTTTAATTTACCTAATTATTATATAGGGTGTCCCAGAAACACTGACCTAAGCTTTTATTCCTAATAGACATATACAATAAATTATAAAGTTGTGTAAAAAAAAGGTAAAAAATCATGGTATCAATTGAAATTTTCAGGAAATTAACTAAATACAAAATTAAGTTTTTATATGCCCCCTGTGCAAAAAAAAAAAAAAAAAAAAAAAAAAAAAAAAAATCCTGATTAGTAACATGTGCTCCATGCATTAATTAGGTAATGTACAAAATTTCAGCCTTTCATTATAAAAGGCTCAGAGATGTGTTTAAACAAAGTTGGTAAGGAGCAATATAATACAAATAATAACAAGAGTATAATGTATTTATGCAACCATTGATTTCTTTCGTGGTTTGAGTACAGCCCCTGAAACACGATTTCTGTTTTTTTTTTTTTTTTTTTTTTCCTCTTTGAGAGCCATTGAAGAAGTTTAAGTCAATGTATACTTATTTTCATATCTCTGTGTCTTTTTATGATGAAAAGCTGAAGTTTTGTGCATCACCAAATTAATGCATAGGGTACATTTTACTAGTTGGGATATTTTTTGTATGAGAACTGTATAAATTTATGTAGATTTAATCTGGAAAATTTTAATTGATGTTATAAAACTTTGTACCTAACTTATTGTATATGTCTATGATCAACGGTCAAGGAATGAAAGCCTAGTTCATTGTTTTTGAAACACCCTGTCTGAAGGCAAATTATACTTAATGTAAGATAAAATCTTAAAGTACTTAAATTGGACCCTGTGATTGCTTGGGCTGCCACTGTAAATTCAAAAGAAAAATTGTTTAGATTTGTGTACATTAGACCCCCCCCCCCCTTATAACATAGGTCAGGGTTTCTACAGACCTGGAAAGTCAGGGATTTGCAAAAAAAGTCAGGGAAATTAGCAGAAATTGAAGAAAGGTCTGGGAAATGCAAGAAAAATTTTATTTCGCGGTAAAATGAAGGAAATATTTGCTGTTTGAATCTAAGTATAGAAATTGTTTTTATTTTCATTTTCTCATTCAACCATATAAGTAATTTTAAAATGTGTTCTTTATGAGCATATCTTGTGCAGTTGAAATATGCTTAATTTTATCCTAAATTATTATCAAACGTGGTTTTTGTTAGAATCTAGTGATGTCAAATAAGATTCTTGTATATATTAATTTATTATTATTATTATTTGTAAAGAAAGGGGCAAAATATATAAAAAATTATTAATTAAAGGATGTGATGTTAAAAATAGAAATGCAAAATTCGGGAAAGCATGCTAGATAAAGTCAGGGAAGAGCGTGATAGATGTCAGGGAAAGTCAGGGAAAAGTCAGGGAAGCAAAAGCTATGAAATCTGTAGAAACCCTGTAGGTTTATATAAGATATATTTGTTATAACCTGGTGAAAAAATTGTGATCATGTTTGTATAATATGCTGAAAGAGGCTTGAATAGTATGCTAAAAGAATGAGGCACATGCTGATGCTAGCACTAATATGCAGGTCATATATTTTTAAGTGGCTCTTGCAACACTGAATAGTATGTTCAGTGTCCCTCTATGGAAGAGTGGAACACTGAGATTAGCATAATTTAATGATTTGTGGTTACTCTGCAGCATTCAGTTCTGCAGATAATAGTTTACTGTCACTTATTTAGGACTTTATTTCTTCCATTAGACTTCAGCTCGAGCTCTCAGAAGGCTAAATATGGGAAGTAATGCTATTACTAGTGCTGGAGTATTTGAACTGAAGCAGAGCTTTATATGCAATCGAACTATAGAGATTTTAGAATTAGAAAATGCTCAAATAACATCTGAAGGCAAGTTATATTTGTGATTATAATTAAAATATAGAGTGCTGCTAATTTATAATCATGATTGATATATTTGATTTTGTTGTATTTTCTGATGCTTAAACTAGTAGAGAATGACTTAATCATTTAAAAACTTATAATTATGGATAAATAAATAATTAATTGGTTTAATTTAAAAGTATATGGTTTTTCTTTTTTTGAAATGAAGTGTCAGCTAACTTTGCTGCATTTTTTTTGTGCGTAAGTCAATTTATACTTTTCTCCTGAAGTAGAAAAATATATGGCTAATTTAAGGTGCATAGGAGAAATCTAAGTATTTATGTTATACAATAAACAGTAAGTGTTATTTTTGCATGTATTGCTAAGTGTGTATCTTTTAATATTTAAAAAAAAAAAAAAAAAAAAAAAAGATATAATCTGGTGTTTCATTTTTTTTTTCAAAAAAAATTTCAATTCTTAGTAAATTATGATAAAGATGTAGCTGATGTATAAAGTTTGATTTTAGATCTACATAATATTATTGTCATAATTTATATTAAAGATATTTGGAGCAGGCCATTTAAAATTGACTAATTTTCACTCTAGTTGTAGTTCACAGTATTTTTATTGACTCATTTATTTATTTGGTTTATATTTGTAGGTGTGTTTGCTCTTGCGGAATATATATCGCAGAATCTATTTATTCAAAAATTAGATATCCGAGGAAATGATATCAGGCTGAATGGTTTAAGGAGCCTTTCGCAAGCCATGATGAAAAATCAAAATATAGTTAGCTTAAAAATTGATCCTACTTCTATGGATCTAGTAAGTATAGTGGAAAACTTTATGAAATGTTTATTGCATGCAAGCAAAACTGATAAGCATTTATTAAAGATCCTTTAATTAATGTCAGTATATATTATGAGAAAGAAAGATTAGATTTCAGTTTTTCTCCCAATTTTGAAACATTTTCCCATAAAGATTTAGAAAATGTTAGCTGTTCCACTCTTATTTTTTTTGTAAAACTAACCAGAAAAGGTAGTGGGAATTTCTGGTTAAGTATTGTAATCCAGAGAGCATAAGGTATTCACTAAGTAAATTCTATCTTTTATTTATTTTTTTTATTATTCCAAAAACGTGATATTTTGGAATAATTTTATGAAGGTGTGAAATGAATCATCGACATTGAGCTTCTTTAGATATAAATAGATTGACCATCAGTGAAATTTTCATGTTAATGTCCTATTACAGAATAATCTAAATAAAGAATATAATTGTAGATTTATGTCTATAGAAAACTGTTGACTGAGCAGTTTTTTCAGACTGAGATATACTGTCTGTCTTTTGTAAAAATGTATTAGCTTTTTGAAGATTCCCTGTGAGAAGGCTGTCATAAAAAAAAAAGGTTTTAGTGTTCCTTGACAATGCATCATCCCATCCTGACATAGTGTTAGAGAATGTAAAGTTTACGTTTCTTCCTCCAAACACTACAGCAAAACTCCAACCCTTAGATCAAGGGATAATTGAGTCATTTAAAAGGCAGTTTCGTAAACTACAGTTGGACTATTGCCTGGATTTGCTAAATAATAAGCAGATACCGTTTCAAAGTGCCCTCAAACAAATTACTGTTTTAGATGCTATTGTCTGGTCAATGCAAGCTTGGCAAAATGTAAGTGCAACAACAATTCAGAAATGTTTTAAACGATGTGGTTTTAAATTCTAAAAGGAGCCATTAGAACATGTAGAATGCCTTGGAGATGAGAGGGATAATGATTTCAATAATTCCATTGTGGAAAATAATATCCATAATTATGATCATTTAGCCCATGAATTATTTGGTGGTGATTACAACTTTTTGTGTAGTGTCACTGAAGAATACGCTATTCATGAACAATTTAGTACATCAGTGACGGTATCTGAAAATAAGAATGAACAAACTGTTTGCAGTGAAAATATATCATCTTCTGATGAAGAAACTGAAGATGAAGACACATCACAAAAAACTGCAATCACTTTTAAAGAAGCAAAAGAAGGTTTTAACACCTTGCTTAATTATTCCGTGCAGGTGGGGGATGATGAACTATTTAAGCATCTGACATGTGTACAGAAGCGACTAAACGAATTATCCCAAAATGTAGCTGCTAAACAATCTGTTATTACATCATATTTTAAAAAATAATAATGTACCAACCATGTAAAGCAAAATTTTATTATATTTTTCAATTTTTTAAAAATTTAAACATATTCTAATTCCATTTATTAAAATATTTATAAATCTCACTGTCTTTCTCTACATATTATAAAAAAGTAAGTACACACATGCTTTTTATTATGTTATATCTAGATAAAAGCCTTTTCAGTGATAATCTGGTAATTATCAAACAATTTCCAATTCTGTTGATAAAATTAAGTACGCTTAAAATTTTGTCAAAATGTATCGTATTACCTGAATTCAAAGACCGACCCCCCTTAAAGACCACATTTTCTTGGTCCCAAAAACAGGTTTCACTGTAATTATTACATAAAAACTATTTGTTCAATTTCGTTATTGTGTGCTTCTAGAAAATATTCTTTCCGATGAAAGAACACATTTTTTAATTATCTTAAATTATATGTGAAAATGTTGGTGGCAAACTAGGCAAAATAAACAAGTCCTTTCGTGCCATTGTTGAGTCTTCCAACAGAAAAGTTGTCTAGATATTTTCCTTTTCCATCAATCGAAAAAGATTCTAATGAAACAATTAATGTTGGCAGAAATAGGTTTTAAAACAGCCAATAGAATCCAGTTTTTGATTGATTCATATACTGTTAGCTAAGATACACTAATATACAAAATTTCTCCTCAGTTAGAGATTGGGAAACTAAGAATTATGGTTGTAAAAGCTTATTACTAAACAAGAAAAAAAAATTGAAAATGCCTACTAATACTTTTGATGAAAAGGCATTATCCTTAAAAGACATCTCTTTTCATTAAATGAAACAACTTCATAAATGGTGAACTTGCAATGTATAAATGTATAAAAGAGGGTATTTATAAATGAAAAATATTTATTGCACGCTTGTATAGGTAAAATTTTTTAATTCTTTGTAACTTATCCAGAAAATACAACTTTAAGAGCAGTTGCTTTATTTTATATTGCATTGCAAATAGAAAACAGTCACAAATGATTTTTCAGGTTCCAGCAAGTAAGTGGTACAAATATAAATATACAGTGGTGGCCAAAATTGTGGACATTTTTGGAAATGTTTAGGTTTTCTAACTTTGCATGATTATAGGAAGTGCTACATTTCACAAAATGCAAACTCATATATCATTTTAAAGAAAATTTAATACTGATTTCAATACACAAAACTAAATTTAAATGTGTGCAATAGAACAAAAGTTATAATTCCTTCAATCTGATAAACAAATCAGTGATGAAGTGGATTGTAAAATCACTGGCAACATATCACATCACATCACACTAAATCACATCAATTTCCAGGTCAATCACTGTTATTTTTCTGAGCTTAAAACTCCAGTCAGCTCAATGAAACATTGATGTGAAGCCGTAATAAAAATTTAAGGCTACCTTAAAAACTGCTGATAACTCACTGCAATCTTCAATAACTACGTAATGCATGTGGATAATTATTGCCTTTTAACTTTTTTGTATTCCTAATATTTTAATTTTGTGTTTTGTATTAAAATCAGTATTAAATTATCTTTAAAATTATGTAAAAGAATTTGCATTTTGTGAAACATGACATTTTTTATACGTGTACGAACTTAGAAAAGAAAAATTTGTTTCCAAAAGTGTCCACAATTTTGGCCACCACTGTAGTTGTATTTATAAAGTTTTTAATATATTATTGTATTGTATTTATAAGCTTTTTTTTGTATTGTATACTGTTTTCTCTAAAGGTTCCTTAAAAGTCCATCTATCTACATTTATTTTTGAATGTTTTTACAAATTTTGATACAGTGTGTGTTTTTAATTTATAATTTCAAATTTTCTAGAGTGAACCTATCAAAGATCGCCAAAATGAATTACAGGAGATTAACAAGTGTTGCCAAAGAAATAAAGAAGCCAAAAGTTCCTTACCTCCTCAAGATGCTCAGCTCTCAACCCTTTTCAATGGTATATTTTCCCATGTTCTTCCTACAACCCTCTCCAGTGACATTCAGCCAACCAGCAACAAAGCCATAATGACTAGTGCGTCCACTAATTCCCTCAAAGGCCGGTTTCGCGTGTCTGTGGTGGTTCTCAACCAGGAGAATGCCGACCCCAAATCTACTTCCCAGACTTCTCGATCCATGTCTTTGGATACGGCCTACATTTCTGTGGGATCTGGCTATAAGCCTAATAAGGTGTGTGATTCTGAACTTCCTGACATTCCTGCAACGGAGCCTCTGAAAAACAAATCTGTAGAGAATCTAGTGACCAGTCGCATAAAGTGGCTGCAGGATCTCAATACACCCGATGTGAATACTGATAATCAGAAAAAGTACTTTGAACCTCCCCCGAAGGACACTCTGATTGGGTTGCCCAGCAATCACATTTTAGAAAATGATGTGTTTGTACAGGACGATGAACTGCTGTCGAAGGAGCTGAAGCAGAAAAAGCTCTCTGCGATGAGTTTGCCACTGGTGAATAACTGTAATGAACCTTGTGAGACCGAGCAGAAAGTCAGACGCCTCAGCTCACCTACTATGTCTACTGCACCCTCACTTGCTCGTAAAACACATAGTGTGAAGTGTTGCAAAGAGCTGGAAGGTCTAGATCTTCGTTCAACTGTACCATTATCACCTACTAGGCTGCATGAAAGCTTTGGTGAGTGTACATTTAATTGTATATTTCATAAAAATCATGTCATTTTTTTGTACACAAATACAAATAAACTTATAACTTGCTCAAAATATTTTGTGTCTCTTTACAAGCTGTACTACACTGAAATGTATGATAAATGTGTATCAGTTATGGAACTTTTTAAAAAAAGTTCTTAGAAAATTTTGTAAAATGTATCCCTCTGAAAAGTTTTGCTGTGCAATTCCATTGTTACAATTTTTTTTCTGAAAGTTTCACAAAAGCAATTTTCTTATTCTTTTTTTTTTTCAGTGCATAGTGCAGCTTATAAAAAGAATTATCCCCTTTCTTTTCTTTTCTTTCTTTTTTTTCTTTTTTTTTTCTTTCTTTCTTTCTTTTTTTTTTTTTGAGTCCCTCTCTCAATTAGCTTAAAGCATAAAAAGATTGGAAATTAGGTTGCCACTAATTTTGACAAGATTGAAAAAAATCATGATTTAAGTTCAAATATATATGTATGATGAAGTTTAAATATATATGTGTCATATAAGCCATAATTGATCTCTAATCACTAAACTAATGAATGTTAACACAGAGTACTCTTCCTTTTGCACTTCTTTTCAACCCTCATCAGGACGTTTTTAAATCTTCTTTGTATTTAGTATAAACTTTTGTTAGTTTAATTCGTCATAACTAAACAGAAAATTGAGTTAAATGAATGGTTTTTCCTTTTTTTTTTTTTTTTGGAAATGCAATATGCTTACATTGTTTACAGAAAAAGAAATGAAAAAAAAAAAAAAAACTTTACTTATCTCAATTTTTGTGTAATTATGACCAATGAAACTTATTGCAGACACAACCTAAATGCTCTCTATAATGTAGAACCACCCAATTATCAAATAAAAGTTCATGAGAATATGATGGTAGAGTTTGATAAAAATTAGTTATTAAATTATAACTGAACATTTTCTGGTGCAATGTTTATGTCAATTTAAAACAATAAAATATTTAAATATTTAGAATTAATTCCTCTTCTTAAAAATTGAATTGATGGATTCGGATTTGTGCATTTCAATGTGCAACTAAATTGGCTGGTGATTGGAACAAGTGTCATAAGTTAATAATGCTCCATGGGCCAGAGGAAATTGTGCATCCCTTATTTAAATTAAAAAAAAATCAATTGATTGAAATCACTGATTTAAATCATTGACACCTTGTAGTTCTCTATTTTAAAAAATGTTTTAAAAAGTTTTGTGTGCATTTAATACTAAGCTAAAGTCAAATGCTAATTTGAAAAAAATATATATATGAAAGTATATATTATTATTTATTGCAGACCTTAAAGTTCTGCACTTACTGTCTTCTAGATGGAGGGAACCTAAAATAATAGTAATCTTTATTGGATTTATTTTTACCATTACTATCTGTTTATGATGTCTGCATTAAATGTAGAATATAGCTGAATAAAATTTACATTATAAGCTTTTCCATTTAAACTTTATATCTTTTTATTCGAACAGCTAGGGTAGTAACATAGTGTCATTGTTTGTGTTTTTGCTTATGTTATTACTAAATGCAATTTTTTTGCTGTTGTCTATCCTTGTATTATTTTATTGAGGAATTACATTATTTTATTTCACATAATTAGCTGCCTTTTGTCAATAATGTGGGTAAGTTGATAAAATTTTAGATTTTGTTTCTTTTTTAGTTTATTGATAATTATTTAAGTAGCTAATCATAATTTAATAGTTTTTCTAGTACCTAAACATATACAATTTTTTCTTATTTGTAATCAAATTCTGCTTAAGTTGAAATTAAATTATACAAATTTCTAATAGTTTAATTTATATTGTAAAGAATGACTAAATCTCAAATTGCATGATGTTAATGAAGGGGCTGAGGTCAAAAAATAAACAACTACCCTTCAGTCTAGTGCTGTGCAAGTTTTCTATTACCTGTATAATGTAACATGTGTATAATCATAAATTTCACAAATAACCAGTAATTAAACATCACATTCATTTATTAGCATTAAACCAATCTTTGTGAGCAGCATTAATTAAAAGAACAGCATTATTAGTAAAAAGTAAAAACCAACAAGCACAACAACTGAATAACAACATTTTAAAACACTAACTTTACCAGACCCGCTGACATTTCCCACAAAAAACATTACCCTACCATTTCATAATAAATCTATCTAAACTGTGAAGGAGTAGAATCAAGCCCCCATATCTCTACACAGGACTGGCTCTTTCTGCAGAAAAAAAAAAAAACACTGTTTATATACACCAATGGGGATGTCATACAGAAGTTTCCAGAACAATCCTAGTTTAGATGCACTCTTGCTGCATTCCCAATAGGAATGTGGGAAATAAGTCTAACAGCTCATTTTTCTGTGATGTGGGCTTGTAACACTAGCACACAAGCCTGTCACATCAGTTTGTGTGGTACTGCTAAGCACCAGCACGCAACCCTGACACATCAAACATATGGCATTGCAAGCCAAGATGGCTACCAAACCAAATGTCACAAGGGTATAAGACTTCTCCAGAGGGGATTAAATACTGCATAGAATTATGGAATGTCTAATTATTTCAGGTATAATAAACTTCTATTAAACATTTATCAGACTTTAAATTTTAGTTTAATCAAAGTAAGTAATGTATATTAGCTAGTCAATTTAACTATTTTACAAAAAGATAGACGCATTTAAATAAAGGGTGACATGATGAGGCTGGGAAAGAAAAAAACCTTTAGCTCTATTTCCAACAGTTAACCCTTTGAAGTGCAACCACTTGCGATAGAGAGAAACAAGTAATTATAGTGCCCAGTGCTGCCAAAGTGCAGCCATTGCTGATGCTCGATTTAACTACCAGCAATATGGCTGGTAGTTGAATTGAGCATTGGCAATGATTGCACTTTTCCTGTATTGGGAGCCATTTAACCATATTTTTTGTAGCTAGTAGTGAAAATGCTAGAATTAGGTGGTTTCACTACTTGACCGCTGCATGCTAAAAGGTCAAACTAAGTACCTAAATTCTAATTTTTATCTTTCTCTTTTCCAACCTGTTTAGCCGTATATTATACTTTTCTGCAATGAAACTTCAAAAAAATGACTGGAAGGAAACTAAATTTTCAATTCTTTCTTTATTGTAATCAGTGCATAAATGCAATAAATATAATTTACCTGTTCTTTAATAAAATAAAAACTGGGGGAAATATTTTTTTAACAGTATTATTTCTGACTTGATTCATTGCTTTCTTTTCTAAATTTAGTATTTGTGCAAATATATGTACAAGCATTTGCCTATAGTTAACTTGATAAAATTATTACCGCCATCCTCCGGAGAGATATATTTTGGTTGCACACTCCACAACCATCATCAGTCTGTCCTTTTCGTGGGAATGATGTTACTTCCCGCCTCCTCTTCTTTCGCGCCGTTCTTTTTGCGCATGATGTCATTCCAGGTCTCGTCCACTGTAGCGTGTGTCATGTTGTTGATGCTGCCCTCTGTTGATAATATTTCTAACGATTATCGTAAATAGGCATATGTGTGGTTGTTGAAGTTGGCTATTTTTCGTATTGCTTGGAAATCTATTGTGATAGGTGTGTTTAGTGCGAGGCGGGATAAGGCTGTAGATTCTCTATTGAATTTAATGTCGTTGATGTGTTTGGTTTGACGATCTTTAATTTTTCTTTTAGTAACCCCAATGTAGCAGCCGGCTATTTTGTTTTCGTTATTTTTTTATGTTAATTTTATAAATACCTGCGGTGTCCGTGGGTTTTATTTGGTCTTTTTTCGGATCTGATACGTTGAAAAAATGTTTTGATTTGGTTTTTATTGGGATTCTGATATTTTTCTTAAGAGCTGAGTGTGATATTTTATTAGCAGCTCCCCTGCAAAAAGGTATAGCTGTAGTGAGTTGCAGTTGCAGGGGAGCTGCTAATAGTAATTTGCTTGATTTCAACCACTCATTCTCGAACTTTTAAACATATAATCTAACTGTTAATTTTGTATTATATGGAAACTTAAAGATTCACATTATCAAAATCATAAAGAAAAAAAGAATCAATTTGTGCAGCATTTTTTATGTGTACCTTTAACCTAATTGCTAATTTGATGCCTAATTGCTAATTTTCACTGTGAAAAATTTAACGCTTTCTCTATTAATAATAAATGAATCCATGTGTACATTAATTTTTAATGTATTTTCTCTTTATTAGCTTTGTATGTTATTTTAATTAGTATTTTGTATGTTATTTTTTGTATAATTAGATTATCCTGAATCTGAAGTGTCTGAAGTCCCACTGAATACCCAAATGAACATGAAGTCATCACACACTATTTATATGGTTCATTAGCTTTATAAAAGCTATTGTATTACAGATATTTTATTGAATTGTTACAGTTTGAGATGTTTATATGGATGTTTCAAGCATGTATAAGAATGTATATTGTTGATAAGTTATATTATTATTTTTTACTTCCGTATTTTTATTTCTCCTTCTATCTTTATTTATTAGTATTGTTTTAAAATATCCTGCAGTCTTTCAAAATTATTGTATGACATTAGTTTTGTAAAACTTAAAAATACTTTAGATGAAATTTTAGTTAGCGTTATATGAAAATTTCATAAATATTTTGTTAATTAAACATTTGGTTTGTGAAGTTTGTTTTTGAATATGTGTTCCATAGTATGGTTGTTAATTGGTATCCACTGAAGTATTTTGTGGAAAATAAATGTGTAGCTTTTAAATATACAGTGAAACTTGGATAGTTCAAAATTTTTGCTTGGTCCCTAGAAATCATTTTTATTTATCTCTTCCCTTTGAGAGAATATATGTATTTCGAATTTTTGGATATTTCAAACTTTATCTCTGGTCCCTTCAGCTTTGAATTATCCAAGTTTGACTGTATTTTATGTATTATGGAGTAAGATCTATAAATTTTTGAAAAAAATGTATTTTTAAATTCCAATTGCTTGAAAAGTTATTATTTTTAGTTTTTGTTAGAATTGTCATTTTAAAGCCAAACTGTTAGAAATTATTTTAAATCCATTGTTGAAAAGAAAAAGTGAATTTTAAAATAAATTCTTTTCATTTCATTATGGTTGTAAAAATATAATGTTTTAAATCATTTAATTTTATTTTCAATGCAAAATTTGTGAAATGCTCTCAAACTGCTGAACATTCTCTTATCTCCTTCATTTTAAACATTGTTGCTAAGTTTTCATTTACCATCCTGCATGGCGTTCTTGGCTTAAGCGGAGTTATCACTATTACATAATTCACATTCAGCTCTTTAAAGCTCATAGTTCTCCAAAAATGATGGCATCATCAGGCATCACACACTTTTTATATCGAATTTTATTATGGTTTACATTTTTTGATAATTAAATAAAAAATATTTTTAATAAGGTATGCAAATAAATTTCTTGAAAAACATTGACTATATAATTGTGAAAACATTTATGGTTTATTTGTTTGTATTAATCATTATGTAGTAGATGTTATTCTCTCTATCAAAAAAAAAAAAAAAGTCAAAAATTAATTTTGTAAAGCAACAAAAAACTATCAAAATTGAAATGTTTTGAGGAACAATCTTCAATAAGTTATCATTATTAAAAGAAAATAAATCATTTGTTTTAATATCGTTGTATTGTGAATTCATCCAAATAATTTTTATCCTATTTCATTTTAATTAGGAACATGGGTCAGGAAACTTCAAACTTGTATCCCGCCATCTTGTAGGCGAGAACTTGTGATAAGATTGGTTGAGCTGAACTGTGATTTGGATATGAAAGTCTAGAGATCGGGGGGAAATTATAAAGTTTTTTTATGGTGTTAAAGACATGATTTTGTTGTACCAATAGAGGTTTTTAGCTCCTTTGGAATCGTGGATGTCGAGTCGTAATGAAACGTAACTTTACTTTATCAGCATCTTTTATGACCATAATCTTTCAATTATAACTTATGAAACTAGCCCTGGTGTATTGTGTTTTCTGAAATAAAATGGTATGTGGTGTGTGCTGTTAGTTTTATTACTTTTTTTTGTAGCATAACTGATAAAAATTAATTTTGTGATGATACAATATGAATTCAGTTCACTCTGTTTTTGTCTCCATTTAAAATAGTTAGCTCTTGTTTCATCTTTGCCCAATTTTACACAGCTAAACTTTATTTATTTGTTTATTTTATGTATTTACACATTTGTATGCACCATAATTGAGGGCTTTTTATCAGTGCTAATGTTACTTTTTTTTCTCTCATATATTTATATATTAGTTCCCCCTCCCCCCCCTTCCAAAAAAATCTATCAAAACTTGTTATTTATATTTGCATATATATTTAGGGGCTACTTTTTCTAGATTGTTTATTTTTTTCATTTTTTGAATGAGTAAAGATAAAAATGTTGAATTTAGTGATACATACTGTACAATCTCATTGACAGGAACACTTATTATATAAAAAAAAGGAAAATGTTTATATTAATATAAAAGATTTTGATATTAAAAACAGTTCACATTAAGTGTGTTCATACCAAATGGGGTTAAATTATATTTTTTAATTTCGTGATGATGTGAAATTGTTCTTCAGATTCCTTTAAGTAATAGGTTTTACTGCATGATTGTATTGTCGCTACACTTATTCTTATTATTGTAAATATAGAAAGTGTATAATGTACATACCATTACTTAAAAATTATTTTTTGTGCTTTTCTTTAGGAGTACTGAAATTAAAAAATTAAAGTATTGCTATTGTAAAATTTCAGCATAACAGTAAATCAATGTACAGTAATGCTTTCTAAAATATACCCTTACAGTACCAGATTAAAGTTTACTTAATAAGTATTTTTGAAAATAAATGACTAACTATGTTTAAACTTATGATAAAATGCAAAAGAAAACAATGTTAGGGGAGCATAATTATAGTTTTCTGGCTGTACAATTTAATTTTTGCTCCTTCATTTTTTAAAAATCTCAATGTAGTTAAACTCATTATTTCGTGTGTTTATTTATTTATTTATTTTAAAATTTAATTTATCTTCTAACTGTTTATAAGTGATTACTGTTAATTAGCATGAACTATTTTATTATTTTAATTGTGAAAGTGAAGCAGAGAAAAATTTTGACTATCCACATGATTTAACTCTTTCCACGAGTTTCTTTTTCTTTTCTCTCTCTTTTTTAAATGAAATACATGATGCATGTAAATATTTGTTAGATATTTATTATTATTATTTACAATACTTATTATTTATTTCTGTTAAATGTTTGAATTATTATTGAGTTTTAACTCAAAGTACTTTTCAAACATATTCAAAATAATTTATTTTCTTCCTTTGAGGTACTTTGCACTTTTGTATTTAACATTTTTAATAGGCATTAATTACTAGTGTGCTCTTCAAGTTTCCTAGATCTGTCTTTGATGTAGATGAAATAATAAAGTGAAGTATTTATTCAAAATGTGTTGAAACACACTTTTATGATACTCTGTATTTTTACTTCCTTGTTGTGAGTTATTTTTTGTTTGATGTTTGTTGCCATTTCGATTGGTGCTGTGAACAATATAATAAATTATTTATTCTTTATCAAGAAAGAGTTGTTTTGTTGGATTTTTATTACAGATTTCAAACAAGTGTGTGTAGATTTTTGTATGCACTATAGAATTAAGTGCTTGAAAAAAAAAAAAAATCTTTAAATCAGCATGTTTGCATCTGTGTTTCGCTGAAGAATTCCTGCAGATTTATTAAAGTAATGAAAAGTATTAATATAATTGCTGGGACACTACTAAAATTCTCTATACTTTTTACTGTAAATGTAAGAAAATAATTCTTTTAATAGAAAAATAAGGAATTAATCAGATTATTATTGATTTATTTATGGGTTGAAATTAAGAACATTGCAGACACTGCACTCAACAGTACAATTATTCTAACTTATGTATTCAAAGATAAAAATACTTGCTGGCAGTTATATTGTATATTTATAAAGCTTCTAATATGAGACCCTCAGACTTGCTGGTCTATAATAAAATTTATTTTTTGAGGATCAAAAATCTTACTATAAAGCAGTGGCAGCTCATCATTATAGGCCAGAGGGACTTGGCCCCGCGATTAAACCCCATCAATCAAAATCTCTTCCTATTATCTAACACAGTTCCTTTAGTAATTTATCTCTATTTAAAAAATGAATGCATTTTATTCTATTTTAATTTATCCATTTAAAAAAAAAAAAAAACAATTATAGGCTATGGACTGGAGTGCCCTGAACTTGGCAACTTTCTCCCTTTACCAGGTTGGTATATTTAGCACAATATTAACTTGGCTTCAAAATGGCTTTTTTGCCGTTGTCTTCTCAGCATTGATCAATCGGTAGATATTGGTGAAATTTTCTGCTCCATAGGAAATCATTTTTTATTTGAGGGATTTTATATTCTTCAGTGAGACTTTTTCTGTTTTCTTTTTTGATTTATGAAATATGATATGTAAGTATATTTGATATGTCAGCATTGATTTAAAAAATTATAACGGAGCAGTTTTAAAGAACATAAATACTAAATAAAAATTAAATGTATTACGGAAAACAGCATTTTGACTAGTAATAGAGCAAACTTTTTAATATTGACATAATTAGTAAAAAACCGGCAAAAGTTGCATAGTAAATTTGGCGGTCATTTGCTGTTTGAGATATTTTAAATACTTATACCCTGTGCACGAGAAATATGTTGCTCTGTATGTATATATGTTTTCCCCAATTTGAGCTAGCCTTATTTTTTCGGGCTCCACCATTGAAATTGATCAAGAGCTGCTACTGCTATTTTTTCAGGGTGTCTACCGCTCCAGAAAGTCTGGAAAAAACCGGGAAATTGGATAATGGGTCCAGAAAATTCTCCAAAATAATCAATTTTCCTTTTTGTGTCCTTTTTTTTACCCTCTCTCTCTAATTGTCAGACGCGAAACCGAAAGCAACTGCAACGGATTTTTCGGACCGCGAAAGCATCAAGCGATGTGTTTGTATAAGGACGGAAAAATGGGGGCTTATCAATCGTGACGGGAGAGTAAAACACAAATTAGCTTACTTGGTAACTTATATCTTAGGACCGTATGTCCAAGAACAGTTAGTTAATTCTATCAGAAAGTGTGACTACTTCTGTTTCTCAATTGATGAAAGCTTAATCCTGTATACTTCAGTTAAAATTGATTTCAAGAAGTTGAACAAAATATGCAAATATAAAGGCAAGGGAGGGGCATTGTGCAATTTCTTAAAGTAAAATGCATTGGTCAGGAATTTTTTTAAAGTGACCTTCCAAAAGTCAGGAAATTGACTTTCAGAAATTTGGTTGACACCCTGTGTTTAAAAATCCAAGTATTTCATAATAAGAAAATTCAATCATTTTGAGTTTAAGTGTAAACCTTTCTAGCTGTTTCTGAATTTTAAAATCTAATTAATTATGATTACTTGTAAATAATAATAATAACTTGTAAATTTCATGTGAATTAATTTAGCGCAATTATTAAATTAAAAAAAAAAAAAAAAAACCTCTCAAATCTTGAGAAAGCATTTCTAACTTAAAATTTAGATGTTCTTATTGAACTACCAATTCCAAAGGTGCTCCATATCTAAAAATGTTTGAAAATCCTTGTTCTGAATTGTAAGCGTATGATATTTAGATATACAGCATGTCTGAGATTAATTCTTTTGCAACAAATTGCATTTCATTTCATCTGTTATTATTCTAAACATTAATAACAAAAATACTAAAGATCTTTCTTGGTTATACTGTAGTTTCCTGTGTATGTTTTCTCATGCATTAAACTAAAGTTAAAATGTTTAAAAGAGTAAATTTTTTACTCATTATATGATCAAATGCAAATACTTGCAGGCAGCTGTATTATCTTATCGTATTTTTAAAAATATAAAAGTATATTTTTAAAGGCATATATTTACTTTTCATTTCAAAATGTTCTTTTTAAAATAAAGTGTTGAGATAAAACAGAATATTTAATGTAAAAATGAGAGATATTTTGATACTCAGTCATAAATTGAATTGACCTCTAAATCATAAAAATTTTATTTTTTCCCAATAGGTGGAAAGGGAGGGGGGCAGGAATATGGATATTTCTCCCTCTGAAAGTTTTATTTATTTATTTTTTCCTTTGAATAATTTCCACCAATTATTTAAATCATCTGAAAATCCTCTACATATTTCAATGTGATATTTCAATGACATCATCTGAGTGACAGCCTACTGCATATGTTTTCTGTGCAGATTCTCTTATTGTCTTCCTATTGTATTCTACCCAGAAAAAGCGCATTAGAGACATCAATTTAAAAATATCCTTAAATCATTTCAAAACATAAAAATGTTGCTGGAAAATCAAAGTCAAAGGTTTGCTTAATTTGACCCATTACAATCACCCGAAAGCTTGAATTTATCAGGTTGTAACGAAAGTTTTCTGCCAACAAAAAGTTCCAAACAAAGTTAGAAAAAGAACCTTAACCACCCACATCTATGATTTTCTGCCAACGCTTTGGTTGTTTTTCGAAGTCTTCGTCCCAGAAACATGGAGGGGGGGGGGGGGCGAGACCAAATACATAACTTTCAAATGCCAAAAATCGTTTGACAAAATATGAGGAAACATGCCAACGCGAACCGTTTGCTGAGATCATTATCTGTGGTGGCGGGAAACTTTCGTTACGACCTAATAATACTTTTTTTAATATTGAAAATCTGGTTTTTCCCATTGAAATAATTACAAGAACCCAAAGCTGTCATGCAAAGGGGGACCTGTTACAAAGAGACTAGTCTCATCGAAATGCTCTATTCCTTACTTCCATGTGTAATGTGCTGAGATTTATTTGTAGTACAGTGTATTGGGTGTAAAACTTTTTGGCCTTACTGCCTGAAATTCATGAGTTTAGAAAATCTAAAAGCTCTTCCAGTCACCCTCAAATCTTCTTTAATTAGAAAAAGGATTGTAAAAAATTAACCTGTTCTCAAAAGTTTTTTTGGGAGGGGGAGGGGGTACGGCAGGAGCCTGTGGTCTTCTAGATTCTGGAATGCAATTACATTAATCAAAAACATTAAAGAAGTTGCATGATTTTATAATATCTGCAAAATGTTTAATATAAAAATGTTTTAAGAATTTGTGACTAAAATTTTGAAAGTTTGGTATTCAGCTTCTGAACATCCATCATTGCTTGCAGGGGAAGTCCATATATGAAAAGTTACCTATAATATATAATTATTCTTTGTCTGAAAGTTGATCCAAGTAGCAAAACAGCATAAGGATTGCATTTCTACTCTTTAAAAAGTTTTTTTTTTTCTTTTGGATAATTCGAACTAAATAAAAACATTTAGAGCAATGCAAATAAAAATGTTCCATGCAGGCTGGGACACAAAAATGTTATATTAGGCTAAGCCCTGCTGTGCATATAAAGTTGGCAGCATTAGTGTGCATAAACAGCTATTTTGTCATATTGAAAAGAAATAGTAATTACTACTTGCATTAACTTAGCTTAAGACCTAAGCTGTGAGAAATATTAATTTCAAGAACTTAGAGAAAATTAGATGTTCTTATACTGTACCCTATTTTACTGATTAAATAAAAAAAAAATACTGGAATTCTATTTTCTTACTTAGAAACTAATTCTTGTCACTTTAAAGTGGATGTATCAATTGCAAAAGTGACAAATCTATGTTGTTCTAAACGAACAAACTGTATATTGTGCAGAATAGTCAGTTATTTCACATTTCCTATTAATACATTTGTTTGCTGAAGTGTATGATTATCTGGATTCTAAAGCTAAATATATATATATGTGTGTAACTTATATAGTAGTATTTAAAATGTGAAAGTAGTATTTCCTAAGAGTTGTATGTTGTTGTAAATATTTGAAGAATATCATTCTTTCCCTTTATACTGGGTTGTTTGAGCTTTTTGGTTGTGCCAGAATTTTAGAACCAGTACTATACTTTCAATTTATTTTTATTGCTATTCCATTATTTACTTATCTTGAATTTCCTTAATTGCAATAGTTGCGAGAGAAGAATTTATTATTTTTTTAAAAGAACTGCTTAGAGTTTTAAGTTATCGAAGTTCTACTGTATTATGTAATGGAAGAAATAAATTATGCCAGTCACATTGATTATAAAAACAGAACACTTTTCTACATATTTATATTTTATGCACATAAATCTGCCTAACAAAAATTTGAAAACAATCTCAGTAAGGTTCAATTACTATGATAAGAGCACAATTTGTTGTTATGTATTTGCCAGTTAATCTGCTATTCTGAGCTTCGATTTAGGCTTCAATTAAGTCTGTGAAAATTGGCCAAAAATGCATCTTGTTGGATCTAAATAAAAGTTTCTAGCATCAGATCTGGTGATATATATCATTAGTAGCTGCTGGTTTGATAAGATTTTGTAATGGTGGTTTGTAAAGATTGCTGCTGGTTTGTAAAGATTTTAAATATAATCTCTAAAAGCTGTATAAATATTCCAGTGTATTGGAATCCTTTTGAGTGCTCCTGTAAAAGAACTGTACATGCAATTTCTACAGTTTTCAACAGGGTACAGGATTTAGGAATTAGCCTCAATATTTATGAATTGCATAGTAAGAAGGCTTTCATGAATTATGTAACTTTTTTTATAGATAAATTTTGACCCCCTTCCTCCCCATATATCGTCGCACAACCTGATTTTCCTCCACAGTCTTCATAGCATAATAACCTTATTTCTCATTTTTATAAAAGCATTTCTCAATTTTAACTCATAAAATGTAAAGTCTCCCTTCCTAAAATTACTATGTAGAGGCCTGCACTGTCGCTTAGCCACTGTTGAAGCACATCAGCAGTAGTCAACATTCTGTCTTTGCTAATTTGTTTTGCTGATTAGAATGCCATGCTGGCTGGAATTATCCTGAAGTTTAGGATTTAGGTCTGATGTATAAATTTTCTCTAAGTGGAAATGATCTGACCAATGCACAAGCTGTAACAAATGGCACAAAAATTTTGAAACCCAATATAACATGAGTGTGACATAAGTGTTGTTGAATCCTTCCCTGTCACAAACTGTGACATTTGGTTAAATCTTTCCCTCTCCCTTCGAGCATCATGCAATTTATGGAAACACCCTTTACATAAACTGTACCATGGGTACATTTACAGAAGGAGCTATAGTAGCTAAAGTTCTCTCCTCATAGTTTTACTTAATTTATGGAAGCTTTCTAATCAATGCATGCTTACAATGGGAATAGGCAGTGAAACCAAAGTCATAAGCACTCAAAAATGAAAATATTGCTTAATTTATGTTACTTTTTCATGTAAAGATTATTCAATAGATTAATCTGAAATTTTGTATCGCCAAAGAAACATTGAACTGTTGCTATTTTAATATTTGGAATTGATTTTCAAAAATTGATGGAGGAGTGATTTTTGACTAGCTTTTTGCACATAGTCAGTAACTTCATAAACTATTATTTACCAAAAATTAATTAATAAATAAATATGCCAAAGTTTCCCCCCGCCTCTGATCATTGCCTTCCTTTGAATAAATGTTTTCATCCTTTTGTTGTTGTTGATGTTGATGGCATATGTACGGCATGTGTTGTACTTCAGCAGTCATGTACACTCTTACTTACAACATTTTTATGTATAGTAACAAACAAAATTAATAGGTTTTCTCATTATTATATGTAGTTCTGTGGGTTTTTAGCTTTTAGCGTACATTATATGTATTGACAATAAGGAGTTTTGAGACATGGCATTCACATGGATGTGTTACTGATACTTGTTCTTCAAAATTGGCTAGTGCAACATTGAACTGTAATAATTTACTTATCTTTTAAAGTGCTACTATTATGCTTTAAAGCATTAATATGTTTTGTTACTGATGTTACTGTTGTGTTGTATGCATAAGACACTTAAAACTTAAAATAACTCTAATGCCATCGATAGCTACTGTAAACAACTACAGGAAATGTTTTTACTCTCTTCTAATAAAGTTGCTGGAAAATTTGGCTGATTTTGTTGTTGCCAAGGAGATTTATTATTCAAACAAATTTGAAAAAGTGACACTTTTTCAAAAGCTCAGGCAATATATAAATTTCAAAGTTAACTTTAATTAAAAAATGGAAATTTCCATTTTATTTATTTTTCCATTTAGTAAAGTGGCATTGTTTAGTGAGAGATTATCAAGAAATTTCATCCTTTTCTTATGTTTAAATTTGAAATAAGTAAATAAATACATTAATTTTTATAAAACACCTTTTTTTTAAACTTTTCCAGTTAAAAAAAAAAAAAAAATCATTGAGTCCTATTTAGGCTAGCCTTAGTTCTGATGCATTCAGAATTTTTTTATTCTTTGACTGCTTTAACCTTTTGAAGCCTAACCATTTTCCAGCAGTATAGAAGAACGACTAGATTACTGCCCAGTGAAAAAGGGCAGCCATCACCATCGCTTGATTTAACCACCAGAAACATGGCGGTTGATTGACCGACTTGTTTGCTGGTAGTTAAATCAAGTGATAGCATTTGCACTTTCTCAGTATTGGAGCCATTTGTTCAGTTTATCCAGTTGTTCTTGTATATTAATGCATTTTCTTCACATTTTCCAGTTTCCAGCAGATGCTAGTACTTGAAAAAAAAAAAAAAAAAAAAATTGACATTAATTTTGCAAATAATTGATAATTTTTACTTAAAATTATGTGCTAAAAAAGTAAAGGAATCTCATGTAAGCATGCCACCTTTAAGTATTATATTGAAATAAAATATATTCTCCATGAATCAAAACTTGGAAAATTGATTAAAGTGTGAGTATTTTTGTGACCGACTGTCAACACTACACGTTAAAGGTTTAAGGACATACTAGAAACATATTTAGCTCATGCAAAAAATTCCCCTATTAAATAATTTTAATTTTACCATGGCAAAATTTCATTTTCTGTGGAGGAAAGAGTAAATACATTTTCACTAATAATTTTCTGTAAATTGCATAAATCAGCATTAATGGCATTTATTTTCATTCATAATTTAATACTCGGTGATGATGGTTGTAATTAGCCCCCATTACTTTTTATCTATAGTTCCTACTGTTTTTGTGATAGCAATGTTTCCCCCACCCACCACCATACTGATTAATTAAAATACGTTAGAAGTGCAGATGTGCCAAATATACATGACCTGTAACTGTAGTTTCTACGAAGCCAGATATACACATGCACCAACCGCCCCAGCTCTTTTGCTAAATAAATGCTGTAGTTGCAGTCAGCTCTAGAATTACAAATCAGTTGAAGTGTGTACACCTGTGTAGATTATTTTTATTTTTATTTTAAGTTTTGTTTTTTTTTTTTAATTTTATGGACATTTTAAAAAAAATATTTGGGTATAAATATAAGAAGTGGACACACCTGCTTCAGTATTCTTGGTGTCATTAGTATTTATATGCTTTTTGAATTAAATTTTTTTTTTTTCTACCCTTGGTTAAATAGATATCAAATGGGTAAAAATATTGTATATATCTTAATATAATTTTTCATTACTTTAGTTAAATAGCGTTGTTCCATTGTCAACATTAAATTGAGTAAAACCAAGAATGAAAAGACAATCTTAATCTGTCGTTTTATGATTTGAACTAAACACAATTGTGCTTTTGGTAAAATGTTAATGACAATAGTATTTTATCCCTGTATAGTCCTTTGTCTTTCCAACTATAAACAATGCTTTTTTAATATTCTAAATATGTATATTTTTTAATTTGTGCACTATGTATACTAAGTCATATTATATTATATTTATTTATTTGGGGGAACTTATCAACTTATGTGTTACTTGCATGTTATTTTTATTTATTTTTAGACCCTTTTTGATGCTAGTTTTTTTAATGTACAGACACTGATAATTTACAAGAGGATTATTTTCAATGTGTTAGATGCCTTTCTGAAATTGTGTTGCAATATAGTTTTAAATTTATTCCTTGTGTGTGATGATTTCAATTAGTTGAATATTATTATCTGTTGAAATTCAAATATTTACCTGACTGTTGTGTATTTAAATTTTTGAGTAACCACTAACTGTAACTAGTGTATATGTTGTGTGATATAAATAAAATCAATGTAGACCACCTGTAAAGTTTGATTGCTTCGTTCCTTTCTTGAATGATTTATTCCAGTAGACCTCAAAATTTTTCATCGATTGATTCCTTTTCAAAAATTATAATCTTTAAAGAAGAAGGAATACTTTAAGTTATATATCAGATCTGTTATAACATAATATCTCATAGAATATTCTAATGAACTGTCATAGAAAGCTGAATTATTAAGCAGGGCCATACCAAGAAAAAATTTTCTGGGAGGATCCAAAAATCTCGGAAGGGGACTAAAAGGTGAAAAAGGCTAAATTTTTCACAAAAAGGCTTCATCGTTATTGTTTTATTAACAAAATTTTTAATTTCGGGCGGGGACCGGACCCCGTGGTCCATTGGTGTAAATTAACATTAAAATGTAACATTGGGGAGGGGGCGGGAGGGCAATATTGTTTCCTATTGTAGAAAATATTTTCAAATAGATTATATATGAATATTTTCAATTTTAGGGGGGGGGGGGCAATTGACCCCTCTTGCCCATAGTAAGTTAAGTTTATGCCCTCCTAGTCCACCCCGTTAAGTACGGCCTTGTTATTAAGGGATATTAAATCTTGTCAGGTTGACAATTTAAAAAGTCTGCTTAAAAAGAAAAGTGTGTCAAATAAAACAATTGGAACATCCTAAGTGCCAAAAAATTTGTGGAATTGAAAAACTGAAAATTATTAGTTTAATCTATCATTAAGTCACAGAAATGGCTTAAACTCAAGGCGGGCAGAGCCAGATTATGACCAACAGGGGCCCCGGGCATTGATGAATTTGGGGGCCCCTATCAATGAAATTTGTTTTATTTTTCATAAAATTTTGCTATAAAAAAGAATATTTCAGAACAACATTTGATATTGGGGGCCCTTTCGAGCCGGGGGCCCTGGGCAAAGTCCCGATTTGCCCATGCGATAATAAGGCTCGGAAGACGGGAGGCGAAATCTGCGATACTGTGGCACAGAATTTTTATCTGATACTTCAACATGGCCAGGGCGCCTGATTATGACCAACAGGGATCCCAAGCATTGATGAATTTGGGAGCTCCCATCAATTATTTTTGTTTTCCTTTTCATAAAAATTTGATATAAAAAAGAATATTTCAGAACAACTTTTTAAACTGGGGCCCTGGGCAAATTCCCGATTTGCCCATACGATAATAAGGCTCAGAACATAGTTCCCATCACCATTTTTCATATCCTTTAAATTTTGTTTCTAAATTGAACACTACTAACAAAGCGTTTGAGAAAAGAAAGGAATAATAAATAGTGCTTTTTAGCAACCAGAGCCTGACTAAGGCAGGGACTGCCCAGTTCCCTAGTTATAAGGGGTACCCCAATTAAAAAAAAATTTACTTTTTTTAGTCTATTGCAGAAATATGCGAACTTTTTCTAGGAAATTTACCTGCTAAATCTTCAGCAATTCTCTAAAGAAGCTGTTGTACTTTGCAAAGAATTTTTTTTCTAGGAAATTTACCTGCTAAATCTTCAGCAATTCTCTAAAGAAGCTGTTGTACTTTGCAAAGAATTTTTTTTCCGCTTCTTTTCTTCTTCTTCATCTTTTTTTTTTTTTAAGAATACCTTTTTGGAGTTATTTAGGAAATATATGGCAATGCAAAGAGAAGTGCTATGTAAAACTTTTCAATGTTGCCTACCTTTGATAAAATTTATGACTTTGAAATTTATGAAACACGTAGAGGTTATTCCGTAGAAGACATGTACTAGAATAAACTCATGCTAGAATAAACTTGTGCTTCTTTAAATTTCAACGTGGTTCAAGTGTTTTCAAAAGTAAATTTTTACTAGGTGAAAAATGCCGGAATAAAACTAAAACATTTGAATAGCTGAAATGTTTTTTTTTTTTTTTTTTTAATCGCACTTTCGATGAAAACGAACAAGTTGAAATTTCCTCGAACATTCAAGATTTTCTTTCTTTCTTTCTATTTTTTCCCCCCAAATATCCTATGGATCATAAAAAAAAAAAAAATACAAGCGTAGAGAAAAATATGAATTCGTTACCAAAAGTAGTAGATAAATGACAGTTCACCTCAGCCGCAGCCATGTTAATTCGCCGCAGCCGAGCGCAACTGTATAACTGCTTTCCCTAGGCTGAGCGGGGAAGGGGGGCGTGGTCGGACCGGATGTGGGGAGCGGATGCTAAGACCGGATGTTCAAAGGATTGATAAGAATTTTTTTTCCTTTTTTTTCAAATAAGGGGACTTGTAATTTTTTTCAGATTGTGACATATTTTTCAAATAAGGGTACTTGTAATTTTTTTCAGATTGTGACATATTTTTGAAATAAGGAGACTTGGAAAAATTTTCAGATTGCGATGCATTCTCTCATGAAAAATAAGGGACTTTAACATTTAGTATCAAAATAAGAGACTTTGACATAATTTTAAATAAGCTATATGAATTAAACCTGAAATAAAAAATATTATTATAAAATGAGGACCCACCAGCCGCCCGGTAGAACTCGTCTACCGCCTCATTTCAAATAAAAATTCTTACTGTGCCTTTCCCATCACGCTAGCCTCGCATGAATGGAGACAGGGCGTAGCACAGAGGATGCGTTGTTGTTTTTGTTTCTTTAAATAATAATTAACTATGTGGAGCAAAGAAATGAACAACATCCCCAGGAGGATTTAGTTTTCTTTACCATTTAGTAATAGAACCAATGCAAATTGAATAAATGCTGCTTAATACATACTTCTAATTTTTGTATACCGTTTAAGATTATAGCATATATTTAATAAGTAACAGTTTACTAGAATATTAAAGTAGGGTTTAGGATACCATACATTTTCTACAAATTTCTTCTACTGTTAGGGAAGTGAGAAAATTATACCATAGAACGATTTTAGTACCTATAGTTTTTACAAATAATGATTTAGATAGTGTATGAACTTTTTTATCTAAACATTTTTTTTTCTTAAGAGATTTTTACCCAAGTTTTAATTTTAAGTTAAATAATTTTACAACAAATATTTTTTTAATCAAGAGTTAATTTTTTTAATTTTTTATTTTTAACCAAGTTTTAATTTTAAATTAAATAATTTTACAACAAATATTTTTTTAGAGTTAATTTATTTATATTTTTTAACCAAGTTTTAATTCATCAAGAAAAAATTTTATCAAAGATTTAATTTTAAGTAAATAATTAATTTTACAACAATTTTTTTTAATCAAATGTTTTTAATTTATCAAGAAAAAAAAATTTAATCAAGAGTTTTTAATTTTTTGTATACCGTATTTTTGTTAAGTAGACGTTTAACACTAAAGTAGGATTTAGGATACCCATACATTTTCTACAAATTTCTTCTACTGTTAGGCAAGTGAGAAAATTATACCATAGAAAGATTTTACAAATAATGATTTGGATATAGTCTTATTTTCTATTGCGAGAAAACCACTTTAGCCATATATCCCCCAAAACTCAAGTTTTGATATACGAAATGTGTGAATACGCGTTAGATCCCCTTAGAAAGTCCTCCTACCAAGGCACCCCTCATCCTAAGCAGATACCCCCGCGTGCACTCTCTTAATAATCAAGAGTGAAAAACCAGTGCTGAGGAGTGATATATCACCCTACCTTCGTGACAAAAATCAGCCAACCTCCATAGAGTGAGAAATCACTATTCTGAAGAGTGACATTTCTGACTCTGGACTAGGAGTGAGAATTCAAAAACCCACTCCGGGAAAGAGTGCCTCATTCTAAGGAAAGGGTGACAGCACGCCATCCCTTAAAGAGTGGAGCGCTCTGATCCAGAGTGAGCTATGACCCTTTTTAAGAGTGACCGCCACTTTTTATAGGGTGATTATTCGAGACCGTTTCCAGGGGTCCGGACCCTCCCCAAAAAAATTGATTTTTGTTAATAAAATAATAATAATGACGTCTTTTTGTGAAAAATTCTGCCTTTTCCACGGTTTGGACCCTGCCTGAAATTTTTGTCTGGGTACGGCCCTGGATTTATTCCTTGCATATGCCTTGCTTCTGGCTATCACTATTTTGGGGAAATTAAAATAATTCCTTATAAATACACACACACACACACACATATATATATATATATATATATATGAATGTATCTGGTAACAGCATTGATTATTATTATTTTTTAAATATTTGGGAAACATTAAAAGATATTTTCTATATAGCATCAATATTTATCCAATCTTGTGAATTCATTGAAAATAAAATCCAATATTATAAATTTAATATTTTGCCCATTTGAAGTCAAATTTTAATACTATTGAATCTTAAAGTATTTGAAATTTATCAATAATATTGAGTGTATATTAGAAATATTTCCAATATTATTAAGTACTAATTACTTTTAATTATTAAAATTTACATATATGTGAATACTTTGAGAGTAAAGACCCTTCCAGTATTGGTAAAAACTAGAGTTTAGCCCTGATATATGCTCAAAATGTTATTATTATTTGTACAATTTTAATTAACATATGAAGTGTGTATTGATATATTAATTATATATTGAGAATATTTCTGAAGCAGTCTCACTACCAATGAACTTTTAAATATTAACTCAATATTGTGAAAACATTGATATCAAAAACCAATAATATTACAAAGTAGTAAGTGAACACATTGAGAATAAACAGTTTCCAATATTGGTAAATAAAATTCCAATATTGGTAAAAATTAGCATTTAGGTCTGATAAATTCTCAAAATAACATTATACTTTCAGTATGACTATACTAATACCTTTTCCACTGAATTTAACATACAAAAAAATATATTCTTAATATAGGGTTGTATTGGAAATATTTTTGAAGTAGCCCTCAATTGATAAATTTTTTAATGTTAACTCAATATTGTTAAAAAAAATTGAAAACAAAGATCAACTGTAACTTCGTCAAATGTATCAAATGTAACTTCGTACAAAGTAGCAAAGTTAATATTTGCCTCAGATATATTTAAAATGCATTTATAGTATTTGATGTACATTGGAAATATATTCAATATGGATAAGTAATTACTTTAACTTTATACCATTTTTAATTTTTTTGGTTAATATTTACTCAATATTACACTGGGAATAAAGCTAGTATTGGTAAAAAGTAGAAAGTTGATATTTAACCTTTATATTGTAAAAATTATAAAACTTTGCTGCTATTGAATTTAAATTAAATATATTTAAAATGTATCTGCAATATCGAGCGCCTTGAAAATATTCTTCATATCGTACAAGTAAATATTTTTGCCGCATTTACCTCCCCCCCCCCCAAGTTTGTCCATAGGCAATCTTTAATACATCATAGCTGGATATTGGGTATATCTATTAGAAGTCCAACATAAAATAGATTTCTCTATTAGAAATTTGAGGTGTGATCTCTCTAATGAGTAAATAACATCTATAATATACAGGTATCTGTATATATGTAGCATAGTTATAATAATTAAACTTCCAGAAGATCTTAAAGATCCAGAATATCCCAAAAATGGCTATCTATTTCATATTCAAAATATCCAAAGATCAGAAATTGATACTTATTTCATATCCAGAACTTCTTAGATATCTATTTCTGGGCTATCTTGGATTATTGTCATGTTCAGAATGATCCATAACAGCTGGAAAATAAATTTTACGTAGCTCAATGGTACAAGTAATATCTGACCCCATGCATTTTTAGATTCTTGCTTTCATTCCAGTGAGTGAAATGTGGACTGTTGACACAAAACATACAGTATTTAAAATAACAGCCTATTCTGAAATTAAACAGATTAAGAAGGAGTACAGAGTTTCATTTTAATAATCAGATGATGGCATCACTAAAAGGTACCCCCAAGAGTTCCACATGGTTACTAAAACAAACCTCCATAACCTCTAGATCTATTTAGTTACAGAATTCGTTAACAGTTTATGTTTTGTTTGGTTAGTCAAAACGTAACAGGAATAGAAGTGAAAGTTTCAAAATGCTTGGAGGTGATCTGTATAGCCATTGAGCTATGTAAAATCCATCAGCAGGAGATTTATAAGAATTTTCTTTGTCTGCAGTACTATAACTTCATTTGAGGTAATCTGTGATCAAACAAGAATAGAAATAAGAGTTTCGGACATCCACATTACTCAACAGTGTGCAGAAATATTTGATATGTTCAATGTTACCTTTTCTCCTGCTGAAATAAAAAATCCCTGAAAGCTTATTTTTTACCTATGGTACATTTCAGAACAACTTTCACTTACAACAGTATTAACAAAACAATAAAAATAGTTCATGATAAGATATTTATATAAAATCAAAAGAATACTAATAATTTTGATTTTTAAATAGGTTTTATTTTAAGCATAATTTATTCAAACTTTCTTTTCAACTTTATTACAATTAACAAGTCTTTTTTTTAAATTTTAAATAAATAAGAAATGAACAGGATTGAATTGTTTTCGAAAAGAAATTATTTGAAATTAAATTTCAGTCATTTATACGAACAAATACAAGAATTATGAAACACGAAAATAAGTTAAAAGAGCAATAGCTATCCTTTAATTGAAAACCAAAAAAAAAATAAATAAATAAATAAATAAATAAACTAATTGTTGGGTAAATCAAAAATATAAATATATCTGCTGATAACCTCTGTTAATGTACATATCATGTTTGGAAATTTAAGAGAATACCTATTTTTCTATTCTTTCCCCTCCCCCCAGAAAAAGGAATAAAATATTTCTAAAATGGAAACTACTTTATATTGATTGATTTCTTTTTTTGTGAAAAGGGGTAAAGAAATATTTTTGTGCAGGCCAATACATAAATAATATAAATCAAAACCAATTATTTCATAATTCCTCAACAATGCCCATTTTGTTGAATACACCCAACATTTTTGTCTTGTCCAAAAACCATTATTTAAGGTTTAGAGGCATGAGCAAGAATACAGGTTAGAATCCTTAAAAAGTTCACCACCCAAGTCAGCCCCCCCAAGAAGACACCCCTCTTGTAGACTTGCCATAACGCAAAGAAATAATTGAAGTTTAGAGCATGAGGGTGAACCATATTAACCTCCATAGATAATGTCTGGGTGAGGGGGGAGGGTGGTGATTCAAAGAAAAAGATTTTTTTTTTCACCTCTTAAAAAACCAAATTTCTGTTCTGAACATAATTTATACATACTTCAAAATAAAAGCCATTTCTTAATTTTTTAATATATATACACATTCATTTCTTTATTTATTTTTAAGTGTGATTTTATTTATTTCAATTTCACTTTTACAGCAAAATAGCTACAAATTACTTAATCTTTTAAAAACTTCAAATTGAAAAAAAAATTCTTTTAATATAGATTTTATGCAAGAATTATTATACTATTGAAAACAGATTTAGAACAATAAATGAAAGTAAAGCCAGAAAAACTCATTAGTATGTTAGAACAAAGTTCAATTAATATGAGGGCCAAAAAAAAAAAGAAAGAAAAAACAGTTAATAAAAATATATAAGCAAAGTCTTAATAAAAACATGAGTAATGGAACTTCCAAGTCCAGAGTAGTCTTCAGCCTAGCAAATTTTAGTTTACGATGCGTTCTAAATTAAAAAAAAAAATTTAAACTATTACAGAACTGCAGAAGTAAAAAATAGCCTACGAATTGAAAAAAGTGGAAGATATCTCTTATTGAGACTCATGCAGGTTTGAATGAATTATAAAAGCAATGGCAGTGAACACACAACAAATTATTACAAATTTGGTTTAATTGTATTACATTGTTACATTTATATAAAATACAATCACTGGATTCAATATGAGTACTTCAATACTATTTCACATTCAGGGATTCTTCTAACAGCATCTGGAAGATAAAAATTATGACTTCAACAAGTAATTACAGAATTAAAAGTTAAAACATAACTGCTATTCTATCCTAATAAAAAAAGGGTACCCTCCCCCCTCCCCATAATTTGAATAAGACTGAAGAAAGGCTCAAAATCAGAAAGAGTTGGCAGCTAGAATATACTAGAGCATAAACTAGATCTATGTTAAATACATGCAAAATAAAATTAGTTAAAATTAGTTTTGTGTGTACATGGATTAGTGTCAAATTTAAATCTCCAACTAAAGCACAGCTTAACACTTTCAACTAGGTGATGAATTTACAGAGGAATAAGTCAGCAGATCTTTTCATTTGATTCAGAAAACATTTTGTTTATAGTTTCACTAAAATCGGAGGATAACTTTATAATAAAAAGTCTGCAAATCTACATACATTTTGGAACACCTTTAGGAGCAGGTTAAATACAATTTTGGAACAGCACAAAAGCATACCGAAAAATGGTAATAATAAATACTTTCTTATTAACATTTTTCATATTACCATATTTATGTATGGTAATAATAAATACTTTCAAGAAACATTTACATATACTGTAACCTTCTGAGTAAGAGAGGGAAGGGAAACAGGGTTCCTACTGTTAAAATTGTACAAATTATGAATAAATGAATAAAATAAAGATGTAGAATTTAAGCTGCCTTTTACATTTTAATTTTGCCACTGAACATAAAAGCAAATGAAAAAAAAACTGCAATAAAACCTAAATATAGCAGCTCAAAAAAAAAAAAAAAAAATCTATTTTTTTACCTGCAAAAAATAAAAGAAAAAAAACTTTAATTTTACAGATAAGAAATGCTTGTACTGTTTTATAAAATAATCTGTTCTCTATGTTCTATTAATATTAGAATACAGTCAACTCCCTCTAATCCGCACTCGCTGGGACCAAGGGTTGTGCGGATTACAGGATTTTGCGGATTATAGGTAATTTTTTTTTTTGTTTACATTTTTACATTTAGAATTTCCCTTTAAATTATAGTCAATTTACTGTAAACAGATAGGAAATGATGAAAGAAAATGCATATGCTATTGAATAAAAACACAATTAAATGTCAATATAAATGCAATAAATAATACAATTAAATTTAGAGAATTTACTAAAGGACAGATGAAAGAAAATATTTATACTGCTGAACTAAAACACTATTTTATTTAATATTAAATACAATTACTAATACAAAATTAAAAGAATAAATTCTCTCTAAATTTTTATTTATTTTTCATTTTTTCAAACATTGCAGTGATTGTAAATTGTTTAAGAGATTTTAATTTTTCTTCAGAAATTTTGTCCTGAAGCCTTCTAATTGTCAGTAACTCTTGGTCACTGACAAATGATTGCTTTTGCAAAATGTTTAAAGAGACCCCAAATCTGGAAGTTTTTTCAACAAACAAACATTCTTTTTTTTTAAGGGCAGTTGTTGTTGTTTTTAATTTCTTTAAAAGACCGTTTTTAACTATATATGTATTATAAAATAAACAAGCTCTCAGAAAGGGAGGAATTTCAATGGTCGCTCACGAAGGGGGGGGGGGGGAGGCATGCGGTGCATCATTTGTATATTTGATATCTCAGAATTACATTAATTTCAGATCTTGTGAGGTAATTTTCGGTTTCTCCTAATGTAAAAATATTCTATGCTATTATATAAGCTGAAAAGAATGTTTTCCTTTTCACACACACACACACACACACATGCATTACATTTCAAGTGCTGATGATTCATTATTTTTGCATGTGCTCCTCCGGCAGCTAAATATAAACAAAGAGAAAGGCCATGTGATCTGTTTATGCTTTTCTTTCTTTCTTCCTACAGAACTACAGTTATGTGGAGAAAGTTTTTGTTGCATAATAAATCGCTAGACAGAAGATCAAAAGGGCGAGGTAGGGGGAGAATCGGAAAATTGTGCAACTGTTTTGTCGTCTGCCAAATCCCGGTTTGCGTTTAAAGTTAAACATGTTACATATTTTCACCCAATTTTAATTGCAACGGTCAATCTTTACGATCGTCTCGCGAGTTTTTCTCTCTCTCATAGAGCAAACGTTTTCATTGATTGTTTGTTTGTTTCATTCAGGAAAAGAGTAAAGCGATGTGATTAGACGGTGCATTGCTTTGGAGTTCGTTATTTACATCCATTCACTGCCTGAACACATGCAACTTAGCATATAAGTTTTTTGTATGTTTAATTACATGATAATATGCTCAAATATATGAAATTATTTACTTCAAATACCTGTGGAAAACCATTAATAAATGTCTTTATAACATTCAGCCAATCAAATAACTTCTATAACAGTAATACTACCAGTCAAATGCCGCTCAAAATGTAAACAAACAAGTTTGTTTACATTTGAATTATATCGCGGATTACAGGCGTTCGCGGATTATAGAGTTGCGGATTAGCGGGAGTTGACTGTATACTGATATGCAAAGTGATTGAGAGCACAAAATACTTTATTAAAAGTAAGGAACACATTGTAGGATTTACTTCACAAAATTTTATTCTGTGAGGTAAATCCTCTGAGGTAACACAAAAAAGAATAATTGGGGACAGTATTGAAGCGAAAATCCCATATCAAAGCAATTTGGAATAAAATTATCCCTGAATCACAGTAACCTGTGCGTAATAACAAACATCAAACTAATAGTGACAAAATAAATATTAAACGCATTACTTACTATTGGTGAGTTAAATTTGCAAATTATTACAATCAATTAAAAAATAGAAAATATTCAGGACTTGTAATATATTTTAGGTACATCAAAAATTGAGTAAAAAATAAAGTGATAACTTTGCAATAAAAACTTTTCATGCACAGCAAGTAAAATATCATCAAATAACAACATTCTTAGCAAAGATCACATCTATATGTGGAAGATAAACAAAAGAAATAAATAATTAAACGGAAGTTTGAAAATACTTTTCATATCCAGTCTGGTAAATTACAAGGATTCAATGCTCAGAAGTGTAGCTAGAGGGGGACATTTGTCCCAGGGCATAGGATCCAAAAGGCACCAATTTGTATATAAAACTTTTTCCAGTGCATTTTGGTAAACAGGAAGTGATGCAAATTTGTTCTCGGGCACTGAAAATTCTTGCTACACCTCTGAGTACTGACCCCAATTAATAACCTAGATCTTCTTGAAGTCAGTTAAAAACTAGACTAAAGATATTTTTGAGTAATATTCAAATATACATATGACAACATGTGAACACTGACAAGGTTATTGCACTTTATTAATACTGCAGGCTTAAAAAATCTGAATTTACTAAGGAAGTAAAGTTTACATTTACATATTGTATTAGTAAAATTAAAAAATAATATATTTCATCTGTTTTTACCACTAATGGTGGTACATGTAATATGGTGTCAAAACTGGTAGGCTAGTTTTCGATTTGGTTTGTACCAAAGTACAGATATGAGATTAACAAAAAAGGAAAAAAAGTCTGAAAGAATGTCCAAACAACTTTTGAGCAATTATACTTATGAATTTCAAGAGCAATAAATATTTTAATTTTTATTGATACTAAATCTATCTTACTTATATACAATTTTGCCTTACTGAAAAATCAGAAAATTTTTGAAAAAAATGAAAAAACTGAATTCTTTATAAACATTGAAAAAGGTCTGAATATTAAACTAAATTCTTAAATCTCATCTCTGAAAGTAGCATTTTACAGTTTACATTTTAAACAACAACAGCAGTGACAACATTAATAATAATAATAATAATAATAATAATAATAAAAGTTACAGGAGTTTCAAGGTTTTACTTACAACATATTTTTAAAAGGTAGTGAGGGTGCAGAGTAAAAAAATTAATCTGAAGGGACTAAAAATTGATTT
>JAWZYV010015732.1:0-27726 GCA_038373885.1 Cheiracanthium punctorium
ATCTTTTGATACTTTTGTTGAAACACTGTCGGACCAATTGTTCGCGAGTCATAGCCAATTGAAGTTCGCGAATGTTGGCGAAAATGGCAGTGTAAACACTTACATGTATTTTTACCGAAAAAAAAACCGTCTCTTTTCTGAACAAGCGAACGTCCACTGGTGTCGTCCACTGGTGTTCTGAACATGCGAGCAGACCGTGCAAGGCCGCCGGAACCATAGATCTGAAGATACGGTGGATTTAACACTTTATGGGCCTAAAGTGACGGAGACGGCGAGATGTCTTTACTGCGACGAACCCTATTTTTCACTATGTTCCATTATAGCCAAAATTATGAAACTTGGTGGGTGTTTAGGTGTTGCTACGACGTATGGATATTTGTTTTGTTGCACATTTTCCGCCCAATAGTTTGCGAGTTATAGCCATTTAAATTTCGCCAATTTTTGCGACATAGGTATAACCTGTTTATACCCAAATTTCAATTATAACTGAAAGCAAATCGCGCCAATTGACACTTATTGGCACCAATAGTCCACGTACCAAGCGGCTAAGTCGTCGGGTATATACAACTGGAGATACGGGAGGCGCCGTTTATATTGTCATTGGATAAGGCGGTAGGGGGCGCTATTTTTTTTTATAGATAGCTGGTTATAACTATGTTCCAATTGAGCTAAAATTATGAAATTTGGTGGGTGTTTAGGTCTTGCCAAGACCTATCTTTTGATACTTTGTTGAGCATTGTCGGACCAATTGTTCGCGAGTCATAGCGAATTGAAGTTCGCGAATGTTGGCGAAAACTGCAGTGTAAACACATTTATTTTTATCGAAAAAATAAACGCTCTTTTCTGAACAAGCGAACGTCCACTAGTGTTCTGAACACGCGAACAGACCGTGCAAGGCCGCCGGAACCATAGATCTGAAGATACGGTCGGATTTTACCCTTTATGGGCCTAAAGTTACGGAGACGGCGAGATGTCTTTACTGGGACGAACCCTATTTTCAACTATGTTCCATTATAGCCAAAATTATGAAACTTGGTGGGTGTTTAGGTGTTGCTACGACGTATGGATATTTGTTTTGTTGCACATTTTCCGCCCAATAGTTTGCGAGTTATAGCCATTTGAATTTCGATAATTTTTGCGACATAGGTATAACCTGTTTATACCCAAATTTTAATTATAACCGAAAGCAAATCGCGCCAATTGACACTTATTGGCACCAATAGTCCACGTACCAAGCGGCTAAGTCGTCGGGTATATACAACTGGAGATACGGGGGGCGCCGTTTATATTGTCATTGGATAAGGCGGTAGGGGGCGCTATTTTTTTTATAGATAGCTGGTTATAACTATGTTCCAATTGAGCTAAAATTATGAAATTTGGTGGGTGTTTAGGTCTTGCCAAGACCTATCTTTTGATACTTTGTTGAACACTGTCGGACCAATTGTTCGCGAGTCATAGCCAATTGAAGTTCGCGAATGTTGGCGAAAATGGCAGTGTAAACACTTACATGTATTTTTACCGAAAAAAAACCGTCTCTTTTCTGAACAAGCGAACGTCCACTGGTGTTCTGAACACGCGAGCAGACCGTGCAAGGCCGCCGGAACCATAGATCTGAAGATACGGGTGGATTTAACCCTTTATGGGCCTAAAGTGACGGAGACGGCGAGATGTCTTTACTGCGACGATCCCTATTTTTCAGTATGTTCCATTATAGCCAAAATTATGAAACTTGGTGGGTGTTTAGGTGTTGCTACGACGTATGGATATTTGTTTTGTTGCACATTTTCCGCCCAATAGTTTGCGAGTTATAGCCATTTGAATTTCGATAATTTTTGCGACATAGGTATAACCTGTTTATACCCAAATTTCAATTATAACTGAAAGCAAATCGCGCCAATTGACACTTATTGGCACCAATAGTCCACGTACCAAGCGGCTAAGTCGTCGGGTATATACAACTGGAGATACGGGGGCGCCGTTTATATTGTCATTGGATAAGGCGGTAGGGGGCGCTATTTTTTTTATAGATAGCTGGTTATAACTATGTTCCAATTGACCTAAAATTATGAAATTTGGTGGGTGTTTAGGTCTTGCCAAGACCTATCTTTTGATACTTTGTTGAACACTGTCGGACCAATTGTTCGCGAGTCATAGCGAATTGAAGTTCGCGAATGTTGGCGAAAACTGCAGTGTAAACACATTTATTTTTATCGAAAAAATAAACGCTCTTTTCTGAACAAGCGAACGTCCACTAGTGTTCTGAACACGCGAACAGACCGTGCAAGGCCGCCGGAACCATAGATCTGAAGATACGGGTGGATTTTACCCTTTATGGGCCTAAAGTTACGGAGACGGCGAGATGTCTTTACTGGGACGAACCCTATTTTTCAACTATGTTCCATTATAGCCAAAATTATGAAACTTGGTGGGTGTTTAGGTGTTGCTACGACGTATGGATATTTGTTTTGTTGCACATTTTCCGCCCAATAGTTTGCGAGTTATAGCCATTTGAATTTCGCCAATTTTTGCGACATAGGTATAACCTGTTTATACCCAAATTTTAATTATAACCGAAAGCAAATCGCGCCAATTGACACTTATTGGCACCAATAGTCCACGTACCAAGCGGCTAAGTCGTCGGGTATATACAACTGGAGATACGGGGGCGCCGTTTATATTGTCATTGGATAAGGCGGTAGGGGGCGCTATTTTTTTTATAGATAGCTGGTTATAACTATGTTGCAATTGAGCTAAAATTATGAAATTTGGTGGGTGTTTAGGTCTTGCCAAGACCTATCTTTTGATACTTTGTTGAACACTGTCGGACCAATTGTTCGCGAGTCATAGCCAATTGAAATTCGCGAATGTTGGCGAAAATGGCAGTGTAAACACTTACATGTATTTTTACCGAAAAAAAACCGTCTCTTTTCTGAACAAGCGAACGTCCACTGGTGTTCTGAACACGCGAACAGACCGTGCAAGGCCGCCGGAACCATAGATCTGAAGATACGGGTGGATTTAACCCTTTATGGGCCTAAAGTGACGGAGACGGCGAGATGTCTTTACTGCGACGATCCCTATTTTTCAGTATGTTCCATTATAGCCAAAATTATGAAACTTGGTGGGTGTTTAGGTGTTGCTACGACGTATGGATATTTGTTTTGTTGCACATTTTCCGCCCAATAGTTTGCGAGTTATAGCCATTTAAATTTCGCCAATTTTTGCGACATAGGTATAACCTGTTTATACCCAAATTTCAATTATAACTGAAAGCAAATCGCGCCAATTGACACTTATTGGCACCAATAGTCCACGTACCAAGCGGCTAAGTCGTCGGGTATATACAACTGGAGATACGGGGGCGCCGTTTATATTGTCATTGGATAAGGCGGTAGGGGGCGCTATTTTTTTTATAGATAGCTGGTTATAACTATGTTGCAATTGAGCTAAAATTATGAAATTTGGTGGGTGTTTAGGTCTTGCCAAGACCTATCTTTTGATACTTTGTTGAACACTGTCGGACCAATTGTTCGCGAGTCATAGCCAATTGAAGTTCGCGAATGTTGGCGAAAATGCAGTGTAAACACTACATTTATTTTTATCGAAAAAATAAACGTCTCTTTTCTGAACAAGCGAACGTCCACTGGTGTTCTGAACACGCGAACAGACCGTGCAAGGCCGCCGGAACCATAGATCTGAAGATACGGGTGGATTTAACCCTTTATGGGCCTAAAGTGACGGAGACGGCGAGATGTCTTTACTGGGACGAACCCTATTTTCAACTATGTTCCATTATAGCCAAAATTATGAAACTTGGTGGGTGTTTAGGTGTTGCTACGACGTATGGATATTTGTTTTGTTGCACATTTTCCGCCCAATAGTTTGCGAGTTATAGCCATTTGAATTTCGATAATTTTTGCGACATAGGTATAACCTGTTTATACCCAAATTTTAATTATAACTGAAAGCAAATCGCGCCAATTGACACTTATTGGCACCAATAGTCCACGTACCAAGCGGCTAAGTCGTCGGGTATATACAACTGGAGATACGGGGGCGCCGTTTATATTGTCATTTGATAAGGCGGTTGGGGGCGCTATTTTTTTTTAAAGATAGCGTATTTTAACTATGTTCCAATTGAGCTAAAATTATGAAATTTGGTGGGTGTTTAGGTCTTGCCAAGACCTATCTTTTGATACTTTGTTGAACACTGTCGGACCAATTGTTCGCGAGTCATAGCGAATTGAAGTTCGCGAATGTTGGCGAAAACTGCAGTGTAAACACATTTATTTTTATCGAAAAAATAAACGCTCTTTTCTGAACAAGCGAACGTCCACTAGTGTTCTGAACACGCGAACAGACCGTGCAAGGCCGCCGGAACCATACATCTGAAGATACGGTTGGATTTTACCCTTTATGGGCCTAAAGTTACGGAGACGGCGAGATGTCTTTACTGGGACGAACCCTATTTTCAACTATGTTCCATTATAGCCAAAATTATGAAACTTGGTGGGTGTTTAGGTGTTGCTACGACGTATGGATATTTGTTTTGTTGCACATTTTCCGCCCAATAGTTTGCGAGTTATAGCCATTTGAATTTCGATAATTTTTGCGACATAGGTATAACCTGTTTATACCCAAATTTTAATTATAACTGAAAGCAAATCGCGCCAATTGACACTTATTGGCACCAATAGTCCACGTACCAAGCGGCTAAGTCGTCGGGTATATACAACTGGAGATACGGGGGGCGCCGTTTATATTGTCATTGGATAAGGCGGTAGGGGGCGCTATTTTTTTTTATAGATAGCTGGTTATAACTATGTTCCAATTGAGCTAAAATTATGAAATTTGGTGGGTGTTTAGGTCTTGCCAAGACCTATCTTTTGATACTTTGTTGAGCATTGTCGGACCAATTGTTCGCGAGTCATAGCGAATTGAAGTTCGCGAATGTTGGCGAAAACTGCAGTGTAAACACATTTATTTTTATCGAAAAAATAAACGCTCTTTTCTGAACAAGCGAACGTCCACTAGTGTTCTGAACACGCGAACAGACCGTGCAAGGCCGCCGGAACCATAGATCTGAAGATACGGGTGGATTTAACCCTTTATGGGCCTAAAGTCACGGAGACGGCGAGATGTCTTTACTGCGACGAACCCTATTTTTAAGTATGTTCCATTATAGCCAAAATTATGAAACTTGGTGGGTGTTTAGGTGTTGCCACGACGTATGGATATTTGTTTTGTTGCACATTTTCCGCCCAATAGTTTGCGAGTTATAGCCATTTGAAGTTCGCCAATTTTGGCGACATAGGTATAACCTGTTTATACCCAAATTTTAATTATAACTGAAAGCAAATCGCGCCAATTGACACTTATTGGCACCAATAGTCCACGTACCAAGCGGCTAAGTCGTCGGGTATATACAACTGGAGATACGGGAGGCGCCGTTTATATTGTCATTGGATAAGGCGGTAGGGGGCGCTATTTTTTTTAAAGATAGCTGGTTATAACTATGTTCCAATTGAGCTAAAATTATGAAATTTGGTGGGTGTTTAGGTCTTGCCAAGACCTATCTTTTGATACTTTGTTGAACACTGTCGGACCAATTGTTCGCGAGTCATAGCCAATTGAAGTTCGCGAATGTTGGCGAAAATGGCAGTGTAAACACTTACATTTATTTTTATCGAAAAAAAAACGGTCTCTTTTCTGAACAAGCGAACGTCCACTGGTGTTCTGAACACGCGAACAGACCGTGCAAGGCCGCCGGAACCATAGATCTGAAGATACGGGTGGATTTTACCCTTTATGGGCCTAAAGTGACGGAGACGGCGAGATGTCTTTACTGCGACGAACCCTATTTTTAACTATGTTCCATTATAGCCAAAATTATGAAACTTGGTGGGTGTTTAGGTGTTGCCACGACGTATGGATATTTGTTTTGTTGCACATTTTCCGCCCAATAGTTTGCGAGTTATAGCCATTTGAATTTCGCCAATTTTGGCGACATAGGTATAACCTGTTTATACCCAAATTTTAATTATAACTGAAAGCAAATCGCGCCAATTGACACTTATTGGCACCAATAGTCCACGTACCAAGCGGCTAAGTCGTCGGGTATATACAACTGGAGATACGGGAGGCGCCGTTTATATTGTCATTGGATAAGGCGGTAGGGGGCGCTATTTTTTTTAAAGATAGCTGGTTATAACTATGTTCCAATTGAGCTAAAATTATGAAATTTGGTGGGTGTTTAGGTCTTGCCAAGACCTATCTTTTGATACTTTGTTGAACACTGTCGGACCAATTGTTCGCGAGTCATAGCGAATTGAAGTTCGCGAATGTTGGCGAAAATGGCAGTGTAAACACATTTATTTTTATAGAAAAAAGAAACGGTCTCTTTTCTGAACAAGCGAACGTCCACTGGTGTTCTGAACACGCGAACAGACCGTGCAAGGCCGCCGGAACCATAGATCTGAAGATACGGGTGGATTTAACCCTTTATGGGCCTAAAGTGACGGAGACGGCGAGATGTCTTTACTGCGACGAACCCTATTTTTAACTATGTTCCATTATAGCCAAAATTATGAAACTTGGTGGGTGTTTAGGTGTTGCCACGACGTATGGATATTTGTTTTGTTGCACATTTTCCGCCCAATAGTTTGCGAGTTATAGCCATTTGAAGTTCGCCAATTTTGGCGACATAGGTATAACCTGTTTATACCCAAATTTTAATTATAACTGAAAGCAAATCGCGCCAATTGACACTTATTGGCACCAATAGTCCACGTACCAAGCGGCTAAGTCGTCGGGTATATACAACTGGAGATACGGGAGGCGCCGTTTATATTGTCATTGGATAAGGCGGTAGGGGGCGCTATTTTTTTTAAAGATAGCTGGTTATAACTATGTTCCAATTGAGCTAAAATTATGAAATTTGGTGGGTGTTTAGGTCTTGCCAAGACCTATCTTTTGATACTTTGTTGAACACTGTCGGACCAATTGTTCGCGAGTCATAGCCAATTGAAGTTCGCGAATGTTGGCGAAAATGGCAGTGTAAACACTTACATGTATTTTTACCGAAAAAAAAAACGGTCTCTTTTCTGAACAAGCGAACGTCCACTGGTGTTCTGAACACGCGAACAGACCGTGCAAGGCCGCCGGAACCATAGATCTGAAGATACGGGTGGATTTAACCCTTTATGGGCCTAAAGTGACGGAGACGGCGAGATGTCTTTACTGCGACGAACCCTATTTTTAACTATGTTCCATTATAGCCAAAATTATGAAACTTGGTGGGTGTTTAGGTGTTGCCACGACGTATGGATATTTGTTTTGTTGCACATTTTCCGCCCAATAGTTTGCTAGTTATAGCCATTTGAAGTTCGCCAATTTTGGCGACATAGGTATAACCTGTTTATACCCAAATTTCAATTATAACTGAAAGCAAATCGCGCCAATTGACACTTATTGGCACCAATAGTCCACGTACCAAGCGGCTAAGTCGTCGGGTATATACAACTGGAGATACGGGAGGCGCCGTTTATATTGTCATTGGATAAGGCGGTAGGGGGCGCTATTTTTTTTTATAGATAGCTGGTTATAACTATGTTCCAATTGAGCTAAAATTATGAAATTTGGTGGGTGTTTAGGTCTTGCCAAGACCTATCTTTTGATACTTTGTTGAACACTGTCGGACCAATTGTTCGCGAGTCATAGCCAATTGAAGTTCGCGAATGTTGGCGAAAATGGCAGTGTAAACACTTACATGTATTTTTACCGAAAAAAAAACGGTCTCTTTTCTGAACAAGCGAACGTCCACTGGTGTTCTGAACACGCGAACAGACCGTGCAAGGCCGCCGGAACCATAGATCTGAAGATACGGGTGGATTTAACCCTTTATGGGCCTAAAGTGACGGAGACGGCGAGATGTCTTTACTGCGACGAACCCTATTTTTAACTATGTTCCATTATAGCCAAAATTATGAAACTTGGTGGGTGTTTAGGTGTTGCTACGACGTATGGATATTTGTTTTGTTGCACATTTTCCGCCCAATAGTTTGCGAGTTATAGCCATTTGAAGTTCGCCAATTTTTGCGACATAGGTATAACCTGTTTATACCCAAATTTTAATTATAACTGAAAGCAAATCGCGCCAATTGACACTTATTGGCACCAATAGTCCACGTACCAAGCGGCTAAGTCGTCGGGTATATACAACTGGAGATACGGGGGCGCCGTTTATATTGTCATTGGATAAGGCGGTTGGGGGCGCTATTTTTTTTTAAAGATAGCTGGTTATAACTATGTTCCAATTGAGCTAAAATTATGAAATTTGGTGGGTGTTTAGGTCTTGCCAAGACCTATCTTTTGATACTTTGTTGAACACTGTCGGACCAATTGTTCGCGAGTCATAGCGAATTGAAGTTCGCGAATGTTGGCGAAAATGGCAGTGTAAACACATTTATTTTTATAGAAAAAATAAACGCTCTTTTCTGAACAAGCGAACGTCCACTGGTGTTCTGAACACGCGAACAGACCGTGCAAGGCCGCCGGAGCCATAGATCTGAAGATACGGGTGGATTTAACCCTTTATGGGCCTAAAGTGACGGAGACGGCGAGATGACTTTACTGCGACGAACCCTATTTTTAACTATGTTCCATTATAGCCAAAATTATGAAACTTGGTGGGTGTTTAGGTGTTGACACGAGGTATGGATATTTGTTTTGTTGCACATTTTCCGCCCAATAGTTTGCGAGTTATAGCCATTTGAAGTTCGCCAATTTTGGCGACATAGGTATAACCTGTTTATACCCAAATTTTAATTATAACTGAAAGCAAATCGCGCCAATTGACACTTATTGGCACCAATAGTCCACGTACCAAGCGGCTAAGTCGTCGGGTATATACAACTGGAGATACGGGAGGCGCCGTTTATATTGTCATTGGATAAGGCGGTAGGGGGCGCTATTTTTTTTTAAAGATAGCTGGTTATAACTATGTTCCAATTGAGCTAAAATTATGAAATTTGGTGGGTGTTTAGGTCTTGCCAAGACATATCTTTTGATACTTTGTTGAACACTGTCGGACCAATTGTTCGCGAGTCATAGCCAATTGAAGTTCGCGAATGTTGGCGAAAATGGCAGTGTAAACACTTACATGTATTTTTACCGAAAAAAAAAACGGTCTCTTTTCTGAACAAGCGAACGTCCACTGGTGTTCTGAACACGCGAGCAGACCGTGCAAGGCCGCCGGAACCATAGATCTGAAGATACGGGTGGATTTAACCCTTTATGGGCCTAAAGTGACGGAGACGGCGAGATGACTTTACTGCGACGAACCCTATTTTTAACTATGTTCCATTATAGCCAAAATTATGAAACTTGGTGGGTGTTTAGGTGTTGCCACGACGTATGGATATTTGTTTTGTTGCAGATTTTCCGCCCAATAGTTTGCGAGTTATAGCCATTTGAAGTTCGCAAATTTTGGCGACATACGTATAACCTGTTTATACCCAAATTTTAATTATAACTGAAAGCAAATCGCGCCAATTGACACTTATTGGCACCAATAGTCCACGTACCAAGCGGCTAAGTCGTCGGGTATATACAACTGGAGATACGGGAGGCGCCGTTTATATTGTCATTGGATAAGGCGGTAGGGGGCGCTATTTTTTTTTAAAGATAGCTGGTTATAACTATGTTCCAATTGAGCTAAAATTATGAAATTTGGTGGGTGTTTAGGTCTTGCCAAGACCTATCTTTTGATACTTTGTTGAACACTGTCGGACCAATTGTTCGCGAGTCATAGCCAATTGAAGTTCGCGAATGTTGGCGAAAATGGCAGTGTAAACACTTACATGTATTTTTACCGAAAAAAAAAACGGTCTCTTTTCTGAACAAGCGAACGTCCACTGGTGTTCTGAACACGCGAACAGACCGTGCAAGGCCGCCGGAGCCATAGATCTGAAGATACGGGTGGATTTAACCCTTTATGGGCCTAAAGTGACGGAGACGGCGAGATGACTTTACTGCGACGAACCCTATTTTTAACTATGTTCCATTATAGCCAAAATTATGAAACTTGGTGGGTGTTTAGGTGTTGCCACGACGTATGGATATTTGTTTTGTTGCACATTTTCCGCCCAATAGTTTGCGAGTTATAGCCATTTGAAGTTCGCCAATTTTGGCGACATAGGTATAACCTGTTTATACCCAAATTTTAATTATAACTGAAAGCAAATCGCGCCAATTGACACTTATTGGCACCAATAGTCCACGTACCAAGCGGCTAAGTCGTCGGGTATATACAACTGGAGATACGGGAGGCGCCGTTTATATTGTCATTGGATAAGGCGGTAGGGGGCGCTATTTTTTTTTAAAGATAGCTGGTTATAACTATGTTCCAATTGAGCTAAAATTATGAAATTTGGTGGGTGTTTAGGTCTTGCCAAGACCTATCTTTTGATACTTTGTTGAACACTGTCGGACCAATTGTTCGCGAGTCATAGCCAATTGAATTTCGCGAATGTTGGCGGAAATGGCAGTGTAAACACTTACATTTATTTTTATCGAAAAAAAAAACGGTCTCTTTTCTGAACAAGCGAACGTCCACTGGTGTTCTGAACACGCGAACAGACCGTGCAAGGCCGCCGGAGCCATAGATCTGAAGATACGGGTGGATTTAACCCTTTATGGGCCTAAAGTGACGGAGACGGCGAGATGTCTTTACTGCGACGAACCCTATTTTTAACTATGTTCCATTATAGCCAAAATTATGAAACTTGGTGGGTGTTTAGGTGTTGCCACGACGTATGGATATTTGTTTTGTTGCACATTTTCCGCCCAATAGTTTGCGAGTTATAGCCATTTGAAGTTCGCCAATTTTGGCGACATAGGTATAACCTGTTTATACCCAAATTTTAATTATAACTGAAAGCAAATCGCGCCAATTGACACTTATTGGCACCAATAGTCCACGTACCAAGCGGCTAAGTCGTCGGGTATATACAACTGGAGATACGGGAGGCGCCGTTTATATTGTCATTGGATAAGGCGGTAGGGGGCGCTATTTTTTTTTAAAGATAGCTGGTTATAACTATGTTCCAATTGAGCTAAAATTATGAAATTTGGTGGGTGTTTAGGTCTTGCCAAGACCTATCTTTTGATACTTTGTTGAACACTGTCGGACCAATTGTTCGCGAGTCATAGCCAATTGAATTTCGCGAATGTTGGCGGAAATGGCAGTGTAAACACTTACATTTATTTTTATCGAAAAAAAAAACGGTCTCTTTTCTGAACAAGCGAACGTCCACTGGTGTTCTGAACACGCGAACAGACCGTGCAAGGCCGCCGGAGCCATAGATCTGAAGATACGGGTGGATTTAACCCTTTATGGGCCTAAAGTGACGGAGACGGCGAGATGTCTTTACTGCGACGAACCCTATTTTTAACTATGTTCCATTATAGCCAAAATTATGAAACTTGGTGGGTGTTTAGGTGTTGCCACGACGTATGGATATTTGTTTTGTTGCACATTTTCCGCCCAATAGTTTGCGAGTTATAGCCATTTGAAGTTTGCCAATTTTGGCGACATAGGTATAACCTGTTTATACCCAAATTTTAATTATAACTGAAAGCAAATCGCGCCAATTGACACTTATTGGCACCAATAGTCCACGTACCAAGCGGCTAAGTCGTCGGGTATATACAACTGGAGATACGGGAGGCGCCGTTTATATTGTCATTGGATAAGGCGGTTGGGGGCGCTATTTTTTTTTAAAGATAGCTGGTTATAACTATGTTCCAATTGAGCTAAAATTATGAAATTTGGTGGGTGTTTAGGTCTTGCCAAGACCTATCTTTTGATACTTTGTTGAACACTGTCGGACCAATTGTTCGCGAGTCATAGCCAATTGAATTTCGCGAATGTTGGCGGAAATGGCAGTGTAAACACTTACATTTATTTTTATCGAAAAAAAAAACGGTCTCTTTTCTGAACAAGCGAACGTCCACTGGTGTTCTGAACACGCGAACAGACCGTGCAAGGCCGCCGGAGCCATAGATCTGAAGATACGGGTGGATTTAACCCTTTATGGGCCTAAAGTGACGGAGACGGCGAGATGTCTTTACTGCGACGAACCCTATTTTTAACTATGTTCCATTATAGCCAAAATTATGAAACTTGGTGGGTGTTTAGGTCTTGCCAAGACCTATCTTTTGATACTTTGTTGATTATCCTCGGACCAATAGTTCGCGAGTTATAGCCATTTGAAATTCGCGAATGTTGGCGAAAATGACAGTGTAAACAATTACACTTAATTTTATCGAAAAAAAAAACGCTCTTTTCTGAACACGCGAACGTCTACTGGTGTTCTAAACACGCGAACAGACCGTGCAAGGCAGCCGGAACCATAGATCTGAAGATACGGGTGGATTTTACCCTTTACGGGCCTAAAGTGACGGAGACGGCGAGATGTCTTTACTGCGACGAACCCTATTTTTAACTATGTTCCATTATAGCCAAAATTATGAAACTTGGTGGGTGTTTAGGTGTTGCCACGAGGTATGGATATTTGTTTTGTTGCACATTTTCCGCCCAATAGTTCGCGAGTTATAGCCATTTGAAGTTCGCCAATTTTGGCGACATAGGAATAACCTGTTTATAACCAAATTTTAATTATAACTGAAAGCAAATCGCGCCAATTGACACTTATTGGCACCAATAGTCCACGTACCAAGCGGCTAAGTCGTCGGGTATATACAACTGGAGATACGGGAGGCGCCGTTTATATTGTCATTGGATAAGGCGGTAGGGGGCGCTATTTTTTTTTAAAGATAGCTGGTTATAACTATGTTCCAATTGAGCTAAAATTATGAAATTTGGTGGGTGTTTAGGTCTTGCCAAGACCTATCTTTTGATACTTTGTTGAACACTGTCGGACCAATTGTTCGCGAGTCATAGCCAATTAAAGTTCGCCAATGTTTGCAAAAATGGCAGTGTAAACACATTTAATGTTATCGAAAAAAAAACGGGCTCTTTTCTGAACACGCGAACGTCCACTGGTGTTCTGAACACGCGAACAGACCGTGCAAGGCCGCCGGAACCATAGATCTGAAGATACGGGTGGATTTTACCCTTTATGGGCCTAAAGTGACGGAGACGGCGAGATGTCTTTACTGCGACGAACCCTATTTTTAACTATGTTCCATTATAGCCAAAATTATGAAACTTGGTGGGTGTTTAGGTGTTGCCACGAGGTATGGATATTTGTTTTGTTGCACATTTTCCGCCCAATAGTTTGCGAGTTATAGCCATTTGAAGTTCGCCAATTTTGGCGACATAGGTATAACCTGTTTATAACCAAATTTTAATTATAACTGAAAGCAAATCGCGCCAATTGACACTTATTGGCACCAATAGTCCACGTACCAAGCGGCTAAGTCGTCGGGTATATACAACTGGAGATACGGGAGGCGCCGTTTATATTGTCATTGGATAAGGCGGTAGGGGGCGCTATTTTTTTTTAAAGATAGCTGGTTATAACTATGTTCCAATTGAGCTAAAATTATGAAATTTGGTGGGTGTTTAGGTCTTGCCAAGACCTATCTTTTGATACTTTGTTGAACACTGTCGGACCAATTGTTCGCGAGTCATAGCCAATTGAAGTTCGCGAATGTTGGCGGAAAATGGCAGTGTAAACACATTTATTTTTATCGAAAAAAAAAACGGTCTCTTTTCTGAACAAGCGAACGTCCACTGGTGTTCTGAAACACGCGAACAGACCGTGCAAGGCCGCCGGAACCATAGATCTGAAGATACGGGTGGATTTAACCCTTTATGGGCCTAAAGTGACGGAGACGGCGAGATGTCTTTACTGCGACGAACCCTATTTTTAACTATGTTCCATTATAGCCAAAATTATGAAACTTGGTGGGTGTTTAGGTGTTGCCACGAGGTATGGATATTTGTTTTGTTGCACATTTTCCGCCCAATAGTTCGCGAGTTATAGCCATTTGAAGTTCGCCAATTTTGGCGACATAGGAATAACCTGTTTATAACCAAATTTTAATTATAACTGAAAGCAAATCGCGCCAATTGACACTTATTGGCACCAATAGTCCACGTACCAAGCGGCTAAGTCGTCGGGTATATACAACTGGAGATACGGGAGGCGCCGTTTATATTGTCATTGGATAAGGCGGTAGGGGGCGCTATTTTTTTTTAAAGATAGCTGGTTATAACTATGTTCCAATTGAGCTAAAATTATGAAACTTGGTGGGTGTTTAGGTCTTGCCAAGACCTATCTTTTGATACTTTGTTGAACACTGTCGGACCAATTGTTCGCGAGTCATAGCCAATTGAAGTTCGCGAATGTTGGCGAAATGGCAGTGTAAACACTTACATTTATTTTATCGAAAAAAAAAACGGTCTCTTTTCTGAACAAGCGAACGTCCACTGGTGTTCTGAACACGCGAACAGACCGTGCAAGGCCGCCGGAACCATAGATCTGAAGATACGGGTGGATTTAACCCTTTATGGGCCTAAAGTGACGGAGACGGCGAGATGTCTTTACTGCGACGAACCCTATTTTTAACTATGTTCCATTATAGCCAAAATTATGAAACTTGGTGGGTGTTTAGGTGTTGCCACGAGGTATGGATATTTGTTTTGTTGCACATTTTCCGCCCAATAGTTCGCGAGTTATAGCCATTTGAAGTTCGCCAATTTTGGCGACATAGGAATAACCTGTTTATAACCAAATTTTAATTATAACTGAAAGCAAATCGCGCCAAATGACACTTATTGGCACCAATAGCCACGTACCAAGCGGCTAAGTCGTCGGGTATATAGAACTGGAGATACGGGAGGCGCCGTTTATATTGTCATTGGATAAGGCGGTTGGGGGCGCTATTTTTTTTTAAAGATAGCGTATTTTAACTATGTTCCAATTGAGCTAAAATTATGAAACTTGGTGGGTGTTTAGGTCTTGCCAAGACCTATCTTTTGATACTTTGTTGAACACTGTCGGACCAATTGTTCGCGAGTCATAGCCAATTGAATTTCGCGAATGTTTGCGAAAATGGCAGTGTAAACACACATTTAATTTTATCGAAAAAAAAACGGGCTCTTTTCTGAACACGCGAACGTCCACTGGTGTTCTGAACACGCGAACAGACCGTGCAAGGCCGCCGGAACCATAGATCTGAAGATACGGTTGGATTTAACCCTTTATGGGCCTAAAGTGACGGAGACGGCGAGATGTCTTTACTGCGACGAACCCTATTTTTAACTATGTTCCATTATAGCCAAAATTATGAAACTTGGTGGGTGTTTAGGTGTTGCCACGAGGTATGGATATTTGTTTTGTTGCACATTTTCCGCCCAATAGTTCGCGAGTTATAGCCATTTGAAGTTCGCCAATTTTGGCGACATAGGTATAACCTGTTTATAACCAAATTTTAATTATAACTTGAAAGCAAATCGCGCCAAATGACACTTATTGGCACAATGCCACGTACCAAGCGGCTAAGTCGTCGGGTATATCAACTGGAGATACGGGAGCGTTTAAGCATGCAAGGCGTGGGGCCATTTTTTTTAAGATCGTAAACTATGCAAGACTAAATGGGTGGGATCTGCAAGCCTATTTGGATATTTGAAACTGCCAAGTCGCGAGAGGCGAATTTGGCATGTCCAAACGAACGTCTATTTATGAACATGCGAACGTACTGTGTCGCCGTAAATACTTCAGGGTGGACCAAATCGAGATACGCTGATTTACCTTTATAATGACAACAGTTTTTGAGACTATTTTCACATATAGCCAAAATTGAAACTTGGTGGCTGTTTAGGTGTTGCCACGACGTATGGATATTTGTTTTGTTGCACATTTTCGCGACCAATAGTTCGCGAGTTATAGCCATTGAAGTCGCCAATTTTGGCAATAGTATAACTGTTTATAACCAAATTTAATTATAACTGAAAGCAAATCGCGCAAATGACACTTTTCTGAGCACCAATAGTCCACGTACCAAGCGGCTAAGTCGTCGAGTATATACAACTGGAGATACGAGGCGCCGTTTATATTGTCATTGGATAAGGCGGTTGGGGGCGCTATTTTTTTTAAAGATAGCGTATTTTAACTATGTTCCAATTGAGCTAAAATTGAAACTTGGTGGGTGTTTAGGTCTTGCCAAGACCTATCTTTTGATACTTTGTTGATTATTGTCGGACCAATAGTTCGCGAGTCATAGCCATTTGAAGTTCGCCAATGTTTGCAAAAATGGCAGTGTAAACACATTTAATGTTATCGAAAAAAAACGGGCTCTTTTCTGAACACGCGAACGTCCACTGGTGTTCTGAACACGCGAACAGACCGTGCAAGGCCGCCGGAACCATACATCTGAAGATACGGTTGGATTTTACCCTTTATGGGCCTAAAGTGACGGAGACGGCGAGATGTCTTTACTGCGACGAACCCTATTTTTAACTATGTTCCATTATAGCCAAAATTATGAAACTTGGTGGGTGTTTAGGTGTTGCCACGACGTATGGATATTTGTTTTGTTGCACATTTTCCGCCCAATAGTTCGCGAGTTATAGCCATTTGAAGTTCGCCAATTTTGGCGACATAGGAATAACCTGTTTATAACCAAATTTTAATTATAACTGAAAGCAAATCGCGCCAATTGACACTTATTGGCACCAATAGTCCACGTACCAAGCGGCTAAGTCGTCGGGTATATACAACTGGAGATACGGGAGGCGCCGTTTATATTGTCATTGGATAAGGCGGTTGGGGGCGCTATATTTTTTTAAAGATAGCTGGTTTTAACTATGTTCCAATTGAGCTAAAATTATGAAACTTGGTGGGTGTTTAGGTCTTGCCAAGACCTATCTTTTGATACTTTGTTGAACACTGTCGGACCAATTGTTCGCGAGTCATAGCCAATTGAAGTTCGCGAATGTTGGCGGAAATGGCAGTGTAAACACTTACATTTATTTTATCGAAAAAAAAAACGGGCTCTTTTCTGAACAAGCGAACGTCCACTGGTGTTCTGAACACGCGAACAGACCGTGCAAGGCCGCCGGAGCCATAGATCTGAAGATACGGGTGGATTTAACCCTTTATGGGCCTAAAGTGACGGAGACGGCGAGATGACTTTACTGCGACGAACCCTATTTTTAACTATGTTCCATTATAGCCAAAATTATGAAACTTGGTGGGTGTTTAGGTGTTGCCACGAGGTATGGATATTTGTTTTGTTGCACATTTTCCGCCCAATAGTTCGCGAGTTATAGCCATTTGAAGTTCGCCAATTTTGGCGACATAGGAATAACCTGTTTATAACCAAATTTTAATTATAACTGAAAGCAAATCGCGCCAAATGACACTTATTGGCACCAATAGTCCACGTACCAAGCGGCTAAGTCGTCGGGTATATACAACTGGAGATACGGGAGGCGCCGTTTATATTGTCATTGGATAAGGCGGTAGGGGGCGCTATTTTTTTTAAAGATAGCTGGTTATAACTATGTTCCAATTGAGCTAAAATTATGAAATTTGGTGGGTGTTTAGGTCTTGCCAAGACCTATCTTTTGATACTTTGTTGAACACTGTCGGACCAATTGTTCGCGAGTCATAGCCAATTGAATTTCGCGAATGTTGGCGGAAATGGCAGTGTAAACACTTACATTTATTTTTATCGAAAAAAAAAACGGCTCTTTTCTGAACAAGCGAACGTCCACTGGTGTTCTGAACACGCGAACAGACCGTGCAAGGCCGCCGGAACCATAGATCTGAAGATACGGGTGGATTTAACCCTTTATGGGCCTAAAGTGACGGAGACGGCGAGATGTCTTTACTGCGACGAACCCTATTTTTAACTATGTTCCATTATAGCCAAAATTATGAAACTTGGTGGGTGTTTAGGTGTTGCCACGAGGTATGGATATTTGTTTTGTTGCACATTTTCCGCCCAATAGTTCGCGAGTTATAGCCATTTGAAGTTCGCCAATTTTGGCGACATAGGTATAACCTGTTTATAACCAAATTTTAATTATAACTGAAAGCAAATCGCGCCAAATGACACTTATTGGCACCAATAGTCCACGTACCAAGCGGCTAAGTCGTCGGGTATATACAACTGGAGATACGGGAGGCGCCGTTTATATTGTCATTGGATAAGGCGGTTGGGGGCGCTATTTTTTTTTAAAGATAGCGTATTTTAACTATGTTCCAATTGAGCTAAAATTATGAAACTTGGTGGGTGTTTAGGTCTTGCCAAGACCTATCTTTTGATACTTTGTTGAACACTGTCGGACCAATTGTTCGCGAGTCATAGCCAATTGAAGTTCGCGAATGTTGGCGAAAATGGCAGTGTAAACACTACATTTATTTTTATCGAAAAAAAAACGGCTCTTTTCTGAACAAGCGAACGTCCACTGGTGTTCTGAACACGCGAACAGACCGTGCAAGGCCGCCGGAACCATAGATCTGAAGATACGGGTGGATTTAACCCTTTATGGGCCTAAAGTGACGGAGACGGCGAGATGTCTTTACTGCGACGAACCCTATTTTTAACTATGTTCCATTATAGCCAAAATTATGAAACTTGGTGGGTGTTTAGGTGTTGCCACGAGGTATGGATATTTGTTTTGTTGCACATTTTCCGCCCAATAGTTTGCGAGTTATAGCCATTTGAAGTTCGCCAATTTTGGCGACATAGGTATAACCTGTTTATAACCAAATTTTAATTATAACTGAAAGCAAATCGCGCCAAATGACACTTATTGGCACCAATAGTCCACGTACCAAGCGGCTAAGTCGTCGGGTATATAGAACTGGAGATACGGGAGGCGCCGTTTATATTGTCATTGGATAAGGCGGTTGGGGGCGCTATTTTTTTTTAAAGATAGCTGGTTTTAACTATGTTCCAATTGAGCTAAAATTATGAAACTTGGTGGGTGTTTAGGTCTTGCCAAGACCTATCTTTTGATACTTTGTTGAACACTGTCGGACCAATTGTTCGCGAGTCATAGCCAATTGAAGTTCGCGAATGTTGGCGGAAATGGCAGTGTAAACACTTACATTTATTTTTATCGAAAAAAAAAACGGTCTCTTTTCTGAACAAGCGAACGTCCACTGGTGTTCTGAACACGCGAACAGACCGTGCAAGGCCGCCGGAACCATAGATCTGAAGATACGGGTGGATTTAACCCTTTATGGGCCTAAAGTGACGGAGACGGCGAGATGTCTTTACTGCGACGAACCCTATTTTTAACTATGTTCCATTATAGCCAAAATTATGAAACTTGGTGGGTGTTTAGGTGTTGCCACGAGGTATGGATATTTGTTTTGTTGCACATTTTCCGCCAATAGTTCGCGAGTTATAGCCATTTGAAGTTCGCCAATTTTGGCGACATAGGAATAACCTGTTTATAACCAAATTTTAATTATAACTGAAAGCAAATCGCGCCAATTGACACTTATTGGCACCAATAGTCCACGTACCAAGCGGCTAAGTCGTCGGGTATATACAACTGGAGATACGGGAGGCGCCGTTTATATTGTCATTGGATAAGGCGGTAGGGGGCGCTATTTTTTTTTAAAGATAGCTGTTTTTAACTATGTTCCAATTGAGCTAAAATTATGAAATTTGGTGGGTGTTTAGGTCTTGCCAAGACCTATCTTTTGATACTTTGTTGAACACTGTCGGACCAATTGTTCGCGAGTCATAGCCAATTGAATTTCGCGAATGTTGGCGGAAATGGCAGTGTAAACACTACATTTATTTTTATCGAAAAAAAAACGGTCTCTTTTCTGAACAAGCGAACGTCCACTGGTGTTCTGAACACGCGAACAGACCGTGCAAGGCCGCCGGAACCATAGATCTGAAGATACGGGTGGATTTTAACCCTTTATGGGCCTAAAATGACGGAGACGGCGAGATGACTTTACTGCGACGAACCCTATTTTTAACTATGTTCCATTATAGCCAAAATTATGAAACTTGGTGGGTGTTTAGGTGTTGCCACGAGGTATGGATATTTGTTTTGTTGCACATTTTCCGCCAATAGTTCGCGAGTTATAGCCATTTGAAGTTCGCCAATTTTGGCGACATAGGAATAACCTGTTTATAACCAAATTTTAATTATAACTGAAAGCAAATCGCGCCAATTGACACTTATTGGCACCAATAGTCCACGTACCAAGCGGCTAAGTCGTCGGGTATATACAACTGGAGATACGGGAGGCGCCGTTTATATTGTCATTGGATAAGGCGGTTGGGGGCGCTATTTTTTTTAATGATAGCTGGTATTTTAACTATGTTCCAATTGAGCTAAAATTATGAAATTTGGTGGGTGTTTAGGTCTTGCCAAGACCTATCTTTTGATACTTTGTTGAACACTGTCGGACCAATTGTTCGCGAGTCATAGCCAATTGAAGTTCGCCAATGTTGGCGAAAATGGCAGTGTAAAACACATTTATTGTTATCGAAAAAAAAAACGGGCTCTTTTCTGAACACGCGAACGTCCACTGGTGTTCTGAACACGCGAACAGACCGTGCAAGGCCGCCGGAACCATAGATCTGAAGATACGGGTGGATTTTACCCTTTATGGGCCTAAAGTGACGGAGACGGCGAGATGTCTTTACTGCGACGAACCCTATTTTTAACTATGTTCCATTATAGCCAAAATTATGAAACTTGGTGGGTGTTTAGGTGTTGCCACGAGGTATGGATATTTGTTTTGTTGCACATTTTCCGCCCAATAGTTCGCGAGTTATAGCCATTTGAAGTTCGCCAATTTTGGCGACATAGGAATAACCTGTTTATAACCAAATTTTAATTATAACTGAAAGCAAATCGCGCCAATTGACACTTATTGGCACCAATAGTCCACGTACCAAGCGGCTAAGTCGTCGGGTATATACAACTGGAGATACGGGAGGCGCCGTTTATATTGTCATTGGATAAGGCGGTAGGGGGCGCTATTTTTTTTTAAAGATAGCTGGTTATAACTATGTTCCAATTGAGCTAAAATTATGAAACTTGGTGGGTGTTTAGGTCTTGCCAAGACCTATCTTTTGATACTTTGTTGAACACTGTCGGACCAATTGTTCGCGAGTCATAGCCAATTGAATTTCGCGAATGTTGGCGGAAATGGCAGTGTAAACACATTTATTTTTATCGAAAAAAAAAACGGTCTCTTTTCTGAACAAGCGAACGTCCACTGGTGTTCTGAACACGCGAACAGACCGTGCAAGGCCGCCGGAACCATAGATCTGAAGATACGGGTGGATTTTACCCTTTATGGGCCTAAAGTGACGGAGACGGCGAGATGTCTTTACTGCGACGAACCCTATTTTTAACTATGTTCCATTATAGCCAAAATTATGAAACTTGGTGGGTGTTTAGGTGTTGCCACGAGGTATGGATATTTGTTTTGTTGCACATTTTCCGCCCAATAGTTCGCGAGTTATAGCCATTTGAAGTTCGCCAATTTTGGCGACATAGGAATAACCTGTTTATAACCAAATTTTAATTATAACTGAAAGCAAATCGCGCCAATTGACACTTATTGGCACCAATAGTCCACGTACCAAGCGGCTAAGTCGTCGGGTATATACAACTGGAGATACGGGAGGCGCCGTTTATATTGTCATTGGATAAGGCGGTAGGGGGCGCTATTTTTTTTTAAAGATAGCTGGTTATAACTATGTTCCAATTGAGCTAAAATTATGAAATTTGGTGGGTGTTTAGGTCTTGCCAAGACCTATCTTTTGATACTTTGTTGAACACTGTCGGACCAATTGTTCGCGAGTCATAGCCAATTGAAGTTCGCGAATGTTGGCGAAAATGGCAGTGTAAAACTTACATTTATTTTTATCGAAAAAAAAAAACGGTCTCTTTTCTGAACAAGCGAACGTCCACTGGTGTTCTGAACACGCGAACAGACCGTGCAAGGCCGCCGGAGCCATAGATCTGAAGATACGGGTGGATTTAACCCTTTATGGGCCTAAAATGACGGAGACGGCGAGATGACTTTACTGCGACGAACCCTATTTTTAACTATGTTCCATTATAGCCAAAATTATGAAACTTGGTGGGTGTTTAGGTGTTGCCACGAGGTATGGATATTTGTTTTGTTGCACATTTTCCGCCCAATAGTTCGCGAGTTATAGCCATTTGAAGTTCGCCAATTTTGGCGACATAGGTATAACCTGTTTATACCCAAATTTTAATTATAACTGAAAGCAAATCGCGCCAATTGACACTTATTGGCACCAATAGTCCACGTACCAAGCGGCTAAGTCGTCGGGTATATACAACTGGAGATACGGGAGGCGCCGTTTATATTGTCATTGGATAAGGCGGTAGGGGGCGCTATTTTTTTTTAAAGATAGCTGGTTATAACTATGTTCCAATTGAGCTAAAATTATGAAATTTGGTGGGTGTTTAGGTCTTGCCAAGACCTATCTTTTGATACTTTGTTGAACACTGTCGGACCAATTGTTCGCGAGTCATAGCCAATTGAATTTCGCGAATGTTGGCGGAAATGGCAGTGTAAACACTTACATTTATTTTTATCGAAAAAAAAAAACGGTCTCTTTTCTGAACAAGCGAACGTCCACTGGTGTTCTGAACACGCGAACAGACCGTGCAAGGCCGCCGGAGCCATAGATCTGAAGATACGGGTGGATTTAACCCTTTATGGGCCTAAAATGACGGAGACGGCGAGATGACTTTACTGCGACGAACCCTATTTTTAACTATGTTCCATTATAGCCAAAATTATGAAACTTGGTGGGTGTTTAGGTGTTGCCACGAGGTATGGATATTTGTTTTGTTGCACATTTTCCGCCCAATAGTTCGCGAGTTATAGCCATTTGAAGTTCGCCAATTTTGGCGACATAGGATATAACCTGTTTATAACCAAATTTTAATTATAACTGAAAGCAAATCGCGCCAAATGACACTTATTGGCACCAATAGCCCACGTACCAAGCGGCTAAGTCGTCGGGTATATACAACTGGAGATACGGGAGGCGCCGTTTATATTGTCATTGGATAAGGCGGTTGGGGGCGCTATTTTTTTTTAAAGATAGCGTAGTTATAACTATGTTCCAATTGAGCTAAAATTATGAAACTTGGTGGGTGTTTAGGTCTTGCCAAGACCTATCTTTTGATACTTTGTTGAACACTGTCGGACCAATTGTTCGCGAGTCATAGCCAATTGAATTTCGCGAATGTTGGCGGAAATGGCAGTGTAAACACTTACATTTATTTTTATCGAAAAAAAAACGGTCTCTTTTCTGAACAAGCGAACGTCCACTGGTGTTCTGAACACGCGAACAGACCGTGCAAGGCCGCCGGAGCCATAGATCTGAAGATACGGGTGGATTTAACCCTTTATGGGCCTAAAATGACGGAGACGGCGAGATGACTTTACTGCGACGAACCCTATTTTTAACTATGTTCCATTATAGCCAAAATTATGAAACTTGGTGGGTGTTTAGGTGTTGCCACGAGGTATGGATATTTGTTTTGTTGCACATTTTCCGCCCAATAGTTCGCGAGTTATAGCCATTTGAAGTTCGCCAATTTTGGCGACATAGGTATAACCTGTTTATAACCAAATTTTAATTATAACTGAAAGCAAATCGCGCCAAATGACACTTATTGGCACCAATAGCCCACGTACCAAGCGGCTAAGTCGTCGGGTATATAGAACTGGAGATACGGGAGGCGCCGTTTATATTGTCATTGGATAAGGCGGTAGGGGGCGCTATTTTTTTTTAAAGATAGCTGGTTATAACTATGTTCCAATTGAGCTAAAATTATGAAACTTGGTGGGTGTTTAGGTCTTGCCAAGACCTATCTTTTGATACTTTGTTGAACACTGTCGGACCAATTGTTCGCGAGTCATAGCCAATTGAAGTTCGCGAATGTTGGCGAAAATGGCAGTGTAAACACACATTTAATTTTATCGAAAAAAAAAAACGGTCTCTTTCTGAACAAGCGAACGTCCACTGGTGTTCTGAACACGCGAACAGACCGTGCAAGGCCGCCGGAGCCATAGATCTGAAGATACGGGTGGATTTAACCCTTTATGGGCCTAAAGTGACGGAGACGGCGAGATGACTTTACTGCGACGAACCCTATTTTTAACTATGTTCCATTATAGCCAAAATTATGAAACTTGGTGGGTGTTTAGGTGTTGCCACGAGGTATGGATATTTGTTTTGTTGCACATTTTCCGCCCAATAGTTCGCGAGTTATAGCCATTTGAAGTTCGCCAATTTTGGCGACATAGGTATAACCTGTTTATAACCAAATTTTAATTATAACTTGAAAGCAAATCGCGCCAAATGACACTTATTGGCACCAATAGCCCACGTACCAAGCGGCTAAGTCGTCGGGTATATAGAACTGGAGATACGGGAGGCGCCGTTTATATTGTCATTGGATAAGGCGGTTGGGGGCGCTATTTTTTTTTAAAGATAGCGTATTTTAACTATGTTCCAATTGAGCTAAAATTATGAAACTTGGTGGGTGTTTAGGTCTTGCCAAGACCTATCTTTTGATACTTTGTTGAACACTGTCGGACCAATTGTTCGCGAGTCGATACCACTAAAAGTTTCCCCCAATGTTTGAAGAAAAACGCAGTGTAAACCACATTTAATGTTATTGAAAAAAAAATCTGATTGTGTCCACCACTATGACTTCCTTGCACGTCTATTAGATCAAAAATATTTTCGACGCACTTCCTCTAAACTTATTTCTTTGAAAGAGATAAAATATCAATAATAGTAAGATTTAGCGATTTCTAGCCAAATATTTAGATATCGCCAAGCTGAGTTCAATTTGAAAGATTTCCTTCTAACACTTTATTTGGGAATATTTCACCAAAAGCCGACAAACTTGAGATAGTCTGCGAGATTTTGGGGATAGCCAAAGTAGTCATTGACCACAGACTTTCAATGAATTGATGCATCCATACACCTGAATGTATTTAAAGTCATTTGGCTAACCCTGTAAATAAATTCTCAGTCGATTCCTGTCAAAAAAGATATTGAAAACAGTTAGATATTACAATAGTTCTAAATACAAAAGTTCAAAATTCTACGGGTTAAAGTTTTACAGTTATACAAAATACGAAATAATTTTTGGCGCCAAATTTGGCGATATTTCGGCGAAACTCGTCAATTTCGACGACATTTGGCGAGATTTTAAGCATGAACCAAACAATGACAGATTATCGCCAAATATGGCGATATTTCGCCAAAACTCGCCAAGAACGATGACAAATGGCGATACTTTGGGCATGGACCAAATAACTGAATATCGCCAAATTTGGCGATATTTCGCCAAAACTCGCCAAGGCGAGGACAGACGGCGAGATTTTGGGCATGTACCAAACAATGACCGTCTACAGTTGTATTATATTGAAGATGTCCATAGACATTAAAGTATTGAAATTCGGCTAAAATCATACAAGCCGGTGCCCACCCCATGTAACCATGGCGACAGTCGCTGGAGCTTGGCGACCGCCAAGCTCCAGCGACTGTCGCCATGTTTTACTAGTCATTCTAGGCAACCAGTGGTCGTTTTTAACTAAAAAAAACCCCAGTGGATTCAGCAACCTAGTTGTACAGCTATCTAAACTAGGCAAACCAGTGGTCTGTTTTTAACTAAAAAAAACCTCAGTGGATTCAGCACCTAGTTGGTACAGCTATCTAAACTAGGGCAACCAGTGGTCCGTTTTTAACTAAAAAAACCTCAGTGGATTCAGCAACCTAGCTGTACAGCTATCTAAACTAGGCAACCAGTGGCCCGTTTTTAACTAAAAAAACCTCAGTGGATTTCAGCAACCTAGCCTGTACAGCCTATCTAAACTAGGCAACCAGTGGCCCGTTTTTAACTAAAAAAACCTCAGTGGATTCAGCTAACCTAGCTGTACAGCTATCTAACTAGGCACCAGTGGCCCGTTTTTAACTAAAAAAACCTCAGTGGATTCAGCAACCTAGTTGTACAGCTATGTAAACTACGCAACAGTGGACCGTTTTAACTAAAAAAAAAACAAACAACCAGTGAACTAAGCAACCTAGTTGTACAGCTAATGTAAACTGGGCAAACACTGCCCGTTTTCAACTCAAAAAAACATCGGTGGATTAAACAACCTAGTTGTACACCTCTTATAAGTCAGTATGATTAGAACTAGCACGTAAATAGCACATACGGAAAACATAAACACTTCAATATCAATTTAAAATTCACATTAAAAACCTTAAACATCGAAAGATTCGTTAAAAAGAAACACTTACCTCTATTTTTTTGGTAAATAACCGCACAGAAATGTCCCCAACACCCACCGCTTATCAACGTACTATATTTCTAACAAACACCCACAAATTCTTTTCTTATATTAAATAACACATTTCATTCCCTTCCATCAATAACGCAAACAATTTCAAATTCCCAAACCTGACCGAAACACGTATTCTTTATGGTTGCCAGTCACAACTACCACGGCAGTTGGCGGTTGCATCGCTCACTCTCGCGTCAGATTGTTCGCCAATGATTTGTAAACAAACCATTGACATGTAAACAAGGCACAGTATACGGAATATAGTTCCTGAAATTCTTTTCGGTGGTTCTGTAAATAAACTCTCCAGTAGATTGTAACCAAAAATCGGATGCACCAACTAGATGTTACAACAATCTTATATTGAAATTTCATAATATTTTTTGAGATTTGAGAGTTAAATATGCACACACGTACTCCAAAGTCGCCAAGCTTGGCGACTTTTGGATAGTTCTTGAGGGGAGTCACGTGACCGTGGTCGGACCATTACCTAACTTATGTGGTAGGACGGCATTGTGCTTGAAATGGATGAATGCCCCTAAAATTGCCATTGACCGTAATGTATTGGAAATCTTTTGAGTGTTCCTGTAGCTGAACTATAAATGATAAAGACACTTTTTTAATGGAGAAATTCATTTTCTAACTCTTTACAGCATATATCACTTCCGAGTCGTTTGAAATAGCCCAATACCTCTAAAAAACGCTTTGATGAATTTCGGCCATAGAGCGTAATGTATTTCGAATCTTTTGGGTGGTTCTGTAGATAAACTATCCAGTCGAATGGAACCGAAAGGGGAGGCGCTACAGCTAGATGTTACAACGTTCCTAAATATGAAGTTTCAACATTCTAAGCTCTAATAGTTTTTGAGATATGCGAGTTTAATGAATTTCGGCCATTGAGCGTAATGTATTTCGAATGTTTTGGGCAGTCCTGTAGATAAACTATCAGTCGAATGGAAACCAAAAGGGAGGTGCACAACTAGATGTTACAATATCCAAAATATGAAGTTTGGACATTCTACGCTAGTAGCTTTTGAGTTAGGCGAGTTTAATGAATATCGGCCCATAGAGCGTAATGTATTTCGAATCTTTTGGGCGGTTCCTGTACATAAACTATCCATTCGATTATCACCAAAAGGGGAGGTGCACAACTAGATCATAGAACAATCCTAAATATCAAATCTCAAGATTCTAGCGACCAATAGTTTTTGAGATATGCGAGTTACATACTAGTACGTACGTACGTACACAGACGGCATGGAAAAACTGGCCACAATAGACTCGCCGCTGGTCAAAATGAGTTGCAAACGTCATATTAATATGATCGTGCATGATAGCCTACGATGAGATGCAT
>JAWZYV010015733.1:0-43607 GCA_038373885.1 Cheiracanthium punctorium
ATAAATTTAATATTAATTGATTATTATAATTTTAGAAATTGACAGTAATTCTGATCATTATCTGCCAATTCTTGTGATCTATTACCAGACATGCCAAGTCTCTGGGTTTTTTTTTTTTTTTTTTAATCCTAATTTGGATATCATCATTTTCCTTAATTTCTCAGGCTTTTTGAGAGCCACTGAAAAATTGTCTCTCTTGCAGTTTCTCTCACCAGGTTCATATAGATGTCTTCTTATTTTCAAGGAGATCAGAGGCAGTCAGGGCATTTGATTTTAAAAACAATATTTTTGAAATTACTTTTAAAATTTACTTAAATTACATGTAGAACAGGTGTTCATTTTATGATATTTCTGTGGGATTCCTAAGAGGTTCTTTAACATTTTGCTGAGTATGCTACCTTTTATTTAGAAATAGGTTAGAAATTTTGAAGCTGTGACTGATGTTTTGTATTTTCTAGCATTTATTTGAGCAAATTTTGAATCTCAATTTATATGCATATGCATTGCATTTGAGAAAAGTTATAAATGACTGTGCCTTTGGTGATTGCATGTGCATTGCATGATAAAAATATATGCATAAAAATTCTTGGGTTTTTCGACTTAGCTAATGAAGATGTAGAAGGTTTTTTTCATTTTGGAAACTTACCATATCTGGATTACAGGATGACTGTGTAATTCACTTGATTTTCAAGGTCATTGTTTACTTGGAGGAGATACATTTAAAAACTATATATATATATATATATATTTTTTTTTTTTAGTCTTTAACATTAATTTGTATCATTTATTTTGATATTTCTGCATATTCACTAAATTATTATCTGTAACATTCAGTACTGTAAATAAAGCAATTTGATCTCTGAACATTTCTTTGCATTTATTGATTTTGTAATATACTTTTAGTTGTGAAATATATATATATATATATATATTTTAATAAATGTACCAAATGTATAGTGCATATTTTCCTCAAATTATTTTTAAAGGACCATTGAGCATGACATCTCAAATGTTTAATCGCATGAGTCCTTGGAAAACCCATTAATTTAAATAGCCAGTGCAATGTTTGGTACGTGTAATATTCTTTTTCACTTTAAAACAATTTGTAAGTTTAATCCTTTTATAGATAGTTTATAGACAATGAATTTAATTGTTATAATTACTTATTGTCTAAATGAAAATCCTATCCTATGTACTTCTGCTCATATATTTTGCTTACCTTAGGCTGGATACGGTTATGGTTGCCACTTTCTCGTTTGTATGCTCGTTATTTTCAAGGAGATCTAATAATTACATCCGCTGAAGGATATGGAACTGATGCCATTATTTATCTGAAGGTAAACATTTGAATTATGTGATAGAAATCCCTTTGTTTTAGATTTTAAATGTAACAAAATAGAATCGTTAAGCTTAACTGTAAGCTTCTGACATTCTTTTTTCTATGTTTTATATTTTGTGTGCTTTGTGGGTTCATGTTCTAATTTATATTTATATATATATTAGAAAATAAAGCCTGTTGTGCTAGACAATTACAACAGATACTAGAAAAAAAAAGTTAACAATCTTTGTCCACTTAAAATAAGTAACTTCATATTCAGTTTTTAATATCTGCTAAAATCGGAATTGCGTTTTCTTCTAAAAACATGCAAAAACTTTTTGCATTTAAGCTATTTCATTTTGCTGGAAACATTCTCTCATATATCAGTGTTCAGAAAATCATTTTATTTTTGAAAAAAAAAAAAACAAAAAATCGAGTAATCTAGAAAAACTATTTTAAACGAATTGGAATCGCAATTTTCCCTTCAAAGCCTGATAACTGTGATTTCAGTCACTTGCTACAGCTAATTTTGTCACTCAAATGATTAGATTTTTTTACTGTCGGAAATAAAATGGAGTGAAAAATTGCATGAAAATTATTGAACGGATTGTCTTTCAGATTTTTTAAAGTAGCTCAGATTGATTTCTATATTTTTATACACTATTATGAAAAATTTCAAACAGCTTGTACAAACGGTGTATATATTATTGCGCTTTTTGGCTTAACTTTTTACTCTTTTTTGGAGTAATGGTGGTAAAAGTTTTATCTTGGAGTGGTTACCCAGAATTGTTACAGAATCAATGAATTGGTGAGTCAGGGATCAGCATAACTATATATTAGGTTATAACTCTGTGGCAGCATATTTAAAGGGAATGGGATAAAGTGTCCATGGCCCCACCAAAAATGTAAAATATTGATTAAAAAATAGCTATTTTAAAACATTTAGTAACTCTAGTGACAATAAGATTCAAAATTCGGGATGCCGAGAATGAAAGTTATACAGGGTGTCTCCGAATTCATGGGCCAAACTTTAAGGGTAGATAAAATGCATATAAAGCATTTTTTGTACAGCCATGTGGGGTTGGAAATGAAAAGTACCATATGATGGGGATGCATCTGTTTCTGCAATTACCTTTACATTTTCATTTTTAAGCCTAACTTTTTAATGGGGTGTCACAGATCAAAAGTGTAGTCAGAAAAACGGAAAATGCTGAGGAAATTAATCATATTGCAGAAATGAATGAATCAACATCTTGTTGAAACCACATGGTACTTTTAATTTCCAACTCCACATTGCTATACGAAAAAATGTTTTCTTTATATGTGTTTTTATCAACCCTTAAAGTTTGGCCCATGAATTCGGAGACACCCTGTGTACATTTCTGAAACTCTAATACTGTTTGTTTGTGTGCTATCTTAGCAATTTAAGTGCCTTTCCTCTTCTAATAGAATTTCTAATTTTGTTCCCAATTATTTCATTTGATTTAGTGTATTTTATTAGATGGGGTCTTCAAACGCACTTGCTGTTTAAAATTCCTTTTATAAAAGTACTAACTTCTTGCTGTCCAAATTATATTTCAATTTTGACGCTTTTAGTGAAAATTTATTTCAACTAAAAAGTAAGGCAATTAAAAATTAATCTGTTAATTTTTAATTGCCTTGCTTTTATTAATTAAACCTGTTAATTTACATTACATTTGTTAATTACTTTATTAAAAATTAAACTGTTATAATAAGGCAATTAATAAAGTTCAAATGTGAGGATTGTACTTTGATAGCATGTGCACAAAATCTGTTGGACTTGAAAAAATATGGAGAGACTCTACAAAGGATCTTCTGTAGAAATATAAAATGCCATAAATTTAACATAAAATATATTTTGGCCTTCTTCAGCTGAAATGGTCTCTTTTTTCTCTTCCTTGCACAAGCAAACATTGCATATGTCATCAATCATGTCATCAATCATTGCATTTATCGTGGCATTTGCTGAACAGATTGCACTACGAATGACATGACATATGCAAGCTTTGATGATGCGTCAAATGTTTTACTCTGAGAGGGAAGAAGAGGAAGTTTTACTCTGAGAAGTTTACATGAGGAGGAAGCCCATGTAAACTGAAGAACTCTCTGATGGTCTGCTAAAATATATTTTAATGGAAGTCTAGGGTACTTTATCATTGTATAACTATATGGATCACAAAATAAATAAAAACTTTGTGAAAAAACACACATAAAATGTTACTTAGCGATACAATCGTTTCAACCAAAAATTCTTTCGGTCTTCCTCAGTCAAGGGCTTTGACTGAGGAAGACCGAAAGAATTTTTGGTTGAAACGATTGTATCGCTTTATAAGTAACATTTTATGTGTGTTTTTTCACAAAGTTTTTATTTATTTTATCTTTTAAGGCCCCTCCTCAGACAGAAATTTTTCTGATTCGCGTTTTGAGGAACAATTTCCTACCCCCCTCACAAAAGCTCCTATCGCGAAATGGGATAGCTCGCGTGTCCGTTACTGATGGGAAATTTATGACCCGTTGGCGGGTTGGGAGATTTTGACCTGTGACCTCCGTCTACATGCCCCCGCTGCCTGAGCAAAATTTATTTTCAGTTGAGTGTATTCGTTCGAACCATAGGTGCAACCACGGAGGGGGCTATGGGGGCTGAAGCCCCCCCTAAAGGTAGAAAGTTAGAAGTGAAAAGCGTTAAAAAATGAAAACTGTCGCTAATGAAATAATTTTTTTTAGTTCTTTCTTTCTTTTTTTAACTGTCCTCAAATTATTTCTAACCAATAAAGTTTTTAAATAAATGCTCACAGTTAGTTGAAACACTCTTACACACGGTTACAACGTTGCTCAAAAGATCAGATAATTATTTATGACTCTATAATGAGTCACATTGCTTATGTTCTATGGGACAGTCAAGTAATACCGAATATTTTGACGTTATAAGAGAGTTGTAACTAACCGAGATCACTATGACTGAGTTCAGCAATATTATGTAGCCCAGCCCCCCCCCCCTAAACTAAAATCCTGGGTGCGCCACTGGTTCGAACAGATTTAAATTGCAGGATACTGAATGATAAATTACAAGTATAATAAAAATTTTATTTAATTTGCAAAGGAGACTGCAATTTGTAAAATGTTGTTATAAAAATTAACATTTTAAAAGAAAATATCGAAGCGCGAATATGAGAAATTTTACATCGTAATTATTCTACTATATAGTTACGCTGAACCCTGACTGGCTGACTCAATTTGTAAAGATTCCAGGCAAACCACTTCGATGTAAATATTTTACCTCCATTACTCTCAAAAGATTAAAAACCAGAAAAAGCCTAATAACACCCACACCATTCATACGATCCGCTTGAAATTTTTCATAACTATGTATAAAAATATAAAAAACAATGTTACTTTGAAAATCTGAAAACCCAACGGTTCCTTCATTTTTTAAGAGATTTTTTGCCATTTTCAGCTCCATTTTATTTCAGAGATTCAAAAAAGCGAATAATTTGAGTGAAAAAATTAGACTTTCAAAGTGTAAAAAAATTGTCATATTCACGTCACGGTTATCTATCTGCCTTTGAAGGGAAAATTGTGATTCATTCCTTTAAAATTGTTTTTCTAGATTACATAGTTTATTTATTTATTTTTTCACAAATAAATCGTCTGCATGGATATGAGAATGACTGTGAACACAAAACGAAATCTTTTGAATGCCATAAGTTTCCGCGCGTTTCCAGAAGAGGATGAAATTCGATTTGGATGTATAATAAAAATTGAATAGGAAGTTATTTATTTTAGGTAGACGAAGACTAAATGTATTCAGTGTAGACATTTTCGTCGAATGTTTTTTCAAGCGCCCGTTGTATTTGCCTCCACAACGGGCTTTGATTTCTAGTTTGATTAATATGATGAAAAAGTGACACAAAAATAATACATTTTTTTTAAACTTCCTTATATACATAATTGCTTAAATCTGGGCGTTGAAAAACACTTTCATTAAAAGTATGCAGTTGCGACAAATTAAAATATGCATAATAGTTTACACGATTGATTGTGTAAAATATTTTCGTGTATAATACAAATTTACCTACTTCCTAGTCCTTGACTTTGTTTTCTGATCTTTAATATATATATAATAACTTTAAAAAGTGGCAATTTGGGGCGAAATAGGAATTTTTTTCCCTCGAAAACACAATTTTTGCGAATTTTCAAAATCGATATCAGCAGAGTACGGAAAGTTTTTTCTTGGGTTGGCTAATAACCGTGTTTTTTTTTTTTTTTTTTTGAAAAGAAATTAAGTTGATCAATACAAAATTATATCCCATACAACCCCCCCCTCCCCGAAAAAAAATTCTGGCTACGCTCCTTTCCTCATCGATTAGCATATAACGACTATGTTACATCATAAAACTATTAAAAGTGGCGTTTTTTCCGCTCACCGGATTTTTGAAATCTGTATCAGCCGAATGCTGGAAAGTTGTTCCTGGGTTAGTAAGTAACTGCTCAACCCCCTCCCCTCCTAAAAATAAAAAAACGGACAATATCTTCAGATGGCACTGGCTCATTTAAAATCGGGTATTTTAGCGAAAGCATTTCCAAAAATAAAATTTACCGGATTTTGGAAATCTTTAATAGTTCTGCGGTAAAAATGCTTCTTATTTTTAGAGTGTATCATATAAAGAAGTTTCCGCGCTCGTCTGATATCGATTTCAAAATTCGGAAAAATTGTGTTATCGGAAAGAAAATGTTTATTTTGGCCCTAATTCCCAAATTTAAAGGCGTTGGCGCCACCGGAAGACATTGTCGAACTTCGAAATAAATTACAGGGTTATTATCCAACCCAAGTGACAACTTTTCTCACCTCGGCTGATACCGATTTCGAAATTTTGCAAACTGTGTGTTTTCTGGAAAAAAATATATCCAGAACAGATAGAATCCAGACTATATATGTACACTACTGGTCAAAAGTATTGAAAGTTTCAGAATCTAACCATCTTTTCAAGAATAATACCACAAAAAATGGACAAAAAACTTGTTAGATTTATATCTTTTTAAGAATTTTTGAATTATAATTAGCGGTACGGAATTTTCGCAAATAAAAACAGAAAATTCGCAGGAAAAAATATGAAGGTTTGAAATTTTAATAAAATTCGCATAAACTACTTACAAAACATTTAATGTGCTGATACTTGCAGCCCCAGATGTGCAAAATAATTGAACTATCTGGAAATAAACTCCATTTGTTGCATTTGATTTCATGTGCAAAAAAGTTCATACAAAGTTTTTTCAGATGTGTTTTATCATTGTGTTCAGATCTAAATTCCCTGATTGTTGTTCAAGAGTTATTTTCAACATTTCTAATTTGTTCCACAAATGGGGAGCAAATGGTTAACTTGAACCAGGCGAAATACACGAATGATGAGAGATAAAATGACATAGTCAATTAATATCGTTTTGATATGGCAATAATGAAACAAAAAATTAGGTGGTTCGGGGGGGGGGGGTCTTCCCCTGACGAGGCTCAAACAGCCGAGTTTCCTATCTATCTATCTATATATATATATAATATATATATATATATAACTAATAAGTAAAACACAATATGTACTGCAAATAAGATATACCTCGCATTACATATACGCAGTGGAACCTCCTAAAGTGACCACCTTCGTAAAGAGACCACAAGTCTATACTGACCACTTTTGTAAATTTTCCCTTTCTAATCACCGCACATTGCAACCTTTGTAAGTTGACCACTTTATAAGATGATCAATTTTGTTGATTCCGAGGGTGGTCACATAAGGCAAGTTCCACTGTGTATATATATATATATATATATATATATAATATATACATATATATATATTGTGCTCAAGGTCTGGTATGTAAAATTATATTTCTAATTTTTGTTATCTTTTTGATTTCTTCTTTACTTTCTATACTAGGGTAGGGCCCAGATGTGTGGAGTTAATATCTCTTCTGATATGCCACACAACCGAAACCCTACTATTTTTTTTTGCTGTAAATTATAATCCACTGTTTGTGGCCCCTGACGATGGTGACAGTGGTTATAATTTCCGTTCCATTATATTATCACAATAATTCTTGCACTTTATTTGGCTTCAAAATCTGGTTTCTAATTCTTGCTAATAGCTGTTTTATTCTTATGCGAGATATGTCTTATTTGTAGTATGTTTTGTGTTTTACTTGTTAGTTTATATATATATATATATATATATATATATATATATATATATATATATATATATATATATATTATATATATATATATATTATATATATATATATATCATATATATATATATATATAACTCGGCTGTTCGAGCCTCGTCAGGGGGACCCCTATGACCCCCCCCTAATTTTTTAGTTTCATGATTGCCATATTAAAACGATATTAATTAACTATGTCATTTTATCTCTCACCTTTCGTTCTTTTCGCCTGGTAACCCTATGTTGAAATTTTTATGATTGTAACCTATTTATAGAAAAATACATGGGATGCATATCTACACCTTACGAAATATTGTAACAATGGATTAAAGTTGTTGCGAACTAATAGTATTTAAATATATGTAAAATTATGTCGCTTTTTTGGGACAATTCAATAAAGGGGGTGAGAGATAAAATGACATATTCATTAATAAAAGGCTGCTTTAGTTATTAAGAATGTAATCAACCACACCTAGAAAACAAGTGCAAATAAGCATTTATATTTAAAAAAAAAAAGCCTCAATATGTTGAAATCAATATCGTCCAATGTAACTAAGAAACAATCGTGAAATCAGCTTTGAAACAAAATAAATTGCACTGAAATCAGCTCATCAGCTTGTGAGCCAAGATCCTGTAATCAGAGGCATCTTCACGTGTCGGGCGTTTCAGTTTTGTATCCTCCCAATTAAATTAATTAAATATCAATGAGCACAATTTGCATTGCCCAGCACGGAGTAAAATTTACACTGATATAACATTGAAGAAGTTTAAATGCACAGAAAATTTTAAAAATGATCCTAAAAGCAAATTCTAATACTTTTGAGTTAGTTAAACACTTCATTTGATTGCGAAATTTCAAATCGGCTTAGAAATATTTTTGTGAGTAGTATGTTTTTGGATGTATTAATACCACAGAGAATTTTTTAAAAATGGTTAATATGAACAAATTCTTTAAATATATTCTGTTTTTTCCTCCCTTTTAGCCAACAGAATAAATAATGCCCGTTATAGCTGCGTCCGTACTTCAAAATTTCGATGCGTAAACAATGTTTTTCCTTCATTTTTGATCAGTCATCATATTTAAATCGGGATTCATTTTGAGTTATTCAAAAAGCTATACTGTGGTCCTGGGACAATATACGAAAAAGGGGTCCCATCCAGCTGACCCTGACCCGACCCACCGAGAGGGGAGGAGGGGCAATTGCCTCGAATTCCACTCCTAGAGGACGTATGTTGCGAATTTTTGGCGCACAAGTCTCACGGGGAAATAAAATAATTCTGTCTTCCAAAACCTCTTCTGGATCACACAGACGCATTCACGTACTAAAGTTTAAACATGCAATCAGAAAGGAAAAGAAAGGCGCCAATATATTTGACTGATTACTAATGAAGCTTTTGTAACGGATAAGTATAAACATACATCTGTGACCCGAAAACGTAAGATGTAGAACTGCAATCAGAGGGTAGTATGAAAAGAAGGCGGACATTGTTGGAAGTTGGAATTACAGGGGAAAAAAAAAAAAAAAAAGATGTGGATGATTAATAGCCAAGTTCGATTAAAATTTGTCAAACACTCTGGTCACTAGTGACTTTCGGATTAGATGATGTGAGTTTGCCTATTCGATTGCGCATGCATAGATACACACACACACACATACAAATTAGTCCAATATGTTTTTACTTACTGGATAATACTATTTACTTATATTTCTTTTTAACCTTTACTTATATACTAAAGGTCCTTTCCTTTAGCATTTTATATAGCTGTGTGAAAAATTATATACAAGTAAAATATATATATATATATATATATATATATAGGTAATGAGCGTAATGAATAGTGCTTTAGTTGATTACCGAACATCAGAAGGAAACTTCGATATATATGGAATTACAAAAGAGAAATAAACTTTCCTACAATTTTAGGTTGAAGCTGCTTCACCTAAAAAAGTTTGTGCATTTAAACTTTTTAAATATTATATATGTGGAAATTGTACTCCGTACTGTGCAATGTAAATTGTCCCTCCATTTACATCATCCATCCGAAACAAATCTATTCCTTTTCAATACAAACCAAGCCTTTAAACAGAGAGTTTTTCTGAGAGGAGTCGTAAATCAAGTTCCTCCTTCTCCCCGTTTCTCTCTGCGGGTGGTAACGCAACAGGTGGGCAAGTGGGGGTGGAAAACATCTGAAAATTTTTCATCAAAAATGTGTAAATAAATCGCTAAAAATCAAATTTATGGATTAGATAAAAAATGCTTATGTATTTGAAAAGGCAAAGTGCACTGCAATTTTTCTATCTTTACCAAATTTCAAAAAAGTTAGTCTGGTCTGAGAAAATCGCAGTTGACTGTCAGAATTCGTGTCTTTGTAGATAGATGATTGTGTTTAATATTAAATAAAAAATACATCAAAGCAATATTTCTAAAATCTGAAAGATGGAAAAGGTGAGAAGTCTTTCAAGAAAACAACAATGAAAGAAAAATTTAAAAATATTAATTTAGTGCCGAGATATTACTTGAAAACCGAAGTAATAAAATTCCCATTGCTTAACATGGAAAGGAAACTTCTTTCGATCTGTCTGAGGAAGAGCCTTAACACCAGTATTTTGAGTGTTTTATCCATATATGGATCACAATTTATAATTTTTCATGATAGTTTTACTTTTAAAAAAGCTTCTGAGATAAAAACTAATGTTGAGTTGCATTTAACATAGAAATATATAGGGTTAAATGTATTCATGCTAAAAATTAATTGAATTTTTTTTTTTTTTTTTGCAGGCTTTGTCAGATGAAGCAAATGAATTACTCCCTGTGTTCAACAAAACATCAAGTAAGCATTATCGTGCATCTGTTGGAACTCATGACTGGAGTGCCCCTGCTCTTCCACAAAATCAACCACTTGGTATGCGCCAATTTACAACCTTTAATCATAAAGGAAGGATAACACTTAGGTGAAGGTATGATTAGCGTTTCCAAATTTTTTTTCTTTTTATCAATTTTTAAATCTTTACGTACTCACTTTTTTTCAACAGCTTTGTTAGGTAATTAAGAAATACAATTATGCATTCTTTAGCATTATATAATATTGTATTTACTATTAAATGAAATATTTTTTCTAAAAATGATTTAATCTCTACATCTCTACATCTAGTAACCGAATGTGAAAGATTAGTTTCTTGGGTTTTCGTTTAGCTTTGCTTTTTTGAAGCTATTAGAATAATTTCCCAAGATTGTATATCTTGTTGTTTGAAATATAATTTATCAATGTCTAAAGCTCTTTAATTTTTTTTCAAGCATTATGAATATACTTTTTTATTATTATATGACCATTTAATCAGATTTTAATTATTTATCTTATGTTTGTGTTAATTTGTTTTTTATATTTAGTTATTTATTGTTTTTTGTAATTTAAACAAGGTTATGTTGACTTAATATCATTTCTTATTTAGCTATTTTTTTAAATAATTGCTTTAAAGCAAGCTTCAATTTGCTTTTCTCTATAATTTACTCGGCAATTATTGAAACTTTTTAGGTGATATCCTTTTACTATAATTATGCTGCTTTAACATATTTCATATCATATCTTAAATCAATCTATTTACTGGTAAGTAAAGTGGTATTATTTCATTTTTAGAGTCAACAGATCATTTGGAAATTGATTAAAACTTTAGAACATTTCAGGGTGCTATGTTTTATAATATGGGTATTCGCCTAGTTTAAGCTGTAGCTTTTTTTTTTTTTTTGTGCTTATGCACCATAAATGTTACTTAAACTAATTCTCTGCAAAAATCACTGATTTTTTTTTCATATATTCCAATAATCTTATACTTTTATGCAAATAAATAACATTATATCTCAGTTTTTAGGTTTTGAAAAATACATCTTTTTATTTTCCTTTTCCAACATTTTTATACCTTCACCTACATATGTATTTGTAGAACTTTTCAATATAGTTTTAGTAGCTATTTGCATGAAATTTCTTTTTCATTAAAGAAACATGGTGTATTGCATGTACTGCTATCTTTTCAAATGTGCGTAAGTACTGTTTTTCATGCAGCTTTTATTTATTATTTTCATTAATATTATATCATTTTATTCGAAGTCTGTTTATAATTTAGTTCTTAATTTTTCTAGAAAATACATGTTTAGGAATAGTATTCGTAGATCAGTTATAGAATTTCATACTTTAATAAATTATTTACAATATTTGTTTATATTTTCTTAGCTTATAAGCGAAGATTTCAAGGTATGTCTTATGAGTACATTTTCCTTTCTAAACATATCAGTTGAATAAATAAATATAAATTGCACATTTTTAGTTAGCTATGCACAAATTCATCCAGGTCTACAATTTTTTTTATTAATTTACAAGTATTAATCTACAATTTTATTTGTTTATTTATTTTGTAACATTTCTCTTATGCTATTATAAATTTTTTACTGTTTGAATAAAATCATCATGGATAATCAAAATATCTCTGTATTTTAAGTTATTTTACCTTTAACTGTGAACAATGCAAGTAATTAATTACTTGTTTTAATAAGTGGATGCTTTTAATTATTAAATATTCTATGGTAGTGCCTCTGGTTATGTGTGTATTTGTTTTGTTACATCAGTACAAGTAAATATATTTCCTTTTGTGTTCTCCATGAAGCAAAATTTATGTTTCTAAAATTAGGAAAAAATAGCCTAAATTTCTTCCACTAGCAAACCTAAGTGAAATGAATCAATTCCTTTTACAACTGCTTTTATTAATTACAACTTTCTTATCAAACTTTTAAAAACTTAAATCACAAATAAATAATTTTATCAAATACCTTGCTGGCTTATTTACAAAATATCTGCAGTATATCCAAGCAAGAACAATTATGAAAGCTAGCTCTACTCATTTCAGAATGAATATGCATAATCATAATTTGCTTCTCGCTACCAGGCATCATAGGAAGAACATGTTATGGAATATTAGCTGTTCATCGAGAATAAGCAACCTAAACAGTGATTTAACCAGAAAGCTTATAAAAATTTCTCATTTGCTGAATGCAAGGCTTGTTTATGTCTATCCAGACTACTGAGCAATGATAAAATTAGAGACCCCCATTCTATGAAATTCATCGTATTTTTTATCTGAAAAATTTCTTTATAAAATTTTGATTGAAATTACTAAGAATATTTAAAAGAATGTGAATTTGAAAACCCTTTGGATATCCGGGGATCCTAGCAAAGTCCTAGTTTGCCTATGTAATATTATGGCTCTCTCTAGTTGGATAAGTTTAGTTAATACTGAAAAAACACTTAAAATGCTGTTGTTAAAAGATAAAATAATTAAAAACTTTGTGTAAAAAACACACATCAAATGATACTTATAACTAGATCGTTTCGACCAAAAATTATTCAGTCTGCATCAGTTGTAACCCTTCATCTCACTAAGTGAGATGATGGGTTACGTCTGATGAAGATGAATAAATTTTCAGTCAAAACAATTGTATCTTGTTATAAGTATGTATCCATTTTATGTGTGTTTGTTACACAAAGTTTTTATTTATTTTAAGATTAGTTACTCTTGCATTAACACATTCATAACAATGCTAAATCCATTGAATCACTTTCTGTGGATTACATTTTTGCCTTATCAGTCATTGTATTTGCTCATCTATTATACATAATCATGCAGGTCTTACCTTGTACCAGATAAATATTTAATGAACTGTTTGATTTTAATGTTGGAGTCTTGTTGCCCTGTGCAGTGGCAAAAGAGTTATTTTATCTCATAAATTATATCAAGGGGGAATTGTGAATATCAGCTATTTTATTTATACTAGGTCATTCCAAACCAAGCAGTATGTAGTATTATGATTAATTTAATACCAGAATATGTAAAGTGTTTTCAGTATTTTGAAACTATTAAATACATTCAAAAGATATTAGGCGAGTTGGAGTGTTTAGGCTGATTATTTTACCAACTATGCGAAAAATTCCAGAGCTGGGGGTCGAACCCAGGACTACCCCTTAATGTGCGGGTGCTCTACCACTGAGCTACTCTGGGACGATTCCCAGATGAAGTTTCTCGCTTTAGAACCATTGGCATTTATCATCTTCCTCTGCAAACCACAAATGGAACAGATGAAACAATTAAATCACGACAACTCCATTATGCCCTGGAAGTTATACATATTTATTAAAAAGTGATTGTATCAACCTTTCAAGTATATTAGGCAAGTTGGAGTGTATAATTTCCGCAGCGTAACGGAGTTGTTGCAAATTAATTGTTCCATCTGTGGTTTGCAGAGGAAGATGGTAAATGCCAACGGTTCTAATGTGAGAAATTTCATATGGGAAATGTCCCAGAGTAGCTCAGTGGTAGAGCACAGGCATGTTAAGCGATAGTCCTGGGTTCGACCCCCAGCTCTGGAATTTTTCGCATAGTTGGTAAAATAATCAGCCTAAACACTCCAACTTGCCTAATATACTTGAAAGGTTGATACAATCACTTTCTAATAAATATGTATACATTCAAAATATATTTTAAAATACATTTTCAAAATACTTAGGTTTTTACTCGGGAAAATACAAGATACAAACGTACTTAGAAAATATATTTCAAATACATGTATTAGCTATACTGCCCAACTCTGGTACATAGATATGTAAGTATATACAATCATGTTGACCAACACCATGTGTATTTTGAGTAGTTTTTTCCCCGAAGTCTGTACACACATACATCTGTAAAAACTCGCTTATCTCATAAACTACTGTAAAGTGTTGACATTTTATGTGTAGGATTATCATAACATCCAATTGTGCACCTCCTTTTTTTATTCCAATTCATTGGGCAGTTTATTTACAAGGCCACCCAAAACAATATCAGTGAATTAAGGTCTATCCCAGACAGCACATAAGCTTAAATCAAGCTTGACATTTCTTTGAATTTGATGTATTAATACAAGCTTGACAGTTCAATTCATTTTTAAGCTTACAACAAGCTTGTAGAAGTCATTTGAACTGTCGAGCTTGAATACAACTTGATTACTGCTTGATTTAGAAAGCCACATCCACATAACAAATAATTTATCATCAGTCATAAATGTACTTGACCATAGAATTAAAAAAAAAAAAATTCTCTATTTCCAAATATGGAAATTCTTCAAAATAAAATACAATTATACTCAAATTGATTTCAAAATCAGTCGTTTGTCTCGATTTTGGCCAGTATTGCCCAACATGAGTGTCGTGATATTATCTGAAAGTTCTAAAACATGTGCTGCTTTTAAGCTTATATTATGCTTATTTTCCTATTAGTAGAGTCTATAAATCACACATAACATTATTTTAATTTTGATTCATCCCATGGAAAAATAAAAGAAACAGGTCGGCATCGGCCACTGATCGATCTCGCCAGAAAACGGCGTGACAACCATAACAGTACTTCAAAGTATGGTCATACCAGCGCTAGGCAGATTGGCTGAATGGATAGGACGTTGGCTTCCCAACCCTTAGGTCCCGAGTTCGATCCCAGCCACGGACGCTTGATGAAAACAGATTAAAATAACTTAAAGTTACAGCGTAGAGGGGAAAAATAAAATATGTGGGGCGAGTTTGTCGACGGGTGCCCAGTGTATTTAGGAAATTTTTTTTTTGGAAAATTTTTTAAGCTTGAAATTAAGCTTGCTATGTCAAGCTTAATGCAAGCTGGGCAAGTAAGTGTAAACTTGAACACTTGATTCAAGCTTGCATTAATCTTACACGCTTGAAATTTTCAAGCTTAATTCAAGTTTATTGACTTGATAAATCAAACTTGCTGCAAGTTTGCTGTGCTGTCTGGGATGGACATATTCAGTATATTAAATCTATGAATAGTCATTGTTTGGGCCATGCCTAAGATCTTGCCAGCTTGTCACCAAGTTCAGCGAGTTTTGAGAATTCGCATATCTCAAAAACTCCTAATTGTAGAATATTAAAATTTTGTATTTAGAACTGTTGTAAGGTCTAGTTGTGTATCCTTTTTTTATTACAGTCAACTGGGTAGTTTATTGATAGGGTCTCTCATGATTTTCAATCCATAAAGGTATTTAGATACTTTCAATACATTAAAAGCCTATGGGCAATTATTGGTTGGGCAATGTCCAAAATCTTGCAAAATGTTGACAAGCTTGGGAACTTTTGGCAGAAAATCGACAAATTTGGTGTCAAAAATACATTATTTTAAAACTGTACCCAACCTAGTTTACCTCTTATATTTGGTCAGAAATCACAATCCTTAATATTTTTAAAATATTATATCCCAATTTCAAATGAAATTAGTTTAGATGAAGTGCATTGAAAATATGTATGATTTATTAGACGTACAAGGAAGTCATATGTCGGCATCACAGTTTTTTAAGTGAAGAAGTACTGATTATTTTTAGTGTAATATCTTTAAATTTTTATATACCAATAAAAATTAAATAATTTTTTTAAATTCTCTCTTTTTTTTTAATGCTAAAATACTGTTACAAATACAGTCAACTCTGGTTAATAGTGAACCTCCTGGGACCGGCCAATTTCATTCGCTATATCCGAAGTTCATTAAAACTGATGTCTGATGACAATAAAACAGTACAAAACTAGAAAATAAAATTTTATTCAAATATTGAATGCTTATTAAGTAAATCAAACATGATGGATGGCATTTATGGTTCTAGAACTATTTGTTAAGTAAAATAAGCACAATTAATCACATTCATGGAAATAATGTACATTCGTTAACTTGATAAAATTATTACCACCATCCTCCGGAGAAATGTATTTCGATTGCATACAGCCACAACCGTCATCAGTCTGTCCTTTTCGGGGGAATGATGTTACTTCCCGCCTCCTCTTCTTTCGCGCCGTTCTTTTTGCACATGATGTCATTCCAGGTCTCGTCCACAGTAGCGTGCGTCATGTCATTGATGCTGCCCTCTGTTGATAATATTTCTAATGATTCTCGTAAATAGGCATATGTGTGGTTGTTGAAATTGGCTATTTTTCGTATTGCTTGGAAATCTATTGTGATAGGGGTGTTTAGTGCGAGGCGGGATAAGGCTGTAGATTCTCTATTGAATTTAATGTCGTTAATGTGTTCTGTTTGATGATCTTTAATTTTTCTTTTAGTGACCCCAATGTAGCAGCCGGCTATTTTGTTTTCATTATTTTTTATGTTAATTTTATAAATACCTGCGGTGTCTGTGGGTTTTATTTGGTCTTTTTCGGATCTGATACGTTGAAAAATGTTTTGATTTGGTTTTATTGGAATCCTGATATTTTCTTAAGAGCTGAGTGTGATATTTTATTAGCAGCTCCCCTGCAAAAAGGTATAGCTGTAGTGAAGTTTAGTTTTGGTTTCTGTCTATTGCTAATTGTATTGAGTTTCTTTTGTCTTTCTTTGATCAATTTATTAAAAATATGCTGCGGGTAATTTGCTTCCTGAAATTGTTTCTTAATAATTTGTAGTTCCACCTGTAAAAGGGTTTCATTTGAACAAACTGTTAATGCGCGATCTATGTAGGACCTGATGGCGCCTATTTTATAATTAAAAGGTGTATTTGATTTGAAATTAACTATTGCTGTGTTACTTAGAGGTTTACGATATACGGTGGTTTAAAGTTTGAGATTTTTATTTTTCATAATTCTGACATCAAGGTAGTTTATGGAGTTAATAGTTTCAGTTTCATAAGTGAATTTTATATTAGGGTCTAGGCAGTTTAATTTATCTAGGAGTTTGTCTTCATTTACTATGGCAAAAACGTCGTCAACGTATCGTACCCACAATCGAAATGATTGGTTAAAATTAGTGTGAATTTTATTTTCAAGAAGGCGCATTTTCCAGTCGCCCACGATTCCCGATATTGGTGACCCTATTGGGACACCCTGTGTTTGTTTGTAAAAATGGTTATCGAATTGAAAGTATGAGTTAGTCAATAGTAGGTTTATGGCTCTTGTTAGAGTGTTGCTAATTTCTTCATTTTTGTAGGTTAGGGCTATTTGTTTATTTATTATGGGAATCATTTCATTAATGTCTATGGATGGGTAAAGATTAATAACGTCAAAACTGACCATATGTACATTCCATGAAATCGTCCAAAGTCAAGACAAAATTTCAGCTTTTGGTTCACTTTCAAAAGTACTTTTCTTTTGTTAATGAATGCTTTTAAAACATAGGATGCATTACAGCATTGAAAAAATTATGACCCCTCCCGCCCCTTCCTCCTTGTTTCGTATAAGTAAGTTAGCCTACGCACTGGCAATTCACCTGTATTTTGGAACAGGTGCTTGATAATCTTCCTCTCTACTCGAACACAAAAGAGAAACTCTTTGTACGAATTGAACAGCATCACCTCTACCGTTAGAAATTTTTAAGTTCACTATAACCGAAGTCATGGTTCACTAAATCCGAAAAATGCTATGTACATTTCTAAATTTTCTAATGGGGGTTGTGGAAATATTCAAAAAAATAATAATTGATAATTAGTAGAAGAATAGTAAGTGTGGTGAGAGTCGGGGGTGGAGTGGCTGGGGGTGTTATGGCGAGGGGGGCAGGTGGGTTGGTGGTGGAAGATGTGGTTGTGTGGGGATGGGGTGAGGGCGTGGATGTTGGTGTATGGGGAGGGTACATGAGTGGGGGGGAGATACAAACCAACAATCACCCATGTGTACTTTACCGACTTCACAGCTCCCGAGGTTTTTAGGACAATGGATTGTGTGTATATTGCCGATGTTCAACCCAAAATAACAGCAACATCATTAAATACCACACACATCAAGTTTTGTGAGCTAACTATTTATTGGTTGTTTGTGTAGTACATGTGTCTCATTTGTGTGATTTTACCCCAACTATTTTGCTAAACAACCAGTATTAAAAGTTTATATTTTTTTTAATTTTTGTGAGTTTTTGTATATGTTTGATGTGATATTATGGTTATGTATAAGTTTTTTATTATGTATTCTTGTGTATATTGTACAAGTTTTGTGAGAGTTATGTGTCCATTCGTTGTTTACATCGTGGAGGCATTATTGTATACAGGTGATGTAACCTCGTCAATATTAACTCCAATTTACTTATGTGCAGTGGTGTGTGATAGTGTGTATGTGTGGTGTTGTAGTGGATTGGGTAGAGTTGTATGTTAAATATACCATGAGAGCGACTTGTTGTGGTCAATGGTTAGATCTCTGTGTGGTTAAATTGTTGATGTTGCTTAGTGTATAATCAATGTTTTATTGTATCTCATGTATTCTGTTGATAGTGATAGACATAGTTATATTATGTTGTTCTAGGGTGTTTCCATAGTGTTAGGTTTGTTGTTTGTGTTGCATTTTAAGTGGGGTCAGTGGTAGGGCGTATGTGTTGTCATGAGGTGGGTTCCTTGCGGAGGTTCGATGTCTGTGTGTTTTGAAGTGGTTAAGTTGTGTTGCGGAGTGTTGACGTGCTGTTGCTTGTTTTGTTGAGTGAGTGTGTGACTACCATGGCATCAGGATTGTGACATCTTCTAACTTACGCCTCTACATACACCACACAAACACTTATCTAGCAGCCCTGAACCAAAGAAGTACCATAGCATCCATACTGAATTGGTAGTTTTGTGTGTTTGGTGTTTGTGTAGGTAGAGTGTTCTGACTTCTCTATTACCAAAACCCACGACACGGTTAAGCGTGTACCCTATCTGAAACAATTTACACATTGATAACCCCCCAGCACGTAAAGACAAACTCAATTAGTTTTGTTAAATCTGTGACTAAGGAAATGCAAACACTATACCAGCAAGTTCACTACCACTGGAGTGTAAGTACTGTATACCTATAATACAACTAACCAGACTGAAACATGTTACGTCCATTTAGTGTCTCTGCCTAGCTCTATACAAGTGATCCTAGTACCTACCAATTTTTGTATGGAAATTCTCCCGGAAGGAGGTCCCAACATACCTCGAAGCGATTTTTTCGAAGTCAGCATTATTTTAAGAGATATCATCAAAACAACCTATCGCCAAGGCTAATAGTTTTTTCTCTTCCGCCATTTTGCATGTTGTAACCCTGCAGATGGAAAAAGTGAGAATGTTATGTATAGTTTCTATGTTGCCATATTTGCAGTTTTAGTAATGATTTAGGACTCTTTGAAGTAAAATATAAAAGAATTACAATTTTTTTAGAATCATTTGTAAGGTTATTTTTTAATATATAATATCGTGTGCCATGAGCAATCAGAGCATCATGAAATGTTTTCTATACAAACTAAAAATTCGGATTTGGAAATTTTTCAAGACTAAAATGTTCAACTTTTATTTGCGAAAATAAAAAATGGTTGATATGCGATTTTGAGAAGATGATTCTAGTGCTTGATGCACTTTAATGAGAGTGGATTTTTAAAAACAAGGTTTTATGAAATACGGCATTGAATGATAATTTTCGGTGAGCAGAAATAATGCAGTTATTAAGGCTATTTAAGACAGCTATATTCAATATTTTCACTCACATTAAGTCAATTGATTTAAGTTTGTTGAATTCCTGCCAAATCATAGCCTACCAAATTTTGTATGGTCATTTGTCAGGACTCAGATCCCTTCAAAATTCAAATTAGAACATCTGTTGTTTTATTAGCCTTAATATATTGAATGCCAAAATGGCCAAAGACTAGCTGTTACTGTACTACTCGAAGTCAAAGTCAGTTTTGTGAATCAATTACAACTACGCTCTTCTGAAAACATGTAAAAAAAGTTTCGTATTCCAAAGATTTTAGTTTTTGTGTACAAGATATTCTTAAGTTCCACACAGACGATTCTTGGCTTTGCTCGATAATACTTGATTTAATTTGTGAAAAAAAAAATTAAACTGCATAATCCAGAAAAAGACAATTGTTAAAGCCTCTATAAATAGTGGCAGTCTTATCTCTTTTCTTTTTATAAAGGGTTAACAGAGATGGGTGACATAATTTTAAAAAAATTTTAAATGTCCCATTTTTGAGTGTCCCTGAGGTATTTATCGCTAAAACGTGAACCTAAAATTTAACAGCATGAGGTGGATAATAGACTCTTTTGACCTGAGAAGTTCACTGCAAATGGTTCCACTACTATTCACGTTTTGATAGCGAATGAGACCTGAAATAGATTTTTTTTTTTTGTCATTATATTGCAATGATTCTCATGTTAATACAGTATGACGCAAACTTTAAGTCAAGAGTCAAATCTATTTTTGCTTTTCTAGATTCCACAATCCCGGAATTAATTCTGAATTACACGATGTGAGGGAAAATTTTCACTTCCTACCATGCAAAGAATGGGTCACGCAGCTAGTATATATATATAGTAAATCCTGTGGTCTTCGAGCCTCTCAGGGGAGATCCCCCCTAATTTTTTAGTTCTTATTGCATATTAAAATTGATATAATTGCCTATGTCATTTTTATCTCTTCCCTTATTTCTTTTCCTTTTATTCTCCCTTTACATTTATTATATAACTGGTAAGTAAGGAGGGTTTCTCTTATCTTTTCCTGACAATTGAGCATAACGTTGGTCGATGACTAACTGTAGAAGTATCTTTATATAATTTTTTAGTATCCTATCTAACACACCAAAACTTTTGCTTTTCAGTTATTGGATGTTGCTGAGAGAGCTTAGGCGAGTATGGATTTCTGTATTTTCGCCCTGCAACCTTATTGGCGAGTCATCTTAGTGAGTGGATAAGAATACCCAGTAGTATCTTAAGTTTAAAATTATTCTTTTTCCACTTCATATTCGCTAGCCCATACCCTAATGCACTTTACACCTTTTACACAGTTATTCTTGATGCATCCTTAATTTTATCTCATCCATGTTTTAATGTTTCCAAGTTTCGTAATTTATCTTACATTTAGCGTTTCAATTCGCCAATTTTCCAGTCGGCATTTTTGGAGAATGAAATGATGCATGCCTTGAAATGAACGTTAAAAATCATGCAATAAATAATTTAATCCATCGGTGCCCATAACCCTTTAAGAAAGTTACAGAGTTATGGTCACAAACATAGTAAGCTTGGGATTTTAACATTAACATTTACTTATAATTAGAACGAAGAAACAGGTACAATCACATAGCAAGGTAACAGTAAAGAAGGAAAAAAGTTAGAAGCAGTAAAAAGAATGCTGCACGAGCACAGTTACAGTTAAGTAGATAAATTTTTATTGAGGGATGCAGAATTCAGGAGGATAAGAACATTGCACACGAAAAAAATAAACAATTTCAATATCAACAATTTTCTTAAGCTGTTGAAATTTTTTATGGTTGTAACCTATTATAGGAAAAATAACATGTGATGCATATTCTACAGCTTACGAAATATTGTAACAATATATTAAAAGCTGTTGTGAACTAATAGTATTTAAATATATGTAAAATACCTACACCAACTTAGTCTATAGTCGCATAGGCTTTTATGATCGCATGTTGGGACACATTATTTGGACAATTTTCAATAACGGGCGTGAGAGATAAAACATGACATCTCATTAATATGAAATGTTGCAATGGGTTAGACAGGCAGTGCAGAGCTCGTCGCGACACTGGCTTTCAGCCTCTAGCTCAGTCTCATTGTGGTTAAAGATGACTCAGCCACCTCCATTCTGACTTAATGCCAGCTCAATGATAAAGGATAGGAAAGGTACTCAGCTGTAAGTCTATCGACTAAGTTACACGCACTGATTTAAGACATATTTTTTTATTAACACTCACACATAATTTACATGGCAGAAGAAGGTAACAAAAAAGTCACTTCCTTAGCAATGTTCAGATTTATATAAGTTTGAGAGAGCTTTAGGTCATGTGGTTGATACAGTAGGGTGTCTCTCACGAAAAATTTTTATTTTGGAAATCAAACTTCAAGTTGATAAAAAGTTTGTCACTGAGTCATCGACATTCAACCAAAAATTTTGTTTTTTTTTTTGTTTTTTTTTGAATCGTGACAAAATATTTAGGTCCTCCCGAATTAACTTGAATTCAACTTTTTGACCTAAAATGTGTATTTAAAAAAATATGTATGCATAAATATAAATATATATATATTTTTTAAGTACAAAAAAAAACCACTTTTCTAAGTTTAGATTAGACAACAACTTTTAAAAAATTCATTTGTACCATTAACTTCATTAGTCGCGAAATCTAAATTTAAAAACCTTGCTATTTTTATGAAATAATTCAAAAATTTCCAGACAGATATTTTACATGTGTTAAACTTCTAGCAACAGTGCAAATAAAATATATATTAATTTTTTCATAAGTTTATTAATTTCTCCAGTTTTCTTTATTGTTTCTGTGGGCGGGTGGGGTGTGACATCAGAAATAATTACACATTACACAAAATTTTTGGAGGAATCAAACAAAATATTGTAAAATTACACATCATAAGTGTGATCTTTAGTTGAAAAACGTTTACAAAAGATAAAAACAAACACATACAGTTACAAATAAACAAACATTAGGTTACTCAAAGATAAATGTTTGATTTCACTGCCTAGTTTATTTAATAATTTAGTCTAGCGCAGCGTATCACAAACGCAAGTAGCTGCCAACCATCAACCTTGATCCATTAGAAACCCCAGTGCTTGTGGGCAAACCATCACATCAAGAGCTTTTAGATAGAGTTGTCACAAGAATGCAGTTACATTCCATTTGTGTTCATTATTGATGATACTATGTCCTCATCCAGCAACCACTGTCTGCAGTTTCTACATGACCAAGATATATTGAACCGGTTCTTCAACCAAGAATGTGTTTCTTCTTGTATAGTTTTCCGACAGATTTACCACGTAACATTTCTTTGACACTATAGAGTTTCACTTTCCGACCATCAAAATAGAGAGAAATTATTTCTGAGGTGCGAGTTGCAATACTTTCACGTGTACTATTACTCTTTCAACGAAAAACGTTGATTTAACAATTACCGCCGTCTGATTTTCTGGTGTCACAACTTTTTAAATCCTGTAAACGAGCCTGGCTAGTTTGCGTCCGCCCCCCCTCTATTGGAAATACTGTGCGATTACATCTCTGGAAAATGATGGCAGATCTACTGGAAGGACTTCATTTACTGAAACGCTAGAATTTTCCTTTTTATTTTCAGGTATTTTATTTTTTATAAACTAAAACACTTTCATCACTTGAATCCTGATGAAAGGAGAATCGCTGTCAGTGTCGTTAAACAACGCTGTCATGTCGAAGTAGGGATATTTTGTTTGATTGGAGACTTCGTATTCTATCTCAAATTGGTATGGACTTTTCCTTTGCTTTTAGCACGTTTCTCGATTTCATTTTTACTCTCTAACTGTGTCGATTCCTCCTATAAACCATAGCCTCAGGTTTCGTTGGTCATTCAAGAACACTTGTGTTATGTTTGTGGAACCTTCCTTGCGCTGGCCACAAACATTTTCACTAAATCTTTACATTTGCAATAACCAATATCAAAAAGATATTCTTACATGTCAGATTTTGAACTTTTCAAACAGACATTTAAAGCTCTTGGCAATTTTTGCGTTTACACCCTGATGATCATTTTTCATCTTATTCATGATCTCTTGTGTAGTTTTAAATCAAAAAATCAATGTTGCATCTATAGGATGAAACAGGAATAGAAGTCTCTCCATATTTCTTCTATATTTTTTTAACGGCCATTGGGCATTTGCAACTTACCTTTTTCTTTGTTATGAAATCCTTACAGACTTCAACTGATTTTCTTACCCATTCAAACCTTACGTAGTAACATCAATTTAGTAGTGGAAAACATTGCTAACCACTTATATCTAGAGTTGGCCCGACAATTGAATCATCAGGTATTTTTCCTTTTGATAAAAATGAATTTTCTACTCATGAGGTACACCAACAAAACAATGAACACAATCAAAAACAAAATGTCTCACTAAATGGACGCTTCGTACATAAAACAACACTAAAAACAAACAGAAAAAAAAAGAAGGGTGACAACGTGAGTGAGATGAAGTGTGATCTTGCAACTTCCCCCTTATCTCCAAAGTCATGGGAGGGGAGCTACAGTTTTATCACCTTGAAATCTGAGCCCATATTTTGCCTACAAAAATATCTTGCTATTCCGGACGCTGACTACAGTATCTAGTATTATAAATACAATGAATGAAAATTTTGAAAGAGTTCATCAACATTTCTTAAATACGGGTAGTTGACAAAAAATTGTGAGGATTTTCATTACGATTCCGGGAGATCTAAATAGTTCCATTTCAGTCGCAATGCATTTTTCATTATTGATAGAGTCCATCGAAAGTGCCCATTTTGCTGTTTAATATTTAATTTTTATTTATGCATACTTTATAAAAAATTGTTTAAAAATATTGTTTTGTGACTAAAAACTGACAACTTCATGTCATTCCGGAGACCAACATTTTTTCGATTTCAAAAAAAATTTTTTTTTTTGGGGTTATGTGATGACAGTAAACAACTTTTATCAACTTGAAAGTTTTGAGATTTTCCAAAAAAACTTTTTTGTGATTCACCTATTATACAGTAATCACATGTTCAAAAAGGAGTCATTATTGGGCTATTAAAATGTCTGGGTTTCATACATTTTTGATCTTCAGTAGCAGTTGAAGTTCATAAAGATTTCAGACTGGAGCAGGGTCTAGACTAGTCCATGTCCCAGTCTGTTTATGGACTTCAAAAACTGCTGAGAGGATTGAAACATGTGCTTAGCGTAATAAGCAGTTTGTGTCTCAAGAGTAATGTGTTACATGAGTAACAGCTGATCACTATTCTTGTAAGTGAGAAAAAAAAAAAAAAAAAATCTGAATATTCTATCAAATATTTTGTGTGTCTTTTATGTACAGTTATTTAATTCGTAATAAATTTTCACAGCAGTTTGAAATAATATTATAAATATTATTCAGATGAACGTGGTGTTGAGAAGTATAACTTTTGAAGAGAAGTTTTAATAATTATTGTATGCCTGAGAATTGATTTTAGTCATCCGTTAAACCTGAAAATTAACTTTTGTGATACCCTTTACTGCTTTCAAACTTTTTTGTTATACATTTCCTATCTGTCATTAAAAGTTAAGATATAATGTGCTAAAACAGAGTTCCCAAGCTTACTGAAATCACAGCACCTTTACCAACTTGACTACTGGCTATGTACAATGTTTACTCAGTTAGTACTATGTGCATAACGATGCTCGCTACGTAAGCACCATTGCTCTAGTGTCCTTTTTTCACTCTACAATCAAAAAAGAATCATATCAATTCAGGGCAAATAAAGTTTTCTTATGTTTTGTGAGAAATATGAGTGCTTCGGTATGGATCTAACGTGGATACTTTTGAATCAATAGCATACCAGAAACAATCACTCTTGAAGGAGGGGTGACGCACTGATAATCCTATCAGGATTTTTTATTGTTTTTTTTTTTTTTATTTTTTTTTTTGCTTTGTTTAGTGGTTTAGAAGTAAAGGTCGTGTTTTCGTTAGTGATTTGTACATTTTAGAAATGCGACTGTTTTCCTTTTGAATAAGAATATTGAATTAAATATGGATGACGAAAATAGTATGGGTCGTAATTTATTTTCATTCGAAGATTAAAATGAGTATAATTATTCTGATTCTCCGATATAAGTGATATTTGAAATCGGAAACAAGATTGGACGATGAGATATTTTTGGATGTGGTTTATTTTGCACTTCTGTTATTTAACGTCATCTCCCTAATTAGTCTTTTCTTTCTTGCAAAGCCTGTCAGAAAGCCATCCGCTTCTTTCGTGAGACGTAATCAAGTGGTTTAAGATAATTAGAATTTTCCTCAACACCCTGCCCTGCACACATCTGTGGGAAATAACCCTTAATTTTATATGTATATTATTGCTTCATATTTGTACATTGTGAGTAGTAGTATGACATAATACAGTACTAATTTAAAATTCAGACCAATAGTCACTTAATTGAATCATGGTCGCTTTGTGGCATCTCTCAGTAAGGCCTCCCCTGGGTGCTGGATGTGCACCCTTTGTAACCTCTGTACTAAAAAGTTGGGGAACTGTTATGTAAGCTTAACATTTTCAAATTTAAAAGAGCATGTAAATCGTGAAGAAAAGCACATTAATATAATAATTTGTTTTTAATTTCTTTGATTCTATTTTAACGCAGGTGATCATAGCTCCACAAAAGGAAAATAATGCAGAAAATGATATGCTCTCTGTAATTGTTGAAGTTTTTTTGCTATAATAAGAATGTCTGGTGTTTTCTACAGTGAGCTGGATGTCATTTTATTTGTTTTTGTTAAAAGTACAACAATGAGCAATGTTATGTATCACTTGAGAATGCATGCTGTTTGATTTGTATAGCATTTGTATGTTTGTCGTTTTTTGTTAGTTGCATTGCTATAATAGATATTTTATTTTTTTTAAAAAAAATATCCGGTAAGTATGAAAATAGATTTTAAACGTATTGTGTTCTCCATCTTCTAAAAAAGAAATAAAGAAAGAGAAATGTTTATTGTCAATAAAATGTTTGATAAATCTGTAAATTGATTACATAATCCAATAATGTGGCTTTTAATTTTATGTGTTAGATAGTTCCAATTTGAAATACACCCTTTATATTTAATTTACACAGCTATTTTCAAGTGTTGAGTATGGGGATATGCATTGTAAATCTGAAATAAATTCATTAGCAGTTTTAAAAAAAAACTATCTGTTTCCCTAACTAAAATTTGATGAATTAAGTTAAAAAGATTTGTTTTAAATTGTGCAAAAGAAACAAGTATGTGCATTTCAAGATTTTTGAGAGATTTTTGTTCATAATTATTGATCAAGTGTAAAGAGTTGTTTCTTTGAAACACGTGGGACTTAAAATAAAACCATCCTTTCAGGATTGAAGAAATTTAACCTAAAAAATGTTATATCTTCATTAAAGAGCTGTATACTTTTATATAAATATACATTCGAAATGAGTCCACTCAATTTGAAATGAAACTATTATAACTGCTTTCACGCCAGAATTTATTTCTTTTTCTGTATCCTCAACTACATTTTAAAAAACACTTAGCATTGAAAAGGGTAATGTAGGGAGGCATATATGAAAATGAGTTCAAACATTTTTCAATATAGTTACAACCTCTGTGATGATAAGTAATGTGGCCAAGCATATTAGGCTGAATGTTTTTATCTGTTCATAAACATCCCCTCCCTTATAATATGTAAAATATTTAATATTTTGCTATATAAAAACATTTTTGGAATACAAATTAATTTAATATAAAAATAAATTCTGAATAGGATCACATGCTATGTACTAAGCCTAATGCAGTGTATGATACTGAACTAATTTTTAAAAATCACTTCTGTTTATCCTTCTCTCTCTCTGTTTTTTCTTTTTTCCCTCTTTTTAATTATCAATGAGAATCTTTTTTTTTCCTAAAAATGGGGGTGGGGTATTTTTAAGAAATTTTTTATAATACTAGAAATAACAGCATCAACATGTCGCTGTAAAAAAAAAAAAAAAAAAAGCTTGTGTCAGCTTTTAGTGTATTTTTCTTACATGTTTTAAAATGCACGTCAAGTATAAGTATCACAGTCTTACAATAATTTATAATTATATCAAATTTCAAAATATCACATCTTTTGAAATGAGATTAAAAGGTTGAACTGAAACTTACACATAAAAGATTTAATGATTTGTTGTAGTCTTACAATAAACATATTTAGTTTACTTATGTTACTAGCAATATGATTTGGTCAGTTAGTTAATTAATATATCTAATTTACAAAACCTGCCATTTAACCCATAAGAAATTCATTTTAAATTGTTTGAATTTTTAAAAAATAATTCTGTAACATTTATGCCTATTAGCTCGGTTGCATCACAAACTAGATATCCATATGGGATTTTGTATAGCGCTGAATCCTAGTAAAACCAAGTCAGCAGTTTTCATTTTAATGTAATTATATAACTGTATGTTTTGGTAAAACTGTCTGTGCAAATCTACGTTGTTACTATAACTTTTAATTATCAAAACTTTGCTTATTTCTTTAATATATTTTTTCATTGCCTTTAACTGAGGTTTTTTTCTTATACTTTTGTAGTTTCTAACATATTCATTTTGTCAGATGTTTCTGCGACGCTTTTTGTTCCATTAAAATATGCGCTCACGATTTTTTCTCCATTTTCCATTCCCTGTTTTCTCATAGGGCTTGAAGTTCTCAAGAGGGTCTACTTTAACCACTACACAAAACGTTTCATTTGAGGAAAGCCATTGTCTTGCAAAAAAAGGTTTTATCTAGATAGAACAAATTAGTAATCTTTACATTGCAGACATATCTTTTATTTGTCTACTCTCATGTTATAAACAATATTGTTTTTTGGTCTCACACATGTGCTAAAGGCTGACGTTTATTTCAGTCCATTTACCTGTCAATACCAAACATATATTTATTACTATAAGGTCATAGATTTTATTTACGTGTTTCTTTTGTGAGTCTTTTTCTGTTAACACTCTCTAACTTGTCAGAATACTATAAGCGACTTTAAGAAATATGATTTTAAGCATTTTTCTCTCATTACTCCTTAGCTTTTCTTATTGTTTTATAATATATTTCATAAGATGATATTAGAAATAAGTTGTATCAGTATACTGCACACACATCTGCGAAAATTAGGGAGAATAAAGTTTAACAAATAATTGTAAAAGAAAACAATTATCTATCAGTTAAACACAATAACCAAGTATCTAACACCCAAAAATTGTTATTAAACGGTTTCTCATTTTTATGGACTATTATTCATTTGATTTCTAAATATAAATACTTTGCGTCACTAGTGGTTCACGCAGTACATTGAAGTGTGTTAATATCGAAAATACCTAAAATTTCACAGTCTACACAATCTTTTTTTTTCTCTTCAAGGCTTGCATACTTATTTTGTTCTCAACATCATGCATGAAGTTTTTTCAGGATCCACATTTGTGTATACTCAATAGAAAATAGCTGAAATGTACTGTCTTCTGTCAGAGAAAAAAAAAATATAGAGGTACAGGTAGTAATTATGGAACTCTCTCTATATTTTGACTACACATGGATTCGCAGAGATAATGGGGGGGGTTGTTATAAGTCACTTTCTAGTTGTGATTGTTATAGTTTCTTTGCTCTCTAAATATTAACTTTGGCCTTCATAACCTTTATCTTCATTAGAAACTCAAGTCAAAAAACCACATACGATTGTCTATAATAAGCTCTCAACACTCAAGTTCTAAACCGAACTATTTGACTTTTCACGTAAGAATCAGTTTTCCTCTGAGTATTATAACATTAAATAGGTCTAATTCGGAATCTATAATGTATAATAATAAATTGGTTGCACCACAATGTAACAATAACATAATTAAGACAAAGGTCTCTCTCTTTTACAAATGAAACCTGAGGCTGAGTTGCATCTACTGAAAAAAGAAAGAGAAAAGAAAATGCCCGACCCCTCACACACACTACACATATTGCATAAATCACATCCGAAATTTCCATAACAGATTACACCTCCCACTACTTCAAGCATTTACTTACACACAACAAACAACACTAAAAACAAACCTAAACATAAATTTTTCTAAAGCTAGTGCAGAAAAACTCTTGTATTATCTACGTACTTCAAAACTGAGTCTATTTTTAGTTCTTCTGTGGATTTTCTCTATTATAAGAAGGGGGGAGGGAGGGGGGGGGGGGGGGGGGGGGGGGGTGGGGGGGGGGGGTTGTCGTGGGGGAGAAGCAAAGTTTGCCCCTTCAACTGACACTAGTGCTTATAGACGCTATTATGACACATGACGGGCCATACACTTCCTGATGAGACTTTGCATGTTCAATGGTGACCACTGATCACATTATCTTCTTTGTTTTAAAACATTTTCTTAAAAATGTGTAAGTACTTGTCCTTATCAACTTGCTTGATATGGAACTAAATAGTATCGAGAGTATGAGTTTTCTCTGTGTGAATGTAGATTAAATTACAGTCTGAGTGCAATGATTGCACTCTTGTAGGAAACGGTTTTACTTGCATTTCTGTCTGTTGCATTTTGAGCCGTCGTTTCTGAATTCACATAGTTTAGTAGTTATATATATTCAAGCATTAAGAACTAACATTATAGCGCCTTATTTCATTTCATGTTTTTTCTATCATGACCTAAACATTACATCTCAAAGTTCAATGTGTAATTTTAGACCATGGGAATTACTATATGTAATATGATTTACCTTATCTTTTGTTTTCTTAGTTGATTCTCATCTTTCTAGCCCAAGGAAACTGTCTTCTGAATACAAAATACTCGACCTGCTGTTTTCGGTACGAATAACTTTTAATAAAAACAACCGCTTAATCTGATTAAAGTGCACTAAGAATGGAATCACAATCAGTATATCAACAGATTTTACTAAAATACTGCTGTGTTCAATAAAACATCACACTTGCGCTTAATCACGCGACAATAAACAAATAAACCGCTAATGGACAAAACTCTAAAACTATTCATAGACAACAGATATGTGCGTTTAGTATTCGTCATTTCGTACGAGATTGCGCAGTGCGACCACGAATTACATGATCTTTTCTTTTCCCTCTGTAGATCGTTCCTGAGAGACAGCTCGGTTGTTTGACAACAAACACTTCAATAACACCAACACACTGTCTACAACTGGATAGATCTTAATTAGAAAAATCCACTCCAAAAAAATAACTTTACTCTCTTCCTGGAAACATTGATGTTTAATCAGTGTTGCAACAGTCCCGCCAGACTTTTTAACCCTGAAAAGGGACTCGACATTCTCCCTCTCAAAATTTCAAATTTATGAGGTAGCATAACTATTTGAAATTTGTAAAAGGAAAAACATGCATACATTGAGGGAAGTCCAATAATTCATTTTCACTAAAACTTATGCAATTATGACTGAAATATGTAAAAGAAGTAAATTACACGGTTAAAAACACATAATATTTTAATCAAAACAATAAATCGACCATATATTATTATGTCAATGGTAAAAATTCTTTTCAGACAGAAAAATGCATAATAACAACTCTATACACAAACGTGAGTAGTTATTTTAACTACATAAATAATTAAAATAATAATTATTTTCACACAAATATAACTAAGTTATATTTATTTTAAATAAAAATAACTAATTATATTTACACAGTATTAAATCGGAATTTTATAAGATTTTTATGATACATGAGATTTGAAATAAACCAAAAGAGTCAACTAAAACAAAGCCTGCAAGAAATTACATCCTGATGTGCTTATGCGAAGTAGACCTGATACACCATGTGCATTATGGTGTTAAAATAGAACAATATGTTTTTACACTGCACCCGATACAACACAATACAAGTGATAACACACTTAGATTCATATGCTGCTCGTAGTCAGCTCTAATACATATAGTGTACCCAAAAACGTTGTAACATGGCTTTTATTCTGATTATCTATAGAGACAGGGAACAAGTGAAAATTGGAAAAAAATTTCAAAATAAGTGTCGGAGAATAAAACGTCTTAATGATAACAAATTCCTCGTGCGGTAATTTTCACATAAGTTACATTATTAGTACTTGACCCTCGTAAAACACGCAACCCAATTTAGTCACGTATGTGTCCCTATTCTCTTCCATTACACTGACAGGTGATGTACCAAATTTGAGCCTTTTATTCATACAAGCGAGAGTGCAGAGATATTCTTCATAAAAAGTCATGCTCATAAGCGCCTGGATCACATAAATCTACAATTAAAGTAATCAACGATTAGTCATCAAAACAAACACAAACTACTCTGATTAGAAACATACTGAGCACAAAAATTCCAACTCCAAACTCAATCGCAAGTATCCCATGAATCAGCAGACAAGATTCAGACAAAGCCGAGAGTTTAGCCTCATCCTGTTGCAAACATCAGCCAACCTCTACTTCTTAACTCCTCCCTGGACTATGAACGCTAAGAGCCCCATCTGGACTTTCATGATAGAAGTGTGACCTTATAGATAGCAAAAGCCTACACTTGATCATGGTCGAACATTCGATAATCAGACTTTTTTAAGCGCGTCCAGATAAAAGATAAATGTACTAACATCTGACCTCCAAACGTTAGAGGAACAACCGCCTTAATCTAAGCCTCATTGAGACAAACTATGAATCACAAGAAGCAACAATCAAATTTGGATGACAAGTGCATCAAAGCACTTATGTATTGAATGATAACATAACTTCTACTAAGAAAACAATACAAAAGCGCATTTACAAAAATAAATCTCGTTCAAAAGTACCGTCTCTGAAAAAAAAAAATAACATATCAGAGTTTTATGTGGTATAATTTTAGAAAACTAACACAAAAGTGAGTTTTCTCAATAAGTGAATAATACCCAACCCCTAGCTTGAATGTACATTGCGCAGCGATCAACTTATCCAGCATGCGTTGTCAATTAAGTTGTAGTTACCAAAATGGGAATCGAAGACCAGACACTTTTAAGCACTTTTTCATCTCCCTAAAGAACCTTTTAGTGACTTAAGCGGCAGCCTATCTACTACAAGATTAGCGCTTCAAGCGTACCGACAGATTTCTCTTATCGGATTCAGGTCTTGACGACTTTGAGCGACGCATTCCCATTCATTCTAAAAAAATACCCCCAATGAATTCCTCAAGCCGTCGCTAACATCTCGTGACAGGTTGTGCATTATCATCCTTAAGAATGAAATATTAGCCAAGTGCATACGGGCATTAAGAAGGTATAATATAATGGTATCAAGGACTCTCATCCCTCTTTCTCTCACCCGTCCAAAGTCTCTTCCATGGCACACATGCAGGTCAGTGTGGCGAACCACGAGTGCGAGATCCCAGGCCCTAAACCATTATTCACCCAGAAGCGAAGAAACCATGGTATTCGTGAGGCTAAAATTTTTTTTGTGGTTGTGGGAATACTAGAACTCATACTGTGGAATAAATTACGAATGGAATTTCTCATCACTATTCCAAAAATTTTGGGGAGCGGGACATATATTCCCGACAATCCCGCCCCCCCACCCCCCGCAGCGCAGACTCACCACACTCGGTCTAACGGATGTCTTATTCAATAGTGTTGTGATATAATAAGTATCTAGCACTTTGTTCCGTTCACCATGTAACACAGATGTCCTGAATTCGCTCTCTGAGCTGTGAAACTCTGGACTCTCATCGTAAGAGAGTACAAAGACTCTCATCCTGGTTTCTAGGTCCAGGACTTACCGTGTTTCTTGCCCAAAGACATAAGTGTGACCTTCTCGTGTCTTGTAGGGAGAACTCACATCTCCATCTGTTGTCGCGCCTTGCAAAGAGACCACCTGCAGTGGAAGATGACATTCACACCGTAGTAGCAGTCATATTCTATTTCCCTGACATGCACAGGAAGTGTGTAGCACCAGTTTGTGGTGCACCAGAAAATGCTTCTTAATGTCAAAATAGTGCTATAAAAAGACTCTCTCTGGATAAAGACACTTTTTACTTCCTTGTACGTAGTATAAGGAAGTAATGTGATCCCGAAAAATTTTGGGGGCCAAATTTCGACATAAAAACCGATTTTGACTACCTCTAAATTTAATTAAAAAATTTTTTTCGATGCATCTCATCGTAGGCTAGCATGCACGATCCTATTAACGCGTCTGCAACTCATTTTGACCAGTGGCGAGTCTACTGTGGCCAGTTTTTCCATGCCGTCTGTACGTACGTACGTACGTATGTACGTACGTACGTACGTACGTATGTATGTAACTCGCATATCTCAAAAACTAATGGTCGTAGAATGTTGAGATTTGATATTTAGGATTGTTCTATGATCTAGTTGTGCACCTCCCCTTTTGGTGGCAATCGAATGGATAGTTTATGTACAGGACCGCCCAAAAGATTCGAAATACATTACGCTCTATGGGCCGAAATTCATTAAACTCGCCTAACTCAAAAGCTATTAGGCGTAGAATGTCAAAACTTCATATTTTGGATAGTTGTAACATCTAGTTGTGCACCTCCCCTTTTGGTTCCATTCGACTGGATAGTTTATCTACAGGACTGCCCAAAACATTCGAAATACATTACACTCAATGGGCCGAAATTCATTAAACTCGCATATCTCAAAAACTGTTAGGCGTTGAATGTTGAAACTTTATATTTAGGATTGTTGTAACATCTAGTTGTGCATCTCTCCTTTCGGTTCCATTCAACTGAATAGTTTATCTACAGGACCGCCCAAAAGATTCGAAATACATTACGCTCTATGGGCCGAAATTCATCAAAGCGTTTTTTAGAGGTATTGGGCTATTTCAAACGACTCCGAAGTTATATATGCTGTAAAGAGTTAGAAAATGAATTTCTCCATTAAAAAAAGTGTCTTCTTCATTTATAGTTCTGCTACAGGAACACTCAAAAGATTTCCAATACATTACGGTCAATAGCAATTTTAGGGGCATTCATCCATTTCAAGCACAATACCGTCCTACCACATAAGTTAGGTAATGGTCCGACCACGGTCACGTGCCTCCCTCAAGAACTATGCCAAAAGTCGCCAAGCTTGGCGACTTTTGGTGTATGTGTGTGCATATTTAACTCTCAAATCTCAAAAACTATTATGAAATTTCATATATAAGAATGTTGTAACATCTAGTGCATCTCGATTTTTGGTTCCAATCTACTGGAGAGTTTATTTACAGGACCACCGAAAAGAATTTCAGTACCTTAATGTCTATGGACATCTTCAATATAATACAGTCATTGTTTGGTACATGCCCAAAATCTCGCCGTCTGTCCTCGACCTTGGCGAGTTTTGGCGAAATATCGCCAAATTTGGCGATAGTCAGTAATTTGGTCCATGCCCAAAGTATCGCCATTTGTTATCGTTCTTGGCGAGTTTTGGCGGAATATCGCCAAATTTGGCGATAATCTGTCATTGTTTGGTTCATGCTTAAAATCTCGCCAAATGTCTTCGACATTGACGAGTTTCGCCGAAATATCGCCAAATTTGGCGCCAAAAATTATTTCCTATTTTGTATAACTCTAAAACTTTAACCCGTAGATTTTTTAACTTTGTATTTAGAACTATTGTAATACCTAACTGTTTTCAATATCTTTTTTGACAGCAATCGACTGAGAATTTATTTACAGGGTGAGCCAAATGACTTTAAATACATTGAGGTGTATGGATGCATTCAATTCATTGAAAGTCTGTGGTCAATGACTACTTTGGCTATCCCCAAAATCTCGCTGACTATCTCAAGTTTGTCGGCTTTTGGTGAAATATCGCCAAATAAAGTGTCAGAAGGAAATCTTTCAAATTGAACTCAGCTTGGCGATATCGAAATATTTGGCTAGAAATCGCTAAACCTTACTATTATTGATATTTTATCTCTTTCAAACAAATAAATTTAGAGGAAGTGCATCGAAAATATTTTTGATCTAATGGACGTGCAAGGAAGTCATGTGTTGGACACATCAGATTTTTTTTAATAGAGAAATTCATTTTCTAACTCTTTACAGCATATATCACTTCTGAGTCGTTTGAAATAGCCCAATACCTCTAAAAAACGCTTTGATGAATTTCGGCCCATAGAGCGTAATGTATTTCGAATCTTTTGGGCGGTCCTGTAGATAAACTATCGAATCGAATGGAACCAAAAGGGGAGGTGCACAACTAGATGTTACAACAATCCTAAATATAAAGTTTCAACATTCAACGCCTAACAGTTTTTGAGATATGCGAGTTTAATGAATTTCGGCCCATTGAGTGTAATGTATTTCGAATGTTTTGGGCAGTCCTGTAGATAAACTATCCAGTCGAATGGAACCAAAAGGGGAGGTGCACAACTAGATGTTACAACTATCCAAAATATGAAGTTTCGACATTCTACGCCTAATAGCTTTTGAGTTAGGCGAGTTTAATGAATTTCGGCCCATAGAGCGTAATGTATTTCGAATCTTTTGGGCGGTCCTGTACATAAACTATCCATTCGATTGCCACCAAAAGGGGAGGTGCACAACTAGATCATAGAACAATCCTAAATATCAAATCTCAACATTCTACGACCAATAGTTTTTGAGATATGCGAGTTACATACATACGTACGTACGTACGTACAGACGGCATGGAAAAACTGACCACAATAAACTCGCCGCTGGTCAAAATGAGTTGCAAACGCGTTAATATGATCGTGCATGCTAGCCTACGATGAGATGCATCGAAAAAATTCTTAAAATTAAATTTAGAGGTAGTCAAAATCGGATTTTTTGTCGAAATTTGGCCCCCAAAATTTTTCGGGATCACATTACTTCCTTATACTACGTACAAGGAAGTAAAAAGTGTCTTTATCATTTATAGTTCTGCTACAGGAACACTCAAAAGATTTCCAATACATTACGGTCAATGGCAATTTTAGAGGCATTCATCCATTTCAAGCACAATACCGTCCTACCACATAAGTTAGGTAATGGTCCGACCACGGTCACGTGCCTCCCTCAAGAACTATGCCAAAAGTCGCCAAGCTTGGCGACTTTTGGTGTACGTGTGTGCAAATTTAACTCTCAAATCTCAAAAACTATTATGAAATTTCATATATAAGAATGTTGTAACATCTAGTTGTGCATCTCGATTTTTGGCTCCAATCTACTGGAGAGTGTATTTACAGGACCACCGAAAAGAATTTCAGTACTTTAATGTCTATGGACATCTTCAATATAATACAACTTTAGACAGTCATTATTTGGTACATTCCCAAAATCTCGCCGTCTGTCCTCGACCTTGGCGAGTTTTGGCGAAATATCGCCAAATTTGGCGATAGTCAGTCATTTGGTCCATGCCCAAAGTATCGCCATTTGTCATCGTTCTTGGCGAGTTTTGGCGAAATATCGCCAAATTTGACGATAATTTGTCATTGTTTGGTTCATGCTTAAAATCTCGCCAAATGTCGTCGACATTGACGAGTTTCGCCGAAATATCGCCAAATTTTGCGCCAAAAATTATTTCGTATTTTTTAGAACTATTGTAATATCTAACTGTTTTCAATATCTTTTTTGACAGCAATCGACTGAGAATTTATTTACAGGATGAGCCAAATGACTTTAAATACTTTGAGGTGTATGGATGCATTCAATTCATTGAAAGTCTGTGGTCAATGACTACTTTGGCTATCCCCAAAATCTCGCTGACTATCTCAAGTTTGTCGGCTTTTGGTGAAATATCGCCAAATAAAGTGTCAGAAGAAAATCTTTCAAATTGAACTCAGCTTGGCGATATCGAAATATTTGGCTAGAAATCGCTAAACCTTACTATTATTGATATTTTATCTCTTTCAAACAAATAAGTTTAGAGGAAGTGCGTCGAAAATATTTTTGATCTAATGGACGTGCAAGGAAGTCATGTGTTGGACACATCAGATTTTTTAAGTTTCAGCTCTTGATAACTGTGAGAGCCATTTCTCATCTTTCGTGTGGAAAAAGGGGCATGGTGTGGAATAATATGCATGATTCCTCCCCCGGCAGGGAATGCTCCAGTACCATCAATTGTCAGGATGTTACTATCGACATTGTCGAAAACAAATTGACAAAAATACTTCTTCTTGCACTCGCGCCCTCTAAGGCTGCAGGACCGCGGATGTTTTAAGGAGAGAAGCTTCATAGTATGAAGCTGAGAAGCCAAGATACGATAGAATATCAATGAGATATTTGTAACCAAACTTTCTGTACAGATACTCACTGATCCGTGTAAGGACTGAGGACATAAATGATCATGGCCTTACTACATTAATGGCAGAGTGGGATGACATGTTTTATTGTTTTTTTTTTTTCCCATTTCACCACAGAACCTCTTCTGTGGTCCCGCGGTGGTCTGTTCACTAAAGTCCGTTCCCATAAGAAAAGAGCAAGTGAAGCAGCATCCGGCTTGGGAGAGTCATCTCCCTCTCGGCTCGTCCGTTGTGGAACCGTGCACACTAATGGGAGCTGGTGCACGTAAAATCCGTCGTGGCTCCAATCAGGCGCGTAGCCAGGAAAATTTTTCGGGGGGGGGGGATATGAACTTATATGTGTATAAATAGACGGAATTTCATCACTAATCCAAACATTTCGGGGGGGGATATATCCCGATATCCCCCCCCCTGGCTCCAGTGTCTTCCAAGTTGTTAAACGATACCTCTGGGGGTGCCGATTTCAGGTGGTGGTTGGTCCCTCATCTGGAATCGGTTCAAAATTAGGGACCAGCAAGTAGAAGTCCAACCCCCTCGGGGGCTCTGGCACCCCTCTTTCCATGGATGGTGTCGTCTATCCATGGACACGACAACAACAACCTCTTTTTTGCTTCAGTATGACAAATTTCATCAGCAATTTCAGTGAATCCGGAATGACTGATTCAGCGTTACCCAAGAAATATTCATATGGGGGATACTCTTTAGTAGAGCTCTGACCTTAAGTCTCACAAAACGATGTCTGCAGCTGCTTTGACAAAAAGTAGCTTTTCCTGTTGAGAATGAGCCCTTTTATTATACCAATAATAACTGAGCATTTTATAGCCAACATTTCGGAAACAAACTACTGCTTTCTTGGTAGCAGTTTCGGCTACCAAGGCATTTTCATCCTATTTTTTGTTTAAGCGTGATTTAGCTGTTCTGGTGTCATGACTAAAATCACCCTCTATTTTATTAATCAAATCCTCAATGAGAAGTTCGCTTTGTGTGTCCTCTGTGCTGTTTTCATTATAGGAATAAATTGTTTCGGTTGTCCTCTTCAATGTTAGTTGCAAGGTGGCGGGCGTCGCCTTTTCATCTTACTTTTAAGCCTTTCATACAGTTTTCGTCAGTGGCGGCCGGTGGTTAAAAATGTTAGTGCAGCCGGAAACATAGGAGCCCCCCCCTCCCTCCAGACAGGAATAGAAAATCTTTGTTACTGAATTCGAACGCTGGCTGATTAAGCCCTCCCTGAGAAAAAAAAAAAAAAAAAAAAAGGAAATTACATAAAAAATGTAAGAGATCCTAATTTACTTCCATAAAATGGACATAAATTTTAACAAGCCGCTCTTATCCTCAAAATTGCATTAATCCGTCCCTGATTCGAAGTTTCCTTAGAATTTTCTTTTGTAATGATAACATGAGAAAAAAAGTAAAAAAGAGAAAACTTACTTATTTTTTATAAGTCAAATCAATCCTCCTTTCTTTTAAACTTGCGAATCGGTCAGTGATGTCCTCATAAAAAGGCGTTGTTTTAATAAGTTCATCAATTATTCCCCGTTCGATTGACAGCGTCGATAATGCCGTCAATCGTTCCTCGGACATGGAATTCCTCAAATAATTTTAAATTCTCTTTAGACAAGAGAAACTTCTTTCACTTGTTGCGCTTGTAGTGGGTATTGTCAGTATCAAACACAGGAATTTATATACTTCTTGGAAAATGTCCTTCGTTCCATTATCATGCATGTTTTTAATTATTTCTTGCACACTACAATTCCTGTATGATAAATCTGAATAAAACAGTTTTAATTCATTTTTAAGTCTATGAGTATCACTTATCACATTTGGATAAGAGTTTTTCAAGCTTTCTATAGCGTTTTCTGGGATGTTATTTATGGAAAAGTCCTCAAACTTTGAAGAATCGGCGAGACAAAAAAAATATAAACATTCGCTGTCTTTAAATCTTGCATCAAATTCCATTACTATGATATCTAAAATTTCAAAATACAATATTTTAAATTTTCGAAACACATCTTCTTGCGTTTGGAAGCCATATTGTCTTTTGAAAACAATTTCTGTTTTCGAATTCGCTATTTCAAAAAAACGTTTGAACGTGTCTTCATTACGGTTTTGGCTTATTATGTTCCGAGTTGCCTTGATTTGCTGGAGACAATAATTTATATCCAAAGATTTTTTTTGCAGAATGTCATACAAAACATCTGTTTGTTGGAAAATAAAATCAAAAATTAAGGATAAAAGTGTGAATCCAAAATCATTAAAATAATTCAAAAATCCATTTGCATGTCGAATGGAAGTTTCATCCATATTTGGATCAGATAAAATGCTTTCGAAAATTTCTTTTAAGCCTTTCCATTCATCTGTTACCACTCTTAATATTTTACTATTAGAATGCCATCGAGTGTCAGTGCTAGTTGGTATTTTCCGTGCAATTGTTGAATTTAGTAAGTATGTCCTCTTCTCAGAATGATGGAAAAATGAAGGAATTCCACTTAAGTTTGCAAAAAAAAAATCGACAGTCTGAGATATTATTTACACTTTGTGTTAAAATTAAATTAAGTCTATGGCCGCAGCAGTAAACAAATAATGCTTGTGGAGCTTGCGATTTAATTTTGGTTTGCAAGCCAGTCAAATGTCCACGCATGACACTTGCTCCATCGTAGCATTGAGCAATAAGTTTTGTGCGATATTCAAGAGGTCCTAAAACCGTTTTTAAAAGTTCAAAGAGAGCTTCTGCAGTAAGAGATATACTAACATCAAAAAACCCTAAAAATCTCTCAACTACCAATCCGTTTGAAGAAACATATCTCGCAATAATAGAGCACTGTGATTTTTGGGAAATATCTGTGGTATCGTCTACTTCAACAGCAAAAAACGGAGATTCTGAAATTTCATTTTTTATAAATTCATGTATATGAGAATATAAACACTCAATCAATTCATTTTGTATAGTTTTTGATTCACCTTTAAAAACAGTTTTAATATTTAAATAATGCTGTTGTAATTCTATCGAAGCTTCAGATATCAATAATTTTAAAAGCTCTTTAAAATTCCCCCGGTTTAAAGAATCTTCTCGCTCGTCATGTCCTCTAAATGCCAGTTCTTGCTTACTTAAAAACAATACTGCTTTGATGGGTAACTGCATGAAGCGTCTATTCAGGTTTACCTTCTTGTTAAATTCAGCAATATAAAGTCGAGAGTTTTCCTTTAATGCGTCAGCAATTTGGGTCCCACTTCTTAACAACTCTTTAAATTTTAAAGAATTTTTTAAATGTTCGATTGAGCCTTCATGTGTTTTACATGCTCTTCTGATGGTGGTTAACCCATCATATCCAGTACCATTCCAAACGCTCTTTTTTATCCCAACGATTAAACACAGCCAACAAAACATTTTTTGTAAAAACTGCCACATAGCCACGAGAATAATGAATACCAAGATGACTGGAAGCTACGACCATGCTGAGACGAACCTGCTGTTTTCTTATGAATGGACAATTTTGGTGTCGGTCTATCTTCTTTTAGTAGTTGTCGTTTATCATCTTCTTTCCATATGTTAAATGGAGTTTGAAGCAAGACACAAACTGGATCATTATGGGGCTGCATGTTTCAAAACGGTTAAATCATAAATTTCAATAATACAGTAACAAATAAGTGTAAGAACTTTCAACCTTCCCAGACAAAAAAAAAAAAAAAAAATATATATTCCTTCCGTTAGAATGGACAAGAACATATATTCTGTGTGTCGTACCCCCTCCCTCACTTTTCGTCAGAGCCAATCAGTTTGTCGAATTCCGGAATGCAGCCGGTGCAAGGAAATCTTATATGAGCTGCGTCTTAGCTGCGTTCGCCCAATACAGCCTATGCCGGAGAGATTGCTTACGTAGTCGTTGTCATGGCAACGGTGCTACCAATTTCTTTTTCAGACCTCATGGCTGTACCAAAGATTTTCCCAATTGAATTGCGGGAAGACTAAAGCGCTTATTTTCTGAATGAGCGATCCACAATACTTTTTTTTTTCTTTTTTTTTTCGAGATTTTTTTTAATTTACCGTAGGAATTCCGTAATTCTAATCTGAATTTAGGAAAATTAGTAAATGCTGATATTTTTCTTTACGCTTTTTTTTTTGAGATTTTTTTTAATTTACCGTAGGAATTCCATAATTCTAATCTGAATTTAGGAAAATTAGTGATGCTTGGTGATAATTTCAAGTGCAGCCCGGCTGTACTTGCTGTATCCCACGAGCTGACACTGGTTTTCGTTGGCAAAATGTGTAATACCAGGCATCTATAGCAACTAAATCTTTTTCAATATTTGAGGTGATCAAGTACCTACTTTTCCAACTCAACCCGATGACTTTCGACAGCATTTACAATTGTTTCTTTCACAGCCAGCTTCATACCATTATGGATAAATTTCTTTCATACTCAGGAAGTCACTTTTGTTTGTTTAAGAAAATTTCAGGTATTCTCTCCCCACACAAGCAGCATTGATTTTTAAAAATGAAACTTTCAGTTCTCGATCGAAATCGGAGGGATGGAGCCACACAACTTGGAAATCCTTACTAGCTGTACAATGCCACACATATGGGCAACCATAGGAATTTTTCTAGGGAGGGGGGGCAAACTTCAAAAATTTTTTCTAGAGGGGGGCAAATTTCAAACTTTTAACAAATTTAGTTCTCGTTTTGCCATTTGTTTACATCATGAGACATTAACCTAAAACTCTAGGGGGGGGAGCAAGTGTTCTACCTTGCCCCCCCTTATAGGCGCCCATAGCCACACATGTACTGAAATGATTAATTCATTGATATATCGCTTGTGACAGGCATTGTAAATTGTCATTTCTTTTAAATCTTTCAAAATCCGCTGATGATTTTTTTTTCATTTTGACGTTTTGCGCTGCATATTTGAAGATTTTTTTACTACATTTTTCCTTCAAAATCTTTATTTCATCTACAATTAAAGAGATTTCCCAAATAAAACAGTTGTTTAAGCTCGCTCATCTTTAGAAACAAAATCATAATACAATATACATCGACTGAAGTAGTAGGTATTGTGGCGGCCGCCGCGCCTGCGATCGGTGCGTTCCCGACCACCAATCTGATCCTTCAGCGGCCACCACATCGAACAAGCTTCCGCGCATCTCTTCGCGCATCCTGTGAGGAGCGCTAGCGGCTACTCCCACGATAGCAGAGCCAGGGAATCTGGCAACGCTGATGTGCGGTCCGGCAGTATAAAAGGAAGTGTGCTCACGCATGGTTCGCAGTGCTAGTATTATTATTGTTATCGCGTTGCTGTTGTTGTTACCAGAACTCTATGGATGTAAATTGACCG
>JAWZYV010015734.1:0-52566 GCA_038373885.1 Cheiracanthium punctorium
TTTTTTTCTGAACAAACTACAATAATTCTTACCTAGTACCACTTAACCCAGTTCTCAGAAAAATGCAATAAACTGATTATTATTAATACACTGCTGGCCATCGTAAATGCAACACCCTGAAGGAAGCATGCAGATAATATGAAATTTACAACATGCATTAGCTGAGGTGAGATATGCAAATGATTAGAATTTCAGCGCAGACGCACATCAAGCGCGCCTGTGGCGCCACCTCAAAGCGCTATTTAAGGCTTGGAGATTTCGACGGTTTCAAGTACAGCAATTGTGTTTTTCTTGCTTTTTTTTCAAAAAAACGATAAATTATGCCTCGTAGGAAACAACGATCATCTTTTGATCAAGTATCCGAGTTTGACAGAGGAAGGATAGTGGCATACCGAGATTGTGGGTTATCTTTCAGGGAAATCGGTCGTCGTATTGGACGAAACCAAACAACTGTGATGCGGATATGTGATCGTTGGGTGCAGGAGGGTACGACGGACAGACGTGATCGACCGCATCGACCTCAGTGCACCACGTCACGTGATGACAGGCAGATTGTACGCATGGCAGTGACGGACCGCTCAGTCACATCACGAACCATATCACAGCAGATTCAGTCTGTAACGCATCATCCAGTGTCTGCGCGTACCATTCGACGTCGTTTACAGCAGAATGGTCTGTCCGCAAGACGTCCGTTGCTTTGTCTACCTCTGACGCGGAACCACAGACGTCTCCGCCGCCAATGGTGCGATGAAAGAAGGATGTGGACGACAGAATGGAATGAAATTCTCTTTACTGACGAGTCACGCTTCTGTATGCAACACCACGACGGTCGGATTCGAGTCTGGAGACACCGTGGAGAGAGGATGCTGAACAGCTGCATTATGCACCGTCACACTGGTCCTGCACCGGGTATTATGGTATGGGGCGGTATCGGATATCTCTCTCGCACTCCTCTAGTACGCATTGCCGGTACTTTAACCAGCCAGCGATACATCTCCGAGGTGTTGGAGCCAGTTGTCCTTTCTTACCTTCAGGGCTTGCCAACAGCCATATTTCAGCAGGATAATGCACGGCCACACGTGGCACGCATTGTCCAAGGGTTCTTCGTCAATCACCAGATTGAATTGCTTCCCTGGCCGGCGCGCTCTCCGGATCTTTCGCCGATAGAAAACATGTGGTCCATGGTTGCTCAACGACTGACCCAGAGTTCATCCCCAGCTGTCACACCAGATCAACTTTGGCAACGTGTGGAAGCTGCTTGGTCTGCTGTACCCCAAGAACACATTCAAAGTCTCTTTGAATCAATGCCGAGGCGTGTGGCAGCTGTGATCTCCAACAACGGCGGCTACTCTGGGTACTGATTTTGGCAGGAACCACGCTTCATAGAATGCTGTAAATTTAATCATTTGTTACTTGGTCAACATGTTATCTACACAATAAATTTTGTTGTGATATCTCTTGTTTTTCTTGGTGTTGCAATTTGGGTGGCCAGCAGTGTATTAACAAACATGATATACTGGCACATTTTTTATGAGTGTGTGATAGATTTGTTGCCGTAACAACTGCTTGTACAGGGTCCTAATGTGTAGTGATTTTGTTAAAGGTAAAATTTAACTTTAAATATGAAAAAATGAAATTTTTTGCAGCAAACTTTTATGGATAATGCTAGTTATAAATCAAAATAGTTAGAACAAAAAGAACCCATAAATAAATAAATATCTGAAAATTTGTTTCCATTATGTTATTTTTAAGGGTAATAAACAACAAAACTCAACACATAAAAAAAACATTTATTAAAATTCTTCATTGGCTATTCTTTAAGGACATCGACAGATACAGTCTCATTGTCCTTTGCAAGCCTTTCTGGCTGATTGAATTTGGAGAATGAGGTTTTATGAACAACAGTTGTTGGACAATGTGAGTTATGCATTCAAACGATATTTTCAGCCTTTTCTGTCAGTCTTAGTAGACTCATAACGGTCCAAATCACCATTACAGTCCGATTCGTCTTAAAAGACGAGCATGGCGATACGAATAACTCAACACCTTAAAAAAGTGGAATCTGTAACTTTTGCATCTACATTAGAGATGAGTTCGGGCTCATTTCTGAAAGGCCGACCCCGACCGATATTATTTAAGTCTGATCCCGAGCCCAAAATTTCAGCTAATCTTAATCTTAATCTTAATTCTTAATCTTAATCTTAATATATATATAAAATACTAAAGTTCGTTTGTAAAGACAGGGTTTTCTCTATCACCACCAACTCGAATTAACTTCCCGTTGGGGTGGTAAATACCCCTTGGCCTCACGGTGAAAGTAAGGGAGTTTGGTCGCGGTGGGTGGTTGTGGGTGGCGGAAATCTTAATGTATATATAAAATGCTAATATTCGTTTGTAAAGACAGGGTTTTCTCTATCACCACCAATTCGAATTAACTTCCCGTTGGGGTGGTAAATACCCCTTGGCCTCACGGTGAAAGTAAGGGAGTTTGGTCGCGGTGGGTGGAAGTGGGTGTCCGAAATCTTAATCTTAATATATATATAAAATGCTAATGTTCGTTTATAAAGACAGGGTTTTCTCTATCACCACCTACTCGAATTAACTTCCCGTTGGGGTGGTAAATACTACTTGGTCTCACGGTGAAAGTAAGGGAGTTTGGTCGCGGTGGGTGGAAGTGGGTGGTTGTGGGTGGCGAAAATGTGAAAAAATATATATCTGTCCTTTTCTAACTCATGAGAACTTCTGAATTTCAACTCCAATATCTATATATATATAAATGAATGTGTGTGTGTATGACGTTGCAAAACTCCAAAACCGTTTGACCGTTCACCATGAAATTTGGTACACTTAAGTCTTTTGTCACGGAGAAGGTTTTTATACTATCTATTTTACTCTAGCTCGCCGCTAGGTGGCGCTGCAGAACGTCGAATACCATTCAACCGCTTGCTATGAAAATACCTTTTAACGTATCTCGACGAAAATTGGTGCGTATGGATATTTGCACACGGAAAATATTTTTACGCACTCCATTTGACATAACTTGCCGCTAGGTGGCGCTGCAGAGCGTCGAATTCTATTCCGTTGGACCGCTTGCTATGAAAATACCATTCAACCAATTTTGATGAAAATTGCTATTTATGGATATTCGAACGCGGAGAAGGTTTTTATGCTATCCATTTTCCTCTAGCTTGCCCCTAGGTGGCGCTGCGGAACGTCGAGTTCTATTCCGTTCGACCGCTTGCTACGCAAGTATCGTTCAACTGATTTGATGAAAATTGGTACACACGGATATTTGAAGACGTAGAATATTTTTACTTTATCCATTCTACTGTAACTTGACGTTAGATGGCGCTCCGGAACGTCGATTTCTATTCCGTTCAACCCTCTTGCTATGAAAATAACATTCAACCGATTTTGGCAAAAAGTGGTACGTATGGATATTTGAACACGGAAAATATTTTTACACTATCTGTTTTGTCATGACTTGCTGCAAGATGGCGCTGCAGTACATTGAATTCTATTCCGTTTGACCACTTCCTATGAAAGTACCGTTCTACTAATTTTGATGAAAATTGGAACACCTGGATATTTGAAGACGTAGAATATTTTTACGCAATCCATTTTGACATAACTTGCAGCTAGGTGGCGCTGCAGAGCGTTGAATTCTATTCCGTTGGACTGCTTGCTATGAAAATACCATTCAACCAATTTTGATGAAAATTGCTATTTATGGATATTTGAACACGGAGAAGGTTTTTATGCTATCCATTTTGCTGTAATTTGACGCTAGATGGCGCTTCAGAACGTCGATTTCTATTCCGTTCGATTGCTTGCTATGAAAATACCATTCAACCGATTTTGACGGAAATTCTTACACAGTGATATATGAAGAAGTAGAATATTTTTGCACCATCCATTTTCCGATAACTTGCCGCTAGATGGCGCTGCAGAACGCCGAATTTTATTTCGTTTAAGCGCTTGCTGTGAAAATACCAGTCAACCGATTTTGATAACAATTGGTACACATGGATATATAAACCTGGAGAATATTTTCACGCTATCCGTTTTGCTATAACTTGCCGTAAGATCGCGCTTCAGCGCATCAACTTCTATACCGTTCAACCAATCGCCATAAATATTTTTATGCTTACACATTTGAGCACGGAGAATACATTCTAACTATTCATTTAACTATTACTCACTACTAGATGACACTGCAGCGCATTAATACTTTAACTCGCCATGAGATGGCAATGCAGCGCACCAACTTCATGACCGGACAATTGATCTCTATGAAAATTGATATAGCTAGATACTTGGACACGGAGAATATTTTCGTGTTATGCATTTTGCTATAAATAGCTACTTCATTGTGCTGTAGCACATCATTACTTTAACTGGCCAATAGATAGCGCTGCAGCGTATCAACTTCTTACTTTAATTCGTCGCTTGATGGCGCTGCAGCATATAAAGACTGTTCAACTGATAGCTATGAAAACTGGTATAGATAGATATTGGAACACGGAGAATATTTTGGCGTTATCCATTTTGCTATAACTTGCTACTAGATGTCAATTCAAACCAATAACTTCAGGACCGTTCAACTGATCGCCATGAAAATTAGTAAACATATATATTTGAACAAAAAGAATATTTTCGTCGCATCCGTTTAGCTATAACTCGCCTTCTGTACAGTTCAACCGTTGAAATTAGTACACACAGATATTTGAGCACGGAGAAAACTTTTACGCTACCTATTTTGATATGACTTACATCTAGATGCCGATGCAGCGCACCAACTTCAAAGCCGTTCACTCGATCACCTTAAAAATTGGTATACATTTACATTTGAGCAGAGAGGATAATTTTTTTTTATTATTCATTTGGCTGTACTCACCACTTGATGGTACTGCAGCCAGGTCCTGATTTCCGGGAGGGCATTCGGGGCAAGCGCCCAGGCCCCCAAATTGTTCTTTAAGTTTAAAAATTTGTAAATTTTGAAAAATCTTTCGAAAGAGGTTCCCCTAATGAAGCTTTTGCCCAAGGCCCCCAACTCGGAAAATCTGCTCCTGACTGGAGCACTTAATTATTTTAACTCGCCACTAGATAGCACTTCAGCAATCAACTTCTTCATTGTTCAACTAACCGCTCTGAAAATTGGTATGCATACACATTTGAACACGGATAGTATTTTTGCATTATCCATTTTGCTTAACTCGCCCTTTAATGGCGCAGTAGCGCATTATTACTTTAATTCGGCACTAGATGGCGCTGCAGCGTATCTTGACAGTTAAACTGTTTGCTATGAAATTGGTACACATAGATATTTGATCATGAAAATATTTTGATGCTATCCATTTTGCAAAAACTTCGACAGTTGATGGCGCTGCGCCGAATAATCTTCTTCACCGTTCAACTAATCGTCATGAAATTCTTTATGCATATTCGTTGAACACAGATAATATTTATGCGCTATCAATTTTGCTATATCTATTTATTATGATAAATAGTAATTAAATTAAACCGTAATATTAAAAAAAAAGAATCCATTCAGTCCCGTGCGAAGAACGGGGCATACAGCTAGTATATATATAAAATGCTAATGTTCGTTTGTAAAGACAGGGTTTTCTCTATCACCACCAACTCGAATTAACTTCCCGTTGGGGTGGTAAATACCCCTTGACCTCACGGTGAAAGTAAGGGAGTTTGGTCGCGGTGGGTGAAAGTGGGTGGTTGTGGGTGGCGAAAATGTGAAAAAATATATATCTGTCCTTTTCTAACTCATGAGAACTTCTGAAAAGTTCTAAAAATTCCTGGAATGACCTAGAAAACTCCACAATGTGTGCAACTGTTACAGTCAATCTAGAATGCTCTAGAAGGTTCTAAAAATTTCCAGAAAGTTCTAGAAAGTTCCAAACCGTGTGGAACCGTTCAAATCGATTTAGAATGATCTACACCGTTCTAAAAACTTCTGGAATGATCAAGAAAGCTCCAAAATGTCTGCAACTATTAAAATCGATCCAGAATGTTCTAGAAAGTTCAAAAAATTTCTTGAATGATCTAGAAAGATTCAAAATGTCTGCAACTGCTAAAATCGGTATGGAATGTTCTAAAAATTTCTGGAATGATCTAGAAAGTTCCAAATTATGTGTAACTGTTAAAATCTATATGGAATGTTCCAGAAAGTTCTAGAAATGTCTGGTCGAGTGAAGATCAATTGCGATGGGTGATTGTCATTCGGAAATTTTATAGCATACTGCTTCGCAGCCTCTAGCTTATTCCGATGAAATTCTCCGTAAAGTAACACCATTTCAGTGTATTCATTAGTATTAAACATTATCTTTCGTTTTTTATACTCAATAAGCTACGAATTCAAATAGCATGAACATTAGACAAACACTAACAAAGTAACTTAAACAACAGTTTTCCAACTCCAAACAAATATTAAAATTTAATGTTTATCGTCTGTTGCCATATCAGCAGGAATACTTTCTATACATCGCATGTTTAATGGTCGAATAAGTCTCTCAATATCTAAGATAGAAATCTAAATTATCTACGTTAAAAATGGATCCTTAAATATCTTTTACACCATTAAACATGCGGTGTATTTTAACCCGAGCAACGGCGGGTTTCGCTGCTAGTGTATATATAAAATGCTTATGTTCGTTTGTAAAGACAGGGTTTTCTCTATCACCACCAACTCGAATTAACTTCCCGTTGGGGTGGTAAATACCCCTTGGCCTCATGGTGAAAGTAAGGGAGTTTGGTCGCGGTGGGTGGAAGTGGGTGGCGGAAATCTTAATGTATATATAAAATGCTAATGTTCGTTTGTAAAGACAGGGTTTTCTCTATCACCACCAACTCGAATTAACTTCCCGTTGGGGTGGTAAATACCCCTTGGCCTCACGGTGAAAGTAAGGGAGTTTGGTCGCGGTGGGTGGAAGTGGGTGGCGAAAATCTTAATGTATATATAAAATGCTAATGTTCGTTTGTAAAGACAGGGTTTTCTCTATCACCACCAACTCGAATTAACTTCCCGTTGGGGTGATAAATACCCCTTGGCCTCACGGTGAAAGTAAGGGAGTTTGGTCGCGGTGGGTGGTTGTTGGTGGCGGAAATCTTAATATATATATAAAATGCTAGTGTTCGTTTGTAAAGACAGGGTTTTCTCTATCACCACCAACTCGAATTAACTTCCCGTTGGGGTGATAAATACCCCTTGGCCTCACGGTGAAAGTAAGGGAGTTTGGTCGCGGTGGGTGGAAGTGGGTGGCGAAAATCTTAATGTATATATAAAATGCTAATGTTCGTTTGTAAAGACAGGGTTTTCTCTATCACCACCAACTCGAATTAACTTCCCGTTGGGGTGGTAAATACCCCTTGGACTCACGGTGAAAGTAAGGGAGTTTGGTCGCGGTGGGCGGAAGTGGGTGGCGAAAATCTTAATCTAATATATAAAATTCTCCTGTCCCAGTGTTAGTCACCTAACTCCTCCGACACCACTCGACCAATTTTAATGAAATTTTCTATGTATATTCGTTAGGTCATAGAATAGGTTTTTAACTATGTCTCATACCCCTAAGTCATAAGGGCGGTCCACCCCAAAATGTTTAGCCCCCGAGTGCTATTCATTTCAATCAGGATTTTTGTGTAGACATTAGCGTGTCGAATCACTTTTCAAATGTGTTTGCCAGATAATGTGGAGAGGGGGGGGGAGTTAATAAAATGTTGAAAGTCGCACAAGGTTTGCAATTTTTGATAATTGATCGCTAAATGTGGTGCCAAAACGCGACAATTTATTATAAATATATTTCGCGTATAGTTAGAAAACGCCTGGCGTATATTGTAAAAGAGTTTTATTAGGCGATTTTAATATAGATTTCTATTCCGAAGAAGTGCTCTGTGGAACAAGAAAGGAAAACACGGTACACTCATGGATTATGACGTCCATTCCAAACAGTATTTAAAATGTCTTTGCGGTATAGTTGGAATATGCCTACAGGAAGAACATGCCTGGAGGAAATTCTAAACAGTTTCAGTAGGCGATTTTAAGATAGATTTCGATTCCAACGATGTGTTTTATGGTACAAGAAAGAGTTGATTCCTATTTTAGCGCCCCCACTCTCGCCAACCTAAAAAATTCCCGTACTTTGGCGAGCTTTGCAGGCATGGGTCTCTGGGAGTTATGCACAAGTTTCAACGGTACATACGTATTTTCCAGGCGGTCCGCCAAGACAAGCAATTTTTTCACCAAGATAAATGCCGGGCACATGAAATTGTTGATGGTTTGGAATACGATTGGCAATGTATTTAAAATCTATGAAAAAGAAGTTTGGCGGAAGTGACCGCCAAGTTAATACGTAAGTACCGTTTCAACGCGCCCAAAAGAACTAGGTGATAACTAAAGTAAACAAACTAGCGATAAACACGCCAGTTAAGGAATTTGAAGACATTTAATTATCACAACTACATTAATTGGTAATCCAAAATAAATAAAAATGTAACGGCATGCTGTACTTACATGTTGTTCCAAATCGCCATTTTAATTCTAAATTACGATTTCTACATAAATGCAAAAAATCGTAATGGTAACTGCATATACTTAATCATCGCCTCCTTGGCGAGAGTCGAGGCGTTAAAGTAGGAAACAATATATAAAACGGTGAAGTATAGTTGTGATATACTTGGCGAGGATTGTAAAATAGTTTTAGTAGGCGATTTTAAGATAGATTTCGATTCCAAAGATGGGTTTTATAAAATAAGGAAGAAAAATACAGCACAGTCATGAATAATGCTAACACTTTCCAACTTAATGGAATAAAGACGAAAAATAAGGACGACGTATAAATTATGATACGATTTTAATATATAGCACTATAGTGCGTATTTAAAATCTGAAAGTGTTTCAGATTTTCATCCTTTTTTTTTTTTTGGGGGGGGGGGGGTTCACAGCGCTCCATGCCTCTTCCACTCATATACCACATTCTCACACACTCACAATAAGTTAGTCATTTCTTTCTACTAAAATAATCCTAGGAATAATTTATATGGCAAAACAACGTTTGCCGGGTCAGCTAGTGTATATATAAAATGCTAATGTTCGTTTGTAAAGACAGGGTTTTCTCTATCACCACCAACTCGAATTAACTTCCCGTTGGGGTGGTAAATACCCCTTGGACTCACGGTGAAAGTAAGGGAGTTTGGTCGCGGTGGGTGGAAGTGGGTGACGAAAATCTTAATGTATATATAAAATGCTAATGTTCGTTTGTAAAGACAGGGTTTTCTCTATCACCACCAACTCGAATTAACTTCCCGTTGGGGTGGTAAATACCCCTTGGACTCACGGTGAAAGTAAGGGAGTTTGGTCGCGGTGGGTGGAAGTGGGTGGTGAAAATCTTAATGTATATATAAAATGCTAATGTTCGTTTGTAAAGACAGGGTTTTCTCTATCACCACCAACTCGAATTAACTTCCCGTTGGGGTGGTAAATACCCCTTGGCCTAACGGTGAAAGTAAGGGAGTTTGGTCGCGGTGGGTGGAAGTGGGTGGCGGAAATCTTAATGTATATATAAAATGCTAATGTTCGTTTGTAAAGACAGGGTTTTCTCTATCACCACCAACTCGAATTAACTTCCCGTTGGGGTGGTAAATACCCCTTGGACTCACGGTGAAAGTAAGGGAGTTTGGTCGCGGTGGGTGGAAGTGGGTGACGAAAATCTTAATGTATATATAAAATGCTAATGTTCGTTTGTAAAGACAGGGTTTTCTCTATCACCACCAACTCGAATTAACTTCCCGTTGGTGTGGTAAATACCCCTTGGACTCACGGTGAAAGTAAGGGAGTTTGGTCGCGGTGGGTGGAAGTGGGTGGCAAAAATCTTAATGTATATATAAAATGCTAATGTTCGTTTGTAAAGACAGGGTTTTCTCTATCACCACCAACTCGAATTAACTTCCCGTTGGGGTGGTAAATACCCCTTGGACTCACGGTGAAAGTAAGGGAGTTTGGTCGCGGTGGGTGGAAGTGGGTGGTGAAAATCTTAATGTATATATAAAATGCTAATGTTCGTTTGTAAAGACAGGGTTTTCTCTATCACCACCAACTCGAATTAACTTCCCGTTGGGGTGGTAAATACCCCTTGGCCTAACGGTGAAAGTAAGGGAGTTTGGTCGCGGTGGGTGGAAGTGGGTGGCGGAAATCTTAATGTATATATAAAATGCTAATGTTCGTTTGTAAAGACAGGGTTTTCTCTATCACCACCAACTCGAATTAACTTCCCGTGGGGGTGGTAAATACCCCTTGGTCTCACGGTGAAAGTAAGGGAGTTTGGTCGCGGTGGGTGGCGAAAATGTGAAAAAAATATATATCTGTCCTTTTCTAACTCATGAGAACTTCTGAGTTTCAACTACAATAAAATATTAAAATTTAATGTTCTCATATCGATCCAGAATGATTTAGAAAGCTTTAAAAATTTCTCGAATGACCTAAAAAGTTCCAAAATGTCTGCAACTATTAAAAACAATCCAGAATGGTCTAGAAAGCTCGAAAAGTTTCTTGAATTATCTAGAAAGATTGAAAATGTCTGCAACTGCAAAATCGGTATGGAATGTTCTAGAAATTTCTGGAATGATCTAGAAAGTTCCAAATTGTGTGCAACTGTTAAAATCGATATGGAATGTTCCAGAAAGTTCTAGAAATGTCTGGTCGAGTGAAGATCAATTGCGATGGGCGATTGTCATTCGGAAACTTTATAGCATACTGCTTCGCAGCCTCTCGCTTATTTCGATGAAATTCTCCGTAAAGTAACACCATTTCAGTGTATTCATTAGCATTAAACATTATTTTTCGTTTTTTATACTCAATCAGCTACGAATTCAAATATCATGAACTTTAGACAAACACTTACAAAGTAACTTAAACAGCAGTTTTTCAACTAATAAAATATTAAAATTTAATGTTTATCGTCTGTTGCCATATCAGCAGGAATACCTTCTACACACCGCATGTTTAATGGTCGAATAAGTCTCTCAATATCTAAGATAGAAATCTAAATTATCTACGTTAAAAATGGATCTTTAAATATCTTTTATACCATTAAACATGCGGTGTATTTTAACCCGAGCAACGCCGGGTTTCGCTGCTAGTTGATAAATAAAAGTCAATGCCAGAATATCATAAATTTTACCGCTTGCACACAAATTAGAGACTGATATAATAACAAACTCTTGATGTATTTTCTAATTCTTGATATTCAAGTTTATCAAATAATAGTAAATTAGTTTATTTCTCCCATGAATCACTTCTTAAAATGTGCTTACGATGAGTATGTGCTATAAAGGAGAAATTTCTCACGAGCGTGGATTACGGTGCCCGAGCCCGTCGCATCTGTAATCTGCATCCCTCACTTGACGTGTGTGTTGTAACGTCTTGGGTGTGGAATGGTAGCGTTGAGAATTACAGCTAAGTTCCGTTTACAGGATTATAATTTATTTATTTACAATTTTAAAACAATCTTGATTAAATAGGATGCTATATACAAGTAATTAAGAGTTCGCAGGACTTCCAATAGAAGACTAGTCCTTTCACACGGGCAGAGCCCTTCTGTCCACAACCGGACTTGCAAAAAACAGTGTACAGAGCAGCGCCCTACGGTCCTTCGATCGGACTTCAAAAATTGTCGGCGGAGGATCTCTCTCTCGACCTCACCTCTTCAGCTCTTCGCTCTCAACTGAACTCCCCAACTCCGGGGCTCTCTTCCGGTTCTTCTCCCCCCCCCCCTCATCTTTTTATAGATTCCTTATTGGATATATCTAAAGACGGGGGTGGATTCAAGGATTCCCAATCGGTCCGTACATGGCGCCTGTACGTCTCCGCTAGAAGGCACCTTCAGGTCCCGCTCACGTAGGCGCGATCCATTTCGGCAATTCTTTGAAGGGGGGAGGGGGTTCCTTTGTAACAAACTGTCTGGAAAGGCGACACCCAGTCTGCCCTTTTGTGCGGATCTGTGAATCTTACAGTGTGTCTGTTCTTTTCAGATGAATTCCAGCGGACTCTTTCTGAATTCCGTCTCTTCCACTCCTGTACGTTCCAGGGCGTCGGGCGAAGGCTGGGAGGCCTCCCACCTCATGAGCGAAGCCAGCACTCCGAACAGCTCCACGGCATCGACGCCGGTCAGGCCCCGGCACCTGACCCTGCTCTCTTCTCACCTGCGGACCATGACCCTGCAGTCAGCGGCGACCCCCTCGCCCCTCGAACTGCGGCCCATCTACGAGGCGGAGAGCCCGGACGAAATCGCCCTCGTCGAGACCGCGTTCACCTACAACTGCCGACTCCTGCGCCGCACGCCCGAATCCATCGTGGTGGCAATGCCCGGTAAGTTAACCTCCGTTGTTGGTTTTGTTTTTCAAAGCATTGTTCATTCGATAAATTTATTTTTAACCCTTTAACGCGCAGTGTGTCCGCTCCGGGAACGCCAAACTCTGATGTTTTGACTGTTGCCAGTCACGAAGAATAGATTGGATTTCTATAAAAATAGTCGCGGGTGACAGAGCTCCACGAGAATCCTTTAATTTCTAGCACGTCACTTCCCGTAAAAAAAATGGTCACGATTCTTTTTAACAGCACTGACATCTGCCGAAAAATGGAAGAACGCGAGAACAGCCGGATAGATTGACCAATGCTGAAAAAAGGGCAGCCGTTGCCATCGCTCGACTTAACAACCAGCAAGATGGCGGACGATCGAAACGTTCATCGCGTATCACTGATCTAGAGACCCTTTTTGTACGCAGCTGGCTGTGCCTATCGTCCGCCATCAACGTTCATCGCGTGCCACAGATCTAGAGACCCTTTTTTTGACGACAGCTGGCTGTGCATGGCCCAGACAGCTGCGTCAAAAAAGTGTCTCTAAATCTGTGGCACGCGATGAACGTTTCGATCGTCCGCCATCTTGCTGGTCGTTAAGTCGAGCGATGGCAACGGCTGCCCTTTTTTCAGCATTGGGAAAGGGTTGCGCCTCAAAGGGTTAACCCTATGAAGTGCAACCGTTTCCCAGTGTGCCCATTTTTGACACAACCGGCTGTGATTCGGCCGCACAGCCGGCTGTGTCAGAAATGCCCTTGAGCTCTGTGGCACGCACCGGGCGATTCGATCGACCGCCATCTTGCTAGTAGTTAAATCGTGAGATGGCAACGGATGCACTTTTTCGACATTGGGCAATCTGTCAAGATGTCCTCCTTGATTAATTGAAATCCCATTTATTCTTCGGGAATCAAAGCAGCCAAAATTTCTGAATTGTGTCCTCGCAGTGAGGACGCCGCGCGTTAAGGGGTTAAGCTGTGGGAGCAATCTAATGAAAACGAGACATGACTATATAACGAGCATCACGTGACAGTCGGTCATGAAGGTAGGTGTGTGTATAGAAACGCCCTCTTTGGGAGTCAACAAGGGGGACGGCACGAACGTCCCCTGCTGTGCCATTTGTCTGTAACACAATACCCCATTTACATTCAGCCATTCCCCACTTCCCTTCTCGGTGCTGCTTTTTTTTTCCAGGAAATACTTTTGCGGCAGCTCCAAAAGCAGTGAGAGTTTTACATTCTGCTGTACTTCCCTCCTCACTGCGTTCGAAATCCCTCCGGGAGTGAGTGCGGGCTGCAGGAAGGTCAGCAAGAAAGGTTACGGCATGAGCAGGGCGAGTGAGGTATTTATATTCCTGTTACTCCCATTTCTCCTGCTCAGTGCCACGGAAGTGGGCTGAGTGTACACGAGGCATTAGATGTACTTCTAGAGAGGTCAACGAGTCGCATGGTCGTTTGATGTCACTATGGCCGATAGAGAGGAACAATGAGGTGAAGTGCGTTTTTTGACTGCGCATGGAGTGACAGGAAGTGAAATTCCCGCCTGAATGCCTGCTGTGAATGGTGAATACAGCCAACGCCCCCTAGAGAGGAAAGCCGCGGCGCTTACTTGTGACGTCGCTTACTTGTGATGGGCTTACTTCTGACGGGAGAGAGGAGAAACCCAGTGGAAACGCCTTGCTTTACCTACTCGGTGTGACGTCACAAGTAAGCGCCGCGGATTCCCTCTCTAGGAGGCGTTGATACAGTAAGTAACGTACACGTGTGTTTCAGTGGACAGCACTATTCTGTTGCACGATAATGTCTACCCACGTGTTGCCAAGATTGTTTCGACTACGCTGTAGTAGTTTCGATGGGAAGCTTTTACACATCCTCCATGTAGTCCAGATCGCTTTCCATGCAATTTCCGTATTTTTTTGGAGCCCCCAAAGAAAGTATTGCTGTCTGTCGATTCGCTTCGGGCGAAAAGTGAGCGCCTGGGTACAATCATGGCTGCGTAGGCAACGGTAAACGTTTTTCCATGTAGTCATTGGCCGTGTTGTTTTACAGTGGGACAAATGTTTTAACCCTTTAACGCGCAGTGATCCCGCTCTGGGAACACCCAACTCTGACGTTTTGACTGTTGCCAGTCACGAAGAATAGATTTGATTTCTATAAAAATAGTTGCGGGTGACAAGAGCTCCACGAGAATCCTTTACATTTTAGCACGTCCTTTCCCGTCAAAAAATGGTCACGATTCTTAATAACAGCACTGACATCTGCTGAAAAATGGAAGAATGTGAGAACAGCTAGATAGAGTGCCCAATGCTGAAAAAAGGGCAGCCGTTGCCATCGCTCGACTTAACTACCAACAAGATGGCGGACGATCGAAACGTTCATCGCGTGCCCCAGATCTAGAGACCCATTTTTGACGACAGCTGGCTGTGCCGGCACAGCCAGCTGTCTCTATGGGCAATGGGTCTCTAGATCTGGGGCACGCGATGAACGTTTCGATCGTCCGCCATCTTGTTGGTAGTTAAGTCGAGCGATGGCAACGGCTGCTCTTTTTTCAGCATTGGGAAAGGGTTGCGCCTCAAAGGGTTAACAGCTGTGGTGATTACTTTTGAAATAGAAGACAGTTTACTTAGTTTTTTTTCGTTTTCATTTGACTGCCCTTTACACATCTGCATTTAAAGAAGCACTCTTCTGACCTATTTTTTTTTTTTTTTATACCTCACTAGGTGAAGGGATTATAGAGTATAAAATTTTACATACTCTGCCATTTGATGCCACTCGCAAAAGGATGTCTATCATTCTTCAGCATCCCATTACAGGAGATAAAATATTATTTTGCAAAGGAGCAGATTCTACCGTTCTTACACAGTTGTCTTCCAATGTTACTAAAGGTATTTATTGTTTGTTATTTTCGAAATACTATAAGCTTTACTGTTTTAACTAACACTTATATTGCTTCGAAACATAGTTTGTGTTTGGCTGACACTTTATAGTACAGAGTAATGATTCTCAATTGTGATTTACAAAAAATAACTAAATGTCTGATTCTTTTTTTTCCTTGCAAACGTTATGCAAACTGTTGGAAATACGATCTTCAATTGCTGTTAAAATTAATGATTTTAGCCATTATTTTAACAGACCGCGTTTTTACCAGCTGTCTCAGTAAAACTTGATTTCAAATGTTTATAACCGTGCTAATAAATAGCTGTCCTGTGTGTTTTCCATTTATTAATTGTCCTTTTAACATTAACTTAAACTCACTGTAGACTGAAATAAACTGTAATAATCCACCAAACAACCGAAATTTATTTTTTCACCTTTAACTTGCCGTTACGCAATCCCGATACTGTACCTCACTTTGGTGTAGTTGCAGCGTGCTAATATAGAAAAAAAAAAATATTATTCGTATGATTTATTTACTGTCTAAATTTACAGCAGTACAAAATATTTAAACAAAGAGCCGATTGAAATGTAAATTAAAATATGAAACAAGCATATTTTTAATGTAGGCTAAAATTATATGAACTATAAGGATTGCCCAAATAAAAAATGGATAAGTTGAATAAAAAAAATCATTTTTTTTGGAAATCAAAAGAAATACACGTTATAACACAAGTATACACACACGTTAACACACGTTATAACACATTCTGCCAAGTTGCAATAGAAAGATCATGGTAGATTCTTGAAGGAGTCTTGCACAGCTTCCTTTACTTCATTGTTCCAAATGGAAATGTTTCCCCTGGAAAGTCTCTTAAGTGTCCCGAAGATGTGGATGTCACTGGGCGACAAATCCGGACTGTACAGCAGATGTTCCAACACATTCGAATGGAACTTGTTCAATAAGATGGTCTGGGATAACCGGGAAACGTGTTTGCAGTCATTGTCATGGAGAAAAGTCACTTGTTGTGTGAGAAAGCTTGGCCGTTTGCTTTTCATTGCCTTCCGTGGTTTCGTCAGAGTACTACGGTATTTATTGCATTGACTGTGCTCTCTTGGGAATGGTCCACGTAATAAATAGTTCCAATCTGGACGCATCTAGGCGTAGAACGAATTTACTTTCGATCAATTTCTTCTACCGCATACCGGTTTCACTGTGGAACATCGTATGCGGTGCACACCTCCTACCGCTCTTTATACCCCTGTTCCGTGGCACTGCTATATGTGCAGTCATTCTGACGCAATCGCACGTGTCCATTTTTCATTTGGGCAACCCTTATACATTAAACTATCTATTATAAGCGTTATTTAGTTTTGAGTGCAGCATTGGCACTTAGTTATCTGAAATACTAAAAAGAGATGGTGTTGTGAAGAAAAATTAGCAATAAATACAGTCTTATTTCTATGTTTCCATATAGGAAATTATTTATTTTAATTCCTTTTTTAACTACCTATAAATGCATCATCGCGCAACACCGTGTGGGTTAAATATGATTCAGCATACGTGGTTACAGATCCCAAGTGACTTATCTTCTATGTATTTGTGAATAAATATGAATCTTTAATTTTTTTTTAAACATACTCGAAGGTTTAGACACATTTTAAATATTCTAATACTTTTTTCTAATTTCTCTATTTCCAAGCTACGCGAAATGTGATAATGAAAACTCAGCAGCATCTGAATAACTATTCAAGAAAAGGTCTGAGAGTCTTGTGTATGGCTAGGAAGGTAACTACTTATTTTATTTTTTTCCAATCCAATCTGTTCCTATATTCACAAAGTCAAACCGATTCACATTTATGTTTAATTGCTGGAATACTCTGCTTTCTATAGAGTGAGACTGAAATTTCAAAAAACTCTAGATATCTTATCAAGCAGCAGTAAAAACCGATACCTTAAATGTGTTAGTCGATCCTTTTTTTGATGCAGCTGGCTGTGCGCGAGCACAGCCAGCTGTCGTCAAAAAAGGGTCTCTAGATCTGTGGCACGCGATGAATGTTTCGATCTTCCGCCATCTTGCTGGTAGTTAAGTCGAGCGATGGCAACGGCTGCCCTTTTTTCAGCATTGGGAAAGGGTTGCGACTCAAAGGGTTAAGAAACTTTTACCAATATTAAGAAACTATTAAATTTTCAATCCAATTTTTGTTTTGTTTTTTAAAAAAATTATATAAAGAGGAGTTAAATAATTTCGTAGGTCATCAGCAATGAGGAATATGAGGCTTGGCTGCCTTTTCAAAATGAAGCGGAATTATCATTCGATGAAAAAGAAAAGAAGATGTACCAATCGGCTTGCATGATCGAAAGAAATCTGGAGCTTCTTGGAGCCACCGGAATCGAAGATAAACTGCAAGAGGGTGTACCAGAAACTATCAGCTCTCTGAGAGCTGCCGGAATAGTGGTATGGGTTTTAACAGGTGACAAGCAGGTAAAAGCTTTGTTTTGAACGCATTTTTAAAATGAATACTGTTTCTGATGCTGAAACCTTAACCCTACAGTGCATACTGTAGACAATCATCTATACTCTCATTTTTCCGTAAAAAGAAAGAAAATTTTGTAGTTTTAACTAAAACATACATTTAAAATAATGAAAATGGCTTTTAGTTTTTAAAAATGTATTTCAACATTATTTTTTGAGCCAACAAGCACGAATTCATAGCGTGTGCATGAGGGTTGAGCGTAAAAAATAAACTTTCGATTTAGTTTTTGTCCTAGTGCGGAAAAGTTGTGTAATGGTGTGTAGGTCACTTGTGCAAAGTTTCAGGAAAAACAAAAACAAAAAAATTCCGTTTCCATTTCGGCTATGAATTTTTGAAGATTTTTACCATATGCAGTAAGCCCACTTAAGTCCCTTGCCACCCTCTTAACTTCGGTACGGCTGCTGCTATATTCATAAAACTGATATCTAGGCATAATAAAGTAGCCGTGCGCTACTTGATGAAACTGCCTACGGCGCCACCCGGTAGAAAACTACGGAGTTAGCGTTTCTATCTTGAAAACGGAACGACATAGGGGGAAAAAAATGACTTACAAATTTCTAGTATATCATCAATTTAGTACGAAAAGATACCTTGTGGATATTAATGCGATGACTAGAACGGTTAAAAAGCGCATTGTTTTTTCGTGATTTCCTACGCCTTTATGTCTGCCAACTACTTTCGATTAAGAATACTACTGTTTCGCTTAAGAAAATGTGCTGACAAACCCCCCTAAATGATTCCTTTTCAGTTATTTGTATATCAGTTTTTCAAAGGACATGAAAGCTACGATTAGCTGTTACTTTTCTGCACAGCCATGCCCGTAAATCCGCATCTGTTTTTAAATTTAATTATACAGTGAAGCACCCTTTATACGTTTCTCGTTTATACGTTTTTATCATTTGTACGTTTCTCTGAATGGTCCCGGCGAAATCCGTTAGATTTTAATAAAAAATCTCATTTATACGTTTTTCTGAAACCGAAAATTTCATTTATACGTTTTTTTTTAAGAACTGAGGAAATGCGTAATGCAAGTTTTCAAGAAGCTTTGACAGGTTCTAATATTATAAAAGAATGCCTAATTTCCAGCGTTTTAATGATAAACAGGCACTTTTAACTATGTACAAGGAACTTTTTCTGTGCATTCCCAAACAGCCATACAGCCGAAAATTACAAAATATTTTGCACATGCGGAATGGATATGAATACAAGTACTGGCTGTATATTAAATTCAGAATAAAACTTATTATTATGCATCTATTGGTGTATTTTGTTTCCATGTAGTAATATAAGATGTAGTATTTAAATTTAAATCTGATTTTTTATCGTTCGTTATTACGAAAATGCACATACTATTGAGAATTCCTGAAAAAACACTCAAAATACTGGTGTTAAACGATAAAGTAATTAAAAAACTTTGTAAAAAACACACATAAGAAGTAAAATTAATTATTAAATTAGTAATTTTACTTCTTATGTGTGTTTTTTACAAAGTTTTTTAATTACTTTATTGAGAATTCCGTTTAAACGTTTTTCTCATTTATACGTACCACCCCCCCCCCTTAGTCCCTTGAAAAACGTATAAACGGTGCTTCAATGTATTATTTTTAGCAGTTCTTTCATTTCACTTTGCGACTAACTGAAAAAAAAAAAAAACGTTTTACATAACTAAATTTCGGTCCTCGTGTGATGATCTGTGTAAATATTATGCAAAATATATTTATGATACTTTTTACAGAAAATTTGATTTTATAGGAAACAGCTGTCAACATTGCTTACTCTTGCAAGCTATTTTCATCAGATATGGAAATAATTACTCTTAATGCTCGTTCTAAGGTAAATTGTATGAGCTTTTTCAGTACATTTTATATACAGTCCCCAAAACACGAACCTAGGCTTTTACTCCTTAAATACCGATCATAAGCATGAAACAATGGTTGCGTGCACCTGTGTGCCCGCGCACAGCCAGCTGCGTCAAAAAAGGGCCTTTAGATCTGTGGCACTCGATGAAAGTTTCGATCGTCCGCCATCTTGCTGGTAGTTAAGTCGAGCGATGGCATCTGCTGCCCTTTTTTCAGCAGGGGAAAGGGTTGCGCCTCAAAGGGTTAAAAGGCTGAGAGATATGTTTCAACAAAGTTGGTAATTGACTATAGAATACTAATAATAGCAAAAGTATCTTGTATTTGTGCAATAATTGTTTTCTTTCATAATGTGTGCATGGCCACTGAGAGGCGATCATCCGACGTGATTTTTTTCCCTTAAGAGCCGTTGAAAATTGGTTTAAGTGAAGAATATATTTGGTTTTATATTTCCAACACTTTTCACGATAAAATGCTCACTTTTTTTACATCACCTGATAATTGTACAGGACACATCTTATTAGTTGAAATTTTTTTCGTACGGGAATAATATACAAATTTAAAAAGCGTCGTTTAAAAAAAAAAAATCTGATGTGTCCAACACATGACTTCCTTGAACGTCTATTAATTCAAAAATGTTTTTTACGCACTTCCTCTAAACTTATTTGTTTGAAAGAGATAAAATATCAATAATAGTAAGGTATGGCGATTTCTAGCCAAATATTTCGATATCGCCAAGTTGAGTTCAATTTGAAAGATTTCCTTCTGACACTTTATTTGGCGATATTTCACCAAAAGCCGACAAACTTGAGATAGTTTGCGAGATTTTGGCGATAGCCAAAGTAGTCATTGACCACTGACTTTCAATGAATTGAATGCATCCATACACCTTAATGTATTTAAAGTCATTTGGCTCACCCTGTAAATAAATTCCTAGTCGATTGCTGTCAAAAAAGATATTGAAAACAGTTAGATATTATAGTATAGTTCTAAATACAAAAGTTCAAAATTCTACGGGTTAAAGTTTTAGAGTTATACAAAATACGAAATAATTTTTGGCGCCAAATTTGGCGATATTTCGGCGAAACTCGTCAATGTCGACGACATTTGGCGAGATTTTAAGCATGGACCAATAATGACAGATTATCGCCAAATTTGGCGATATTTCGCCAAAACTCGCCAAGAACGATGACAAATGGCGATACTTTGGGCTTGGAACAAATGACTGACTATCGCCAAATTTGGCGATATTTCGGCAAAACTCGCCAAGGTCGAGGACAGACGGCGAGATTTTGGGCATGTACCAAACAATGACTGACTACAATTGTATTATATTGAAGATTTCCATAGACATTAAAGTACTGAAATTCTTTTTGGTGGTCCTGTAAAGAAACTCCAGTAGATTGGAACCAAAAATCGAGATGCACAACTAGATGTTACAACATTCTTATATATGAAATTTCATAATAGTTTTTGAGATTTGAGAGTTAAATATGCACACGCGTACACCAAAAGTCGCCAAGCTTGGCGACTTTTGGCATAGTTCTTGAGGGAGGCACGTGACCGTGGTCGGACCATTACCTAACTTATGTGGTAGGACGGTATTGTGCTTGAAATGGATGAATGCCCCTAAAATTGCCATTGACCGTAATGTATTGGAAATCTTTTGAGTGTTCCTGTAGCAGAACTATAAATGATAAAGACACTTTTTTTAATGGAGAAATTCATTTTCTAACTCTTTACAGCATATATCACTCCTGAGTCGTTTGAAATAGCCCAAAACCTCTAAAAAACGCTTTGATGAATGTCGGCCCATAGAGCGTAATGTATTTCGAATCTTTTAGGCGGTTCTGTAGATAAACTGTCCAGTCGAATGGAACCGAAAGGGGAGGTGCACAACTAGATGTTACAACAATCCTAAATATAAAGTTTCAACTTTCTACGCCTAATAGTTTTTGAGATATGCGAGTTTAATGAATTTCGGACCATTGAGCGTAATGTATTTCGAATGTTTTGGGCGGTCCTGTAGATAAACTATCAAGTCGAATGGAACCAATAGGGGAGGTGCACAACAAGATGTTACAACTATCCAAAATATGAAGTTTCGACATTCTACGCCTAATAGTTTTTGAGTTAGGCGAGTTTAATGAATTTCGGCCCATAGAGCGTAATGTATTTCGAATCTTTTGGGCGGTCCTGTACATAAACTATACATTCGATTGCGACCGAAAGGGGAGGTGCACAACTAGATCATAGAACAATCCTAAATATCAAATCTCAACATTCTACGACCAATAGTTTTTGAGATATGCGAGTTACATACATACGTACGTACGTACGTACGTACGTACGAACATACGTACGTACGTACAGACGGCATGGAAAAACTGACCACAATAGACTCGCCGCTGGTCAAAATGAGTTGCAGACGCGTTAATATGATCGTGCATGCTAGCCTACAATGAGATGCATCGAAAAAATTCTTAAAATTAAATTTAGAGGTAGTCAAAATCGGTTTTTTTGTCGAAATTTGGCCCCCAAAATTTTTCGGGATCACATTACTTCCTTATACTACGTACAAGGAAGTAAAAAATAACTAGAGGATATTTTTATGATGTGATTTTTCTTTTTATGATGAAAGGCTTAAATTTTGTATATCATATTATTAATAAAAGAGCACATTTTACTAACTGTGATTTTATTTTTTTTTTTTGTACCAGGTTCATATAAAAATTTTAATTTTGTATTTGTTTAGATTTAATCTCAAAATTTTTATTGATACCAAGAAATTCTGTACCTTTCTTTAGCGCAACCTTGTAATTCTCTGTACATTTCTTTGATCAATATTTAAGGAATAAAAAGACTACGTCAGTGTTTTTGGAACACCCTGTTTATATATTTTACCATTAAAATTATAATTTAATGTTTTTTGAAAATTTGTATTGTTCCTTATTAACAATTTGTATGTTAGGTTTTATGCGTCAGTGCTTACATTTAATTTCTACAATTTATAAAGGCATACAGGTCATTTTGCAGCCAATTCATAAAACAATTAATTCATAACATTATTATGGAAGAAAAAATTGATTTTGAAATCAGTAACTGTACTCATTTTTGCATTTTAGGAAACTGCTGAAGACACTATGAAATTCTATCTGGATCAAATAGAGAAAGACATCGTCACAGAACCTTGTCGCGCTGCTTCTGTGATCAGCCTTGTCCCTTCCAGGTGCACTTTCTGGAGACTGCTGTTTGGGCCAAATCAAAAACCACATAACCACCAAATTTGCAATGCAAGAAAAAGAGCTCTGGTTATAGATGGTCGAACTTTAGCTTACGTACTGGATAAGTCACTCAATGAGCTCTTTTTGAATCTAGCACAGCATTGCACATCTGTTTTGTGTTGCAGAGCAACGCCTTTACAAAAGGTAAAAACAAAACATAAGCTGTTGATTTTATGTTACTTTTGTACTTAAATTTTATACAGTTGGTGATAAAATATGCCCACACATATCTGATGATCGTTTTCTTAACAAAGGCAGTCGCACATTGTCACAGGTCACTTCCGCATTATGGCGAACAATTGATTCAAGCTTATTTATCCATGTACCGCCCTTGGCTCTCTATCTGTGAACTGCTGAAACTGAACTGTTAAAACGAAAATTCGCGGTGAGATTTTTTTCGTGAACAAAGATGTGGCTTTGAACGTGATAAAATTTCTTCGTATTCTTTAGCAGCGTGTTCACCGGTCTCAAGTTCTCCACGGCTTCGCCGACTGTACGAAGAAAAAAGAAAAATAATTTTTGATTCTGTAAGACGACCTCAGGGGCGGATCTAGATTACGTGGCGCCCTCTTGCAAACGTAAAAAAAGCACCCATTTTATGCTCCAGATAAAGTTTTTTTCAGTTTTTAAGTTCAAATTAGCGTGTCGGGCCGCCCCTGGATGGTCGGGCCATCCCAGCCTATAACTCGAAACAGGACTACACCAGGAGAATCATCATATATATATATATATATATATATAGATAGATAGATATAGATATATAGGGTAATATTAACGCATATTTTATAATAAAATAGATATGTCTGGCCGTTTCATCTGCAATCCGCAAGGTTCTTCCGTTTTTCTCTGTCAGACATTAAGAGAGTTCAGAGTTAGATTCGCTACAAGGTCTTGAGGTGCGTACTCTCTCAAACTTAACAAGGCGATTTATATAATCAGAGGAAAACTCAAAATTTCGAAGTGATTTGGCTGACTTGTCTGTTAGAAAGTTGCGACTTTCGTTTAAATATGTTATTGTTCAAAATGCCTAAATGGGATTGGTTCAGTTATGATAATAAATAATTACAATATAGTTCTCTAAAAATCAATAGTGCAGCCAGGAATTTTTTTCGGGGATGGCTGAGAATTCAAAAACTGGAATGCAGTATAACTTATAGAAATGCTTATGCGATTTTTTTTGGAGAGGGGGGGGGGACAAGCAAAATGTTCGCATATGAAAATGAATTAAAGGAAAGAAACAAAGAAGCTTTTTTTTAAAAATCATAAATAGTGTTTAAAATCTTTCCATTTATAAAATCATACAATAGACAAAAAAATTAAATTCGGCTCACATTTGTGGCTAAACCTCAAATTTCTCGAGGAGAACTTTCAAATATACCATTGGGGTATCTTTCAAATTTATGCATGAATTCGTAATTTTTTCCATATCTTACGTTTACTCACTTCGGGGGTGGCTGCAGTCCCATCAGACACTCCCTGACCATGTCCCTGCTAAAGATTAATCGCGTGTAATTATATGCGATTCTGTTATAATCAAAATGTAATTGAAAATTACAACATAAAATCCAAAATGATTTTATTTTTATCCCCAATCCATTACATTATCATTATTTATCCTTATTCCTCGTGACGAAAAAAAATCTTTATGAGATTACAGAGTCTTTTCATAATGAAAACAAATATTGACTTTCATTGACTTCAATATTGATGTATTGCCGATGAACGAGTTATCTAACATGACTTTCAAATTGGAGTGGTAGTTCTTGAGATAAACAGAAACCGGAGAATTTTGTACTTGTTTACAGCCTGATTCGCCAAGCTCCATCATATGTAGATGGTATGTCACATGACTCAAATTACAAAGTTTTCGTAACTTAAAATGTAACCGCTTATTACAACTATTTCAAACATGCTAAAAAGATACTAAACCAGTACGACACGACGGTAGATTGTAGTCAAGGTGAAAACATTTCATTATTGTTTGATACACTTGCATTTTATCGTTATAGGGTGATGTTATATATGCTATGATACTCAGGGTTAATATGGCTTTCTATCAATAAATCTGTTCAACAGTTCTAGAGATTAACTCTTACATACAGCGGTGGCCAAAATTGTGGACACTTTAGGAAACTTTTTTTCTGTTTTCTAAGTTCGTGTGCGTATAAAAAATGTTATGTTTCACAAAATGCAAACTCTTTTACATAATTTTTAAGATAATTTTATACTCATTTAAATGCAAAAACTAAATTAAAATATTTGCAATTCAAAAAAAGTTAAACGGCTATAATTATCGAGATACATTAGATATTGAAGATTGCAGTGAGTTATCAGCAGTTTGTAGGGGTTAGATTTAATTTTTTATTACAGCTTTACATCGATGTTTCACTGAGCTGACGAGGGTTATAAGATCAGAAAAATAACAGTGATTGACCTGGAAAGTTAGAAATTACAATCCACTTCATCACTGTGTTTATTTTTCAGATTAAAGTAATTATTAAATTCTCTTCAAAATGATAGATGAGTTTGCATTTTGTGAAAAGTAGCACTTCCTATAAGCAAAGTTAGTAGACAGAAACATTTCCAGAAGTGTCCACAGTTTTGGCCACCACTGCATACACAAATATTACTTCTTTATAATATTTATTTAGATTAAAAAATAAAAAGTTTATATGTAAATCGATAATTTTCAATATTTAAAAAGTAAAAAATTTAGTCCGTTTTCATTAAAACTATCGTATTTTACATAAGCTATAGTTAATGTTGATTTTTTCTTCTTAGGCCTGTATTGTGAGCTTAGTTAAAGAATCACTTGGGGTATTAACGCTTGCGATTGGTGAGTACTCAATATCAAATTCCATAATTGAAATAAATTTCAGCAATTTTGATTCATTTATTCTGTAATTTTTTTATTAATTCATTCAGTCTTACTGTAAAATATATACAATGAAGATCAAAATGTTTAGTACTTACATATCTGATAAGACTATTACTTTAATTACTACTTATATTTTTAAATTTTCCTTAATCAATTTTGTTTTCTGAAATACTTCGCCAAAATTGCTTTTCGTGAAACATCTTTTGCTCGATAAGAAAAAAATTAGGTGCATAACTTTGCAAGTATCTAAGCTGTTACAAATAATAATTTTGGGAAGCAATGCAATACACTTATATTACTTCGGTTCAAGTTATATTCAAACCCTGCATCATATTCCCATTTGATATTTCTCACATGTCATTGAAATTAATAATATGAGTTTCACAATCAATGCGCTTGATGTGATTTGTTTTCTTTCTGAAGTACTAATATTCAATTCATACTATTTGAAAAAGATTTTATGTGTTACTTTATGAAGTTTTTACTTAAAAATAAACCTTTTTGGGCTTCCAGGTGATGGTGCAAACGATGTTAGCATGATTCAAACTGCCAACGTTGGTATTGGAATCAGCGGTAAAGAAGGAATGCAAGCCGTGATGGCTAGCGATTTTACATTAGCTAGATTTAAATACCTAGAAAGACTTTTACTAGTACATGGACATTGGTGCTATGACCGTTTAGCTAGAACTATTTTGTACTTTTTTTATAAAAATGCCGTAAGTTGCAATTTCTTTTTATTTCATTGAATAGTTTCTTTTTTTTATTCACCTGTTGATATCTGTGCTTTGTTTGGTTAAAATTTTCATAATTGTTTTATGTGTAGTAACGGGATGGTACTTGTAATTGTATGTATGTATGATTGCAGTTTTGAGTGAACTGTTAATAATAATATTTCTTAAATTTCTAATTATACTTTTTTGCAGTGTATATGAACTGAGCAGTTATATGGCTTAAAGTAATATATAAAAAAAAATAAATTATCTGTGCACATAAGCCAAAACTAATCTGCAAACTCATAATAGCTTGTGATAACCGAATACGTAATGCGTATATGAACACGTGTATGCTACACACGTATATATAACGTGCTTGCACTATAGTGGCTTAAAAAAATATTTTTTCTAGTTAACTACGTATATTTAAAAAAAAAATCTCCAAACAATCTCGCTATCTCCGCAAAACTATCTGCAAGACCTTCGAATGTATCGGCGTGTGTCTGTATTGTCGACTATGGGCACAACAAACAAATATAAGGAGATAAAAGGGGGCCTTGGTAGCTATCGGACTAGTAATCGAAAAGATTACGCGTTTTATTTCTGATCTAGCAATAAAGACCACCCTGTACGTTCGGCGTACGCGCACGCACATTGAATTCATGGTTTCAAAAGTCCTTTTGACGGTTGCTAGCAGTGTCAAGATGTGCCAATATTCAGAAGCCCCGCCCCTTCCACCGTCTGATGAGGATCTAAATTGTTGTGGGAAGCTTATTGCAGGAAGAAAAAGGCAGTAGATGGCGCCGCTGGGCTAGGTTCCACACACTTCTGTCTGTATGTAATAGAAAATCGCGTTATATCTGTACTTAGCAGAAAATAGTGTGTAATCAAATTACATATTTTGTGGTAAAATCAATGTTATATGCCGAACAATGTACGCATAGCATTGAGAAGCGAAGATAATTGTACATTCCTGAGTTTTACAGTTTAAGAAGAAAAGTATGGTTAGTAGCTGGCTTTGTTTGAACTTAAAAAATTCTCATTCTGTACCGATAAATTAAAAATGATTTTTTTAAATTGAAAATGATGTTTTTTTACATTACATACCCCTTACCTTTCATTTTTCTCCGTCTTTTGTTTTTAGAATTTTATATTTATCATTTGTTGGTATCAGTGGTACTGTGGATTCAGTGCCTCTGTAATGATCGACCAAATCTACCTGATGGTGTACAATTTTCTGTTCACATCTCTTCCACCGATCTCTTTGGGCATACTGGACAAGGACTGCCCAGATCACATCTTATTGGTTTATCCCACGCTGTACGGACAAGGCAAACGGGGTGAGGTATGTAAGCTTTTCTGTGTTTAGTTTGGTTATCAATGCCATAGAATTCATTGTATTATCACGTGCTTTAATTGTGTTTCTATTATTCCTTATACGCGAAAACTGAATCAATATGTCGCTCTTAACCAGAAAACCAGCTATATTACTGCAATCATTAGTATCAAGGAAACGTTAATCAATGATGTCGTCGAGAGGCAATCATTGATTGGATTCATTGTACCACATTAACGCAGTTATTAGCACTTAAAAATGCAACTTTTCTATGGTTGGAGAGTGTTTAACTAATTTTCAATATTAAATTGAAACCAACATCTAATTTACTGCCACTGAATATATTTTTTGATAATTCATTGGTAAAGTAAGTGAACCTAAAAATAAAGAAGCGAAAAAGAAAACCTTTAAGACAGAGTCTTTTCTATTGAAACTATACATCGTCTTTGCCAAATCAATATCTGCTAAGTGCACTTTTTGGAGATTTCGACATTTTGACTGCTATGGTTAGTTTACTAACCAAGTTTTCATATTTAAAGACTGCTATGTGACTCTAAGCATGTACTATACTATGAACTGTGGTACCTAAAATATAATTTGCTGTGTGCATATGCCAGAATATTATTAAATAATAACTGCTAATAAAAACTAGTAATCCTACTAATATATAAATGTCAATGTATGTTTGTTACTCTTTCACGCTGAAACGGTTTGACGGATTTGGATAAAATTTTGAAAAAAGAAAAAGTTTAGATCCTGGAGTAACATATAGGCTACTTTTTATGGCGCGAAAAAAAATACAAAATATACAAAAAACCTCTTTTATCCAAAAGAAATACTATTGAGTTTTTATTTTATAAAGATGTCGACAGATGGCGCAAACTTACAGAATACGCAGTTTTTATTATATAAAACATCTGATTAAGATGTTTATATAATAAAAACATCTGATTGAAGACATCTGATTATTATATCTGAGATATAAATAAAACATCTGATTTCCTTTTCCTCAGGCTAATTTGAAATAATTGTTAGACAGTTTCATTTCATTTTATGTTATGAAATCTTAATTGAATGAGTCACGTGGCAAATCATCTGCATTTTTTTTTTTTTCACGGCGTGCAAAAATAAAACCTTTTTTAACAAGTAGATCTGCAGCATTTAATATACATTTATAAGAAACCCACTGTATCACGTGACTGATGCTCTGTTATCGTTAAATGATGCTAAAATAATATTTTATCGTCTGCTATCGCCTGACTTGGATAAAGAATACACCTGAATAAGATTTAGAAACTTTCATTCAGTTCGAATTGTGCATTTCTCTGCGCAGCTGTTCCCCCCCATTCTATTTCTGTTGTATTTTATCCAGAAAAAGGATGTTAGAACTATCAATTTTAATTATCTTTAATCACACTCATGAATAATGATACCCTTTCCAACTTCATGGAATAAGAATTGAAAATAGGGAAGACGCATGGATTATGATGCGCTTTTTTAAAAATACATAGCACTTTAGTGCGTATTTAAAATCTTAAAGAGTTTCAGATTATCTTCCTTTCCTCCCCCCTTTCCGTTTTTTGATAACGGACAATATATCCAGAAGCTCTTCAGAATTAATATAGCACGAAAATATGTGTAACATTTTGTAGATTTTTATCACTAAACCATCTTATTTTTGTAACCAGGAGCGGCCCGACACGGTAAGCAAGGTAAGCATCGCATCGAGGGGGCCGGCTACGAAGGGGCATCATTTCGAACTTAAAAAAGTAGAGCATAAAAGAGGGTTTTACATTAGCAAGGGGGGGAGGGGGCACTTACCTTAGGGCCGCATCTGTTTGCAACTATCTTAATTTTAAATTCCATTCAGAATATGAGAGATTTCAGTGCCAAGGAAGCCGGTGAGAAACAGGATTTTCTCCGAACACGGTTTATTAAGATGGCGAGCCAACTGGTCGCCGGGTAAATAAACATTTTGCGAGTAAATAAACATTTTGCGCGTAGCAGATATTGGTTTGACAACGATGATATGCCAGCGTAGGATTACTTATCGTTTAGTTAGTTGCAAGATGCCTGTCGAAATAGGATGGCTATAAAAACTGCTTTTAATTCAATATAATCGATGTTGATAGAGGCGGGAGTGAATGTATTCCCTTTCAGAATGTATGCTATATTCAATGTATATTTCTCTGAATACTTTAAACATCTATTGCGCCATCTGATGGTGAACGTTTCAGCTAATTTTGAAAATTGTTGAGATAAAATTGCGTGCTCTTATAAGTGAAATGCAGCAAACTGTACATTTATGTCAGCTTTTCTTTTTTTATTCTTCAGTGTTCAAAAGTGTAATCACTTTTTGAACACTCGGTGTGTATGCATAATTGTATGTGGGTGTGAGTATACGTAAATACATTATGTAGTTTTATCTATGTTTTCAATCGTCATTTTCTCTTCATTGGATATTTCCCGTCGTTTTCATTCATTCGCCACGGGACGGTATGATAAAATGTCCAGTTATACCAAATATGTTTGTGTGTGTGTGCGTTTATATTTATAGAAGGTAATTGAGTAATAGTCTAAACTATTAATAAGCCAGTTTCCCATGATCTGCAAACATAAATTTTATTTGTGCGTTATGTTTGTACTTTCTTTTTTCTTTTAATAGGTACATACCAAATATTCCTTTTGGGTTAATATGCTTGATGCGATATATCAAAGTGTTGTAGTATTTTTCATTCCTTTTATGGTATGTATATTTACTAGTGCTTTTTCTGTGTCATATTTTGATGCATGTCAAAGATATCATTTGCTTTAGTATGAGATTTTCATGAATATTATGAACATTCATATTATGTTATAGATTTCTCAGATAAATATCAAATAGTTTTTAAAAAACGTCGAAATGTTTCCTTAAAATTTCTTAAGATATTTTTTTTATTTAGTTAATATACTTATTTTTTTTTTTTTTTTTTTGCTTCTTTATGACCAATGACATGTAATTTTTTGGTTATAATATTTTTTTTTAATCTGTCATTTAAAATGTTTTTAAAAAATGTACTTACAGGCCTATTATGATTCAGATGTTGGAATTTGGGAGTTTGGTACAACAATTTGTACAGCATGTGTTGTGGGACAGCTGTTGCATTTAGCTATTGAAACACGATCCTGGGTAAGTAAGCAGATATTTATACCTTTTTGCTTGCTTTATGCAGGCAAAACATTTAATTAATAAAATGAATTAAAGATGTCATCATCCAAAAAATATGTTTTAATTTGCTTATACTTTTGCGTCGGCTTTATGAAATCATATATATATATGTATGTGTGTGTGTGTAACTCGGCTGTTCGAGCCTCGTCAGGGGTAGGACCCCCCCCCCTGAAGCCCTCTAATATTACCATATTAAAACGATATTAATTTACTATGTCGTTTTGTCTCTCCCCCCTTTTTCTTTTTCTTTTATTCTTCCTTTACGCTTATTTCATCGACTGGCAATAGGAGGGTTTCCTTATCTTTCCTTGCAATTGCAAACGTGGGTCGATGATAACTGAAGTAGCTTATATAATTTTTAGTATCTATCTTAACACACCAAAAATTTTGCTTTTCGTTATTGGATATTGTTGAGAGGGCTTTAGGCGAGTAGGGTTGCTGTATTTCGCCTGGTAACCCTATTGGCGAGTCATCCAGAGTGGATAAGAATCCCAGGCTGTTAGGCTTATGGTAAAATTATTCTTTTTTCCACTTTCACATTCGCTAGCCCAGTGTCCGATGCGTTTACTCCTTTTACAAGTTATTCTTGGTGCATTCCTAATTTTATGATATTCAACGTTTCAATTCGCCAAAATCCAGTCGCCATTTTGAGGATGAATGATGCAGCCTTGAAAGGAACGTAAAAAATTATATTAATTCAAATATTCGCCACCTGGGGGCCTCTTTCCTGATCCATGGCCACACCGGACCTTAATTCATGCGACTTTTGCCTTTGGGGGGAGTTTAAAACATTTGGTAATTCGTGATGATCCAAGAACTTTGCCTGGCAGCCAGCCTTTCACAACATGTTCCTAACATTTTCCCGAACACACTGCGGTCAGCTGTGGAACAGGCTCTCTTACGATTCCAGATGGTAGCTGTCAATGATTGCCGTCATGTTGAACACGTTTCAATGTAATAATATTTGTAAACTATCATATATGTATGCTAAATGTGTAACTCATAAAAAAGCACCCCCTGGTGGTGGATATTTGAACTACTTATTTTATTCGCTGAAACAAATTCCCATACCTTCATTCTATTCTACTTAATTTTTGACGAATTGTGCGAGACAGCCGACAGAGTTTGGCGAGACGGACATTTTCAAAATGATCTGTCAATCGAGGCGAATGCTTCCAGCATGCGAGGATGTTACGCGGAAAAGTAATACAGTGGTTTCTCACTTACAGGCGTTTTAAAGGACCTATTTAAAATCGTGTATCACTGAATGCCGCATATAACTGAAAAGGTCTTATTTTTTAACTTTCCATCTAAATTATGAGAGACAAAACATTTTAAAAAATATATATGCTGAGTAATATTTTTCAGTTAAAGAAAGTAATATATTTTAAAATGTTAAACGATACAATTTTGTTTAACATTTAATTCAAAAATAGAATGAACGTATAATTTCATTTTACAAAGGAGAAACTTTAATTGTACTAACATTCTTTTATCAAAATGCCATCATAACTGCAGTTTATTGAAGTAAAACTACTTTAGGCGCAACTAGGGAGTAACTCAGATTTTTTTCTGACAGAAGTAACGCTCAGTAAAGGAAGTGACGTATATGTCATATAATCCATGCTGACCCTGAAAAAGAAGAACCGCAGAAAAACCTATCTTTTCGACCGCTCTGCTGCTTTCGCCGACTTCATCCTTTAAAAGTACGCGGAGCCTGTAAGGGAAAGAAAGGGCGAGAAAAGCAGTCAAGTGCCGTATCTTTGAGACATAAATCTTTATTTTATATACAGTGGAGCATCGTTTATACGACGTTTACATTTATGTGACGTTTTAGTGTGGTCCCAATTCATTTCTATTCGTTACAATGTAAAAATAAATCGTTTATACGACGCACAAAATCGGTTATACGTCGTTTTGCTCTAGTTTGAATATGTTTATTTTTCTTGTGTATTTTAAGAACACACGGATTTTTTTTTTTTCGGCGGTCGATTTGTGTCTTCAGGTGTTCCTAAAATTTTTTAATTCTGGCCTAATTTTTTAAATTCTCGATAAATGTTATTTTTCATCTAAAAATAACATTTATCGAGAACCTCGTGTGAGGTTGGGATTACATATAAAATATTGTGTTGGATATAAATTCACAACGCTTATTGATGCAGTGGAGCATCGTTTATACGACGCCGAAGGGACTATTAAAAAACGTCGTATAAACGATAACGCCGTATAATCGATTTTCACTTTTAAAACTAGAACTATTTTTTAAATTAATTTTAATTTTTAATGTGTTGATTTAGATAAACTTATATATTAAACAAACCAAACCAAACAAATAATAAAAAGGAAAAAAGTAAGCCATTTAAATGTACATAAGCATTTTTTTTGATTCCGAAGATCCACAGGCTTTCGCTTGTTCTTCAATTTTTTGGCGATCGTGAATAATCGTTTTAAAAGTAAACACCGGAATACCCATCGTTTTAGCTAAGTGAGCTTTTGACCTTCCCGAGGAACTTTTATCAAATTCTTTCAAAATTTCAATTTTTTCTTTTAATGAGATAGATGTGCGTTTTCCAGACATGTTGAAAGAGCTGTGGCTGAAACAGTCCGTAAAGCGAAGAATGCAAAAATTAAAAAAGTACGATCTGTTCTGTTACATTCTGCGTACGCATGTCAAGGTATTAGACGTTCCCGCCGTTTCACCAACACGAAATTTCCTCCCCCTGTCCCCCCCCCTCCCATATCGCGAAAGTTATCTGTACATTACTAATATACATGATTTTGGAAAAGCACAAAGAAACGGCCCCTGGCTGCAATCAATCCCAAACAATAGACAGAACCTGCAGTTTAAAAACACGGATACAGAATAATAATTCGGAACCTACCAGCAGACGAAATAAACGCTTAAGAACACTATGATAGAAAAACACAAAAAATGTACACTACCTGCATTCGAACCCAACAAACAGAGGAAAACATCCGTTAAAGAGTTAAAGTATAATACTAGACTATGGACATCACCCCCATTCAAACGTCAAACCCAACCTTCAGACGGAACAATGGTATAAGAAAACAGTTAAAGAATAATACTACGACATGGACACTTTCTGGATTCTAAGTAATTATCATGAATTACCGATAATTCTTACTGGAGATTTTAATGTAATTTTCGCTCTCAAGAATCTCAGCCGTTAGTTGATTTTTTAAAAGAAAAATTTGATCTAACTATGAATACTTCTCGACTTCAATCAACAACGTGTTTCAGTACAGCAATAGATGCTGTATTTTCAAGAAAATTAGCAAATTTAGAGAGTAAAATTTATGTTTCACATTATAGTTACCACAAACCTATAATTTCATACATAAAAAATTACGATGACATTCAAGTACCTATTTCCAATGAATAATATGAATATATTATTTATATAATCTTTGTGAAGTAGATGAATAATAAATATAGTTAAATTATAATATGATATTTATTTTAATTTTAATCATTTCAGTGATATGTGTGGTAAACGCCAAAGAAGTTTTACTTCAATCGCGCGTAAGGATTACACGCACACACTTTTTTTTTTGTTGTTGTTTGTTTGTTTGTTTGGGCCACGTTCGTGATACAATCTCTTCTAATTCATTAAAATATGTTACTGCATTTGCTTGTGGGATTATGGCAACGCTACGCTAGGGCGATCTTCCGAGGATGGAGGGTGCCTTGCAAGGAGTACTTTCTAAGGGGTTCTTAGAGCAGTAGCATAAGATGGGACAGAAAGATCAGTTGCATCATTATCATCTTATTTATCATCCTATTCACTCGTAACTCATCAAAAACCGTTTCAGTGTCAGTCTACTTGATATGTTTTTATCATCATTCCAACATTTGCGTTTTTCAAACACCGTGTCTTCGGGGATGACGGAGTACATCTGTACATCTGTGTGACAGGATTTGTGAACAGAGACAATTCAGAGTGGCGCTTATATAAGTGAGAGACCTGAAACATATTTTTATATTCCTCGTGACGGGATCCTTCCAAAATTCGCGTATAAAAGAGAGGTCGCTGAAAGTTTTTTTGATGGCATTCTCCATCTTATCATTTTGTTTCATACTTTTGAAAAAGTGTATTTATGTAGATTTATAATATTTTCACGATGACTTAATTGTTTTCTCCTTCTCTTCCACAGACGTATCCTCACTTCTTATCGCTGTTAGTCAGTTTTATCATCTATTTTGGATTCGCTGTCGTTTACAACATCTGGCCTTTCATGAGTGTGGGTAATTCGGGATTGCCCAACCCATATTGGGTTGTGGTGGATTCCATGAAATCAGCTACATTTTGGTTCTGCGTGCTACTTGTACCTGTTTTAGCTTGCTTGCCTAGGTTAGTATATATGCCTTCCATTTATCGTAATAAAATTCAACAATGAAGCTAAATCGTGCCAATGATTGATCATGAAACATTTTCGGACTACCATATCGGTACTTTTCGGTGGGTGCTCTTAACGGATAAGTATTCAAATACCTTATTTGTATTGGATCAGATTTTGTACATGCACTGTGGCCAGGGGTGGGGCTTAGGAGGGTCATAACCCCACCCCATGAGGAATTTTTCGCAATACAAAATGTATATTCTTCACTCCCTTATCACACACATGTATGCATATATGTGAGTTGCAGTAGTCGTAACATCCCCCCATGAAAATTTTCTGGCTACACCACTGATTGTGGCATACTAAATGAATAATTCAGTTTTATTCAAATGCTGCCTGTAAAGCATAATTTATGGGAATCACTCTTATACTCTTTCTTTATAAAATTCAGATTTTGCTTCATGAAAAATATGCCGAAGACATTAATAAAATAATTATGAAATATAATCAGGGTGCGAATTGACGGGGGGGATGCCGGGGATTGTCCCCGGCTGAAGAATGTAATATCCCTGGCTATAGAAATATTAATTGATCCCTGCCAGGGACATTATTTATCCCTGCTGGAGAAATGTTAAAATTAGTCTCTGTCCTTACAAATTCAACAGTACCTAACGACTTTAAGTATTGAGAATAGAATTCTTTTGTTTACTAGACAAAGGAGCAAGTTAAAAACATCCCTTTGAAATAGATACACTCCAAAAAATATTCCTGTAAATCAACAGAAAAAGTCTGGCAGCAAAAAGTTGCCAGAAATATTCTGTAGGCAGAAATTTTCTGTTGCCAGGAGCTGTATGTTATATGACAAAAAAATTCTGTTCCCTACAGAAATTTTCCGTATACATATAAAAGTCGTTCCCAAGCGGCGTTTTACAGTTGATTTCTGTATACAGAAACTATCTGTAGGGGTTACAGAATCATTCTGTTGAATGACATTTATTACTGTCGACAGAAAATTTCTGTATACAGAAATTTTCTGGCAACTTTTTGCTGCCAGTAATTCTTCTGTATACAGAAAATTCCTGTATACAGAAATTTTCTGGCAACTTTTTGCTGCCAGTAATTCTTCTGTATACAGGAACTTCCTGTAGACAGAAAGATGTTACATTCTGGCAACATTTTGCTGCAGTTTTTCTGTTAATTTACAGAAATAGTATTTTTAGTTATTTCATATATTACTATTATATTTCTCATGTTTAATTTTTTTTATACATATACTAAAAAAATTTAATAAATTTACAACAATATAATTTGTAATACATGAAATAAATATAATACCAGAAAGTAGTCTGGTATTATACTTATTATATTATTACTATTATATTTTTGTAAATGCATTAAAAATTTTAAATATGTGTATAAAAATATGGTACTGACGTATTATCCTGGAGGTCATTCCTGACAAACTATGTCAAATGAGTTGCCAAACTATTGGCAATATATTCAAACCGCCGGGATAATATGCAAGTACCAAAAATATTTAAACATTTGGAGAAAGATAATAGTAATATAGGAAATAACTAAAAATACTATTTCTGTAAATTAACAGAAAAACTGGCAGAAAAATATTGCCAGAATGTAACATCATAGCTGCCAATTCAGACAGTTAAAAAAATAGAAGATTTTTTTTTTAAATTACCATGCAATATCGACATTTTATTTTGAAATCTTGTTCAACCAGAAACGTTGTAAAACAAACATTCTGCCTTTATTCCAATTAAATCGTTGTCGGTGGTAAAAATAGATCTTATTAAAGGAGATGCATCAATAGCTTTTGCACTTTTAAGGTGCTTAGCTATCTTCGTGTGCACAACTATGTCGCTTTTACCTCCGTGCGATATCGAGAAATCACACCCACACACCGAGCAAAATGCACCGAGCTTCGACTTTAGCACGAACTTAAAATCCTTCACATAACCATCTTTGAAAGTTTAGTAATATTTCTTGGTCGGCATTTCATTTTAGCCGATAATTAATCATCACCGCTGAAGCAGCATGTAAGATCGAAATCAAAACAATTTCGTTTTGCCGTTGCCAGATTGCTGTAAATAAAATCATATAAGTAAACATGCATATTCAGTGCGCGCAGTTATGACGCCGGCCAAATTCACTTAACTATTATCTATCTACGACTTTTCCTCTGGAGTATTTGCGGAATCGTAAACCGGCTATCTTTCCCCTCGATTGCGCAGTAAAGGCCCGTTTACATGTGAAAATAGAAAATCCCGGTTAAAGCGGAGTACAGGGGAAAACTCGCAATGCATCATGGGAAAGCGGGGTTGACTCTGCATTAACCTTCCTTTCGACCAGGAATCTTTCTACCCGCATTTTCCCCCCTAAGTAGGGGAAGCGGGATAGAAAGCAGTGTAAGTACCGGGATTTACTCCGCATTTTTGCACATGTAAACGGGCCCAAAGTCAGCCAACCGTCCTCTAATGTTAGTCCGTAATTAGGAATTATTCAGAAAAATTCGAAAAAAATGGGAGAAACTTGTTTACGGCCGTAAAATCGGAAAATGACTAAAAAACCGCAAAACTCCCGGGTAAACCGGGATGATTGGCAGCTATGTAACATCTTTCTGTAAAACTAGCCATTTTATCAATAATTGTTTTTTGTGTTCAAAATCTGTACCTACAGATATAAGTATACTCATACTTTAAAATAATCTTAATAGACACAAATAACTCTTCAGTTCAACAGTAAATTAAAAAATTAAAGGTCTGAATTAAACATTCTGTGCGAGTAATAATTGAGAGCTGTTTCAAGAACATGAGTACTTACCGGAGCCGCAACTACTGTTTACGACACCTGGGGCAAACCTTAACTAGGGTGCCCCTCCCAAGGAGCGATAACTGATCTTGGCACTCCCTTTAGCACAGCACCCGCATCATGTGCCCCACTTACTTCAACAAGAGAAATAAGTATTTTTTTCTCATGAAAAGATAGGAGGATGAGTGTACTTGTAATGAAAATTTTTACATATCATTTATAATCATGCCATTAGAGCTCTAAAGCAAAAAATTATCTAGAGCTTGACAACCTGCAGCCTGTCTCCTTAGATAAAAAGGGGAAAGAAAATGAGAGCATTTAACACTTTTCCTATCATTTTAGAAATACACAAAGTATTTGATTTCCAGTATAATGAAACACTGTTGAACTCAGCAGCAGATCAAGAGAAAAATATGGGGGGAGAAAACAAATGCTGAAAATTTCACCTTTTATTTTCCTTTAGTTCACACCATTTTATTTATTTACTGTTTTTTCTTCTGTGGTTAGAATCTGGCAACTAAATAATTGCTTTATAAATAGTTAGCACTAAATTGCGGGATAAAAATTTAAGCATATGTATCATAATAGTGAAAAACAAATGAGAAATTATCCAACATCAGAGAGCATTTTCTCTGCTAGGGTTAATTGTTGACCTACACATTTTAGAAAAGTCAAAAGCGATCTTCTTGCAAAAAAAATAAATAAAAATAATAATAATTTTTATTTATATAGTCAAACTTGAATAATTCAAAGTTGAAATTTTGAATTGATCATGTTCGAGTTATCCAAGTTTTGCTGTATTAATGAAAACTACACTCAATACTTTTACTCTTGTTCACTTAAATTAAAAATAACTCATTTCAGATTCTATTTTAAACACTACAGTTACAAGAATGCATTGTTGCCATAAGTTGTTAAATTGAACCATTAAATGAAAGTCACTTCTAGAAAAACTCTTGAAAATAAATGAAAATGCATAAATATAAAACAAATAAAGCATTAAATGGTGCATTAAAAAATAATCTGATTTTGAATGCTATTGTAGCTATTTTGCATTTTTTTTTTTTTTTCCCAAATGTGTAGCAACAGAGCTTTAAAAATTATCTGGAAGCACACATACGTTTTACTCCTAGCAGAGGTAGTGACACCTGGTATTCTCGGAAAAATCCAAACCATTTAGACTTAAAAGTCACAAAATTAGTTAACTAAAATTATCAGCTACACTATTAAAAAAAAAAAAAAAAGAATCGGAAGTGTTGCCTTAAAATATGGGGTAGCTCTTGTAGTTTAAATTGCAGGAACATTTCTGCACTAGGCAGGCAAGGTATCTATAAATGTTTCTGCATATTTTGGAAAAATATTTAAATATTTTCCCACTTTTTTTGCAAAGGTTTCTAGATTAAAGGTGAATAGATATGTAATGTTTCAGAATATTTTGGGGAAAATATTCAGTAACCTCTCTGTTTATTTCACAAAGGTTTCCGAATTAATATGCAATATTCCTATTAATAAATTGAATTTTATTAATTTTAATGAGTTTTAAAATAAGGGTTTAACTTATGACTGCTTTTTTTACAAAAGAAAATCTTAAAATATGAAAAAGTAATTTTTACTATCATAAAGTCATAAAAAAATCATAAATTACCAACTGATTTTGGTTCCCTGCAATTTGTCATACTAAAATTGTACATTGGATTTTTCACCCCCCCCCCCCCTATGAATCTTAAACAAAATATAAGGTTCTTTATAGAACCTTTTATTTGTTTGAGATAGTTTTCAGAGAGGGCGGAAAAAAATATTATTAGCTGACTTTCGGCAGTTCATTTTATACTTAGAAAAAGACTGGAGTAACTCCACTGACTTTCCAAACTCTTGATCTTTATCAAGCATTCAAATAAATTTAATCAGCTCAATTAAATGTAGTGTTCAGACACTACTGTACTTCAAATAATTTGAGTGTATAGGCCGCAATGTATAATTTTTTGTAGCCCTGTAAAAAAAAAAAAACTGCAAGCACTCCGCATATTAAAATCTGTACAGTGTGCAAAACAGTGACCTATAATATGCATACCTAATTGAGTACTCTTTAGATGCTACTACACTTTCAAGAATTTGCGCCATAAAGTACAAGAATATTTTGTAGCACTGTACAAAACATGTGCTCTACCCACATCAAAATCTATACAGGTTGTGTGACTGTGACCTATGAACTTTTATTAAAATGCACTATTTAGGCGCTAGCGCACTATAAATGATTTCCATTTGTAGGCCGTTATGTATGAGAATTTTTTTTTTTTTTTGCAACCCCGTGAACATTGAATGCGATAACACCTCTAGATGTGTATATTTCACACCTTAGAAATTCAGAATACGCCTTAAGAATTTCGGAATGCGTGTTTTTACTCATTGCTTTTCCATATAAAATTAGGTATATTTTGATAAATAATTATGATTTGCTGATTTTAAATTTTAAAAATCTAATTTTTGTATTAGTTTTTGTTGAACTGACATTTATGTACCTAGATGTATAATCAGCTATTATTTATGTGTCAAATGCAATTTAATTATGTATTTGAAAATTTAGCATAATTGTTTGTTGTTTTAATTACTTGTTTGGAAAAGAAAATACTTCTTCTAAAAAGGTTAAGGAGTATTTTTACTCATCTGAAAAAAATCCTAGATGGATCACTGCCCATGAACAAATTATCAGCTCTATGCACACCAAAATCTATGCAGGTCATGTGATCGTTACCTATAACATACATAACCAATTAGCACTCAATTGAATGCATCATTCAGTCACTAGCACACTTTGAAGAATTTCTATCTATAGGCCATAACGTAAATTTTTTTGTAGCCCTGTAAAAAATTTATAAGTCCTATACACACCAAAATCAAGAACGTTCATGTGGCAATGGTCTATAATATGCATACCAAATTTGAACTCAATCGAATGCACCATTTAGGAGCTATCGTGTTCACTCATACACACACATGCACAGATACATCTTCTAAAAATAGTATAAGTGAATTCAGAAGAGCTCAAAACGTGTAAATACATCAAGATCTCTAAAGTCAAATTTTTTCATGATTACAATACTTTCCTAACATGGTACATGCTCGAAAAGTTAAAAAAAATAATAATAAATAAATAAATTTTTTCTTAGTAAAAGTTTTCAACAAATTATATATGCCATAAAGTATTTTATTTTAGAAAAGTAGTATATACATTACAAATTATCTTTTCCAAACAATAATATGGCAATACAGATACACAGGACTTCTCTCTGCAAGTAAATTGATACATTTCTGAAAAAAAGAAAAAGTAAAATCAGATACATTTTTAAATATATTTGATAAATTTTGCTGGACGATTCCACCATTATGTGTGTGACATCTGTCACTGCTTTTTTTAACTCCTTTTTCATAACTCAGCATTGAAAAATCAAGTATCAATATTATCTTGCTTTACATCCTTTTATAAAACGAACATATACACAATAAATATAATTATCTGCAACATTTTATATTTAATTATTAATTTTATAAAACTTGTAACGTGTGAAAACTTATGGGTAACACACAGACATTGGAACTGTCCTGCTCAGCAAACTCCTAAATAAAAAAAAAGATTTCATTTTTATACTCTATGACACTATAAGTTCCCGACCATATGGTTATGTCTCTGGTTTTAGTGAGCCTCTGGAGACCAGCAAATTTTGTTCATTAATTTGATTTGATTTGAAGTCACCCCCGCAGGGAGGGCGAGATTTTGGAGATTTATGGCGAAGAGCTGTTCTCGCTTGTTCTGGGGGTTCGTTCACTATATCCAAAGTTCTGATGTCTGATAACAATAAAACAAATAGAGAAATACAAAACTAGAAAATGGAATTTTTTATATAAGTACTGAATGTTTATTAAGTAAATCAAACATAATGGATCGCATTTATAAGTCTAGAACTAGTTAAGTAAAATAAGCACAATTAATCACATTTATGGAAATAATGTACATTCCATTCAGTTGGAAAAACTTGTCACTTACTCAGGTTAAGTCACACTGTCAGTTGACTTAACCTGTCAACGAAATATGACAGGTTAAGAGCTGTAGCTTTTAACCTGTCATATTTTGTTGAGGATGGAAAATGAAATCATCTAAAGTCAAGACGAAATTTCAACTTTTAGTTCACTTTCAAAAGTACCCTGATTTTGTTATGAATGCTTTTAAAGGATAGGATAGATTACAGGATTGAAAAAGTTATGCCCCCCTTGTTTAGTATTAAGCAAGTTAGTCTCCGCTTATTCTGGTCAAAATCGTTATGAACAGAACAAAATGGAAAAACAGTACTGTTTGGCGACGATCTTTTCAAACACATTCAGACACCAATAAAACATTTTCTGTGTTCCATGAAGTCGAATGTCGGCCAACATTGTCCAAGGATTCTCGGCCCTCTTTAAAATGCGGATGCCATTCATAACCTTGGATCTCGTCATGGTAGATTCATCATACACATTTCTTAGCATTTCCAAAGTCTCATTGGTGTTTTACCTAACTGCTGACAGAATTTAATGATACAGCACTGTTCAAGAAAAGCCATTTTTATGTCACCAAGCTAAGACGACTGACTTTGGAAGGTAGCAGCTGTGAGCACTGTTCGTCCACACGGCATGGGATAAATCAACTTGGACAGGTAGGGTTGGGAGAATCCATTCCAAGCAATTTAACTTTAGGTACTTGCTTTCGTCATCGGGAATACCCACAGTCCCTGAAGTTTTGGATCATTCTACATATAAGCTAATATAAAGCTTTCAGCATAAAATGCACACATAATCAATACTTTCCTTAATTGTCATTTTAATTGTAAATAAAATATAACTTTTCAAATTTGCAATGAAATACTAAATAAAGATTAATTAAAATTCATTTTATATTATTCATAGGTAAAACACACAACAGTATATTATATGTAAAACTAAAAAATCTTGGTCATGAAAAAATACCTTTTACAAAGTTAAACAGAAATAGCAGCATACTTATATTTTGCAATATTAATAATTTAATAAATATGCTATGATAAATGTAATTAATCTGGTAACTATGCTTAATCGCATTATGCTTTGAGTTTTACAAAACATAGCAGTTTTTCAAAATTATGTTTCTAATTGAGGATCAGAAAAAATCCTCCATTATTAAACATATTAGATTATTTTTCACTCCGCTTAAAATTTAGTGACTTAGGATATTTTATAATATGAAATTTTGAAGTATAACTAAGCAATATTATTTGTAAATGGATTTAAAAATCTGCTAAAAATACCTTTTTCTCTTCGTTCTGAAATTATTCAGCTGAATATATAGTAGAATTCGGCCAAATATCTGTTCAGTATTCAGCCTACCAAATGCACCAGTGTGGAGACGTCCTGCATCAATTACAGTTGACGCTGCATTATTGGAAAGAAGCTTTATCTGACTGAGCCATCAAATCACAGGACACTTCCCCCTATGCATGTTAAAACGCAGGTATAAAAATCACTTGCAGACAGTAGGCCACAAAAAATTTAAAGGTATTGCACAAGAGCAAATCAAGCAATGATATCATAAACGATCACTTTTTTACACTTGGGGCTGTTATTTTGGTATTTATAACAATTTCTGGGATTATATTTGTTTCTTAAAAGAAAATAATTCCTTAAGATGATTTTTCAAGAATTTCCAGTTAATCACAAGAAAAAACAAATTATTAAGTGACTAAAGCATTACAACAATCAAAATTATGTTCTTTCTTCCTCCTACACATACCTACCAACATTCCATTATCAAAAATCTTACAGAACACAATAAAAATCAACTGAAGATTAAATGTTTATCCTTACAATACAGTTAATTATAAATACCAATTTTACTAAAAACCAAAGCAAGTTATGGAGAAATCTTTTTTCATCGTATGAAAATCAGTTATGATTTTTATAAGCTGATTAATGGAAATAAATTTATATCAACATCTGTAAAAGAAAGTCATAAATAATTAACATACCTAAATTTGTCATAAGATAGATTGTTATTCTTTAAGAGTGTTCAAATGTGAGATGAAAATGTATATGAATATGATATTAGCGGGGTACCCCCGCTAGCAAGTGGGGACATGCAACCAGTGTTATATATACCAGTCTCAAATAATATCCAATTTCAAATCTAAGGCTTGCCGAAGTGCCAACATACACCATTTTGCAAGATTTTTTTCAGGGAATCATTCAAAGCATAGACTTAACAGCAATCAAAATGAGAAATATCTGTCACTTATATGGTTCGATCATCGAAAAGTAAAGCAGGAATTTATTTGAAAAGTAGCAGCATTTTTTAAAATTATAAACAATAACGTGTTTTATTCATCATTAACTCTGATGTACTAAATGCGATGATTTCAATTCTCTGAAATTTGGTGGAATTCCCCCAACTTAAATCAATTACTCAATTTGGCGAGAATTCTAAAGATAGATCGCTTGAAATCCCTTAACTGCATTATTTCTGCTCAGATAATTAAAATTATAAATAGACCACTAGAACTCACTTTCTCAATGGCATATCAGCCATTTTATTTTTCGCCAAACTAAAAAGTTGGGAATAATACCGTAAGCGGGTGCCGGTTGGGTTGGCGAATTTTTTTTGTCGCTAACGTCTAACCTTGGTGACTTGTTTTTCGCGCCAAACAAAACATAAACATACATAGACACATAAGGAAAAAAAATAAACCCAAAACTACAATATACTTATCTAAACACATTAAAACATTAGTAGACATATTTCAAATGCAATTATAAACAAAATGTACATAAACAAAGCACTAGCTCTAGGCACGTTAAAAAATAAATAAACCATAACCTTCAAAATATTCAAAATGCTAAAATATGTTTCTGCACATAATTATACAGCAAAATTTCCCTTAAAACATTAAAATAACAGATTTAAATTAATAGAAAAACATTCAAATAAACCGACTGCCTTCCCCCGCCCCCTACACACACATACATACAACTCCCCACAAACAACTCAAAAATACATATATTCAATCATATTTAACCTGAATGGTGCACATGATTTCAAAAAAATATACTGGAAATATTTTCATAAAATTTTAAAAACACTCTTTAAAAATATCAGAAAACCACTGTAATAAACCGACTACTTCCTCCCCCACGTGATTTTTGCAATTTAATACCTTCAAAACGCACAACATTTACACTATTAATCAGAATAGAATCAAATCTGATCACAAACAACTCAAAAATCCTTACATATTTATTCATATTAAACCTAAAAATTGTACGGGAATTCTGTAAATCATGAGCAAACCCATATAACAAATAAAATTAACCATCCCTCTTAAAACCTTTAAAATTTTTTTTTCATCCCAATTCACAAAAAAATAACAACATACTAAAAACCTTACATAGTTATGAAAACATAAGACCATAAATATTCAACTATACACCGCTGAACCGTAAAGCAAGGAATAAACATTTAAATAAATAAAAGCACCACATACCTTTAATTTTATTCATGAACAACGCGAGATCATCACAAAATAAAGCCATCACAAGCATTCAAATAAACATATAACAACTATACTTCAACACACGCTATATACATATTCTTCACAACTTGCAACAAACATTTTCAAATTTTTGTCGAAATTCACTTGATAAAGAAGTAAGAAACAACTCAGCGTATAAAGGAACCGATTTCATTACAGCTCTACACAAATTATCTACATTTATTATAAAACCAAGCAAATATTCCACTTTTCAAAAATAACGGTTATAAAATACAGAACTTCAGCAGACGACACGACTTCCATTCCCGGCGAATTCAAGTTCAGTTATTTTGCCAGTTAAACTCCTTGAAATTTGTTCAACCAATCACATAATTCCTTCAAACAGCATGGTTTCTCATGACATCATAAAACAACATAACTCTGCCGGAAGGGTTGCCGAATAGCTAATCTCGATTGGCAACGCTGCCAGGATTGTTTAGTTACATATAGTAAGCTTTGGCGACGCATCTCCCTTGGCGATGGGCACCTGCTTACGGTATTATCCCCAAAAAGTTTTACATATTAGCCTCAGAAATCTTCAATCCTTATTATTTTGCATACAAAACATTTCATTCCTGCTCCGATTTCCCATGCACATTATAATTAAAAGCATGCAGGCATATTATAATTTAAAAAATAACCATACAAAAATAAACTAACAAAAAAGATCATTATTATTCTTTTATTTTTACTTATTTAAGAATTTAAAACATTTTATTCGGCAAAATTGCCACACATGACAAACGCGATGCTTATTTCACACGTTTTTCACTATGGGGGTTACAATTACGGAAAGCTTTCTGTGTGGAAATCATAAAAAAATCTCTTAAACTCTGGGAACGGGTGGACTTTCAAAGTTTTAAAGTGGACTATCATTTATTCTATATTATTTTACACATCTGTGCAAAATTTCAGGCCGATTGGTCCATTTTTGTGGATTTGTTTACGGTCTAAACCTACAAACAGAAATTCATTTTTATTATTACTTAGATTTCTGTGTATCAAAAGTATACATTTATAAAAAAAACATTAGTCAAATTTACACATTTAAGCTATTAATAAATGGTGGTATCTATGACAAGTTAGAAAGAAAATGGAGTTTCTGCTGTATAAGCAAAAAAAATCAATCGTATCTTTATCTCATACTGTTCTCAATTTAATAAATTTACAAGCATAATTTAGCTGAACATTAGTGACTGAGGTAGCAAAGTTTAAAAATTTTTGTTTTAAGAATTTTGTTGAATAAAAACACTTCTTGCTAAAAATTTTTCAATAATGCCGATTAAATTTATATCTTACAATGTAATCAATTTCTTACATTAAACGTTACATGTTGGTAGCAATGCTCCTAGCATAAATAATGTTCATTTATTAAATCAAATACAGTTCCGTATTAAATTCTGCATAGAAAAAGCCCAAAACTATGGTGACAGCTTCAAGGGTGAAATGAGTTTTTAAAAAAACACTTTATCGACTGACAGGATTATTAGGATTTTGTTCAACCCAAAAAATCCCAGGTGGATTAAAAAAAAAAAAAAAAACCCAACTGGAAAACTTAAATGTTTTTTTTTTTCAAAATTTCAACTTTAATTACATAGGTATTAATACATCTCTTAATATCAGTACACTAATTGCAGGGTTTAATGCATATGATAATTGGGTTTGTATTGCTGCCTCGTCACAAAATTACAAATGATTAATATGGCCCTTTGGAATTTGTGTTAAATAAAAGTACTAAACTTATAATAAAAGCAAAACTCGTTACAGCTTTTTATTGTTATTATTATTCTGTGATGAATGCCAAAAAACATTCTACAGACAGAAAATATAAAGTGGGTAAAATTATTTATTCCAAACTTAAAGCTCTACTTTTTCAGGTTTTTAAAGAAAAACTAAACTTGCCTGACAATTTATGAGCTAATTTCCCGGCGGCGTATGAATCTGAAATCGTATCAGTACTTTAATTTTAAAATTGAAAATTTGTGTTTTTCTGTTTGTTTTTTACAGATATACATAAAAAAATATAACTAGAGTAACATGAATTTAATATAATCACAAAGTATTTTAACGCTGCAATCGTAAATCTGCACACATAATTTTATTACACTGATACGATGCCTCTTGAACCTCATAAGTTTAATATCTATTTCACTGTTTCTGTAAAATACTTCAATAAAATGAGAGTGATGATTAGGAACCGAGAAAATTAAATTTATTCAGGCTTTACTAATTGTTTTATACGAGAAATAGTTTGTAAACATTAGGCTTAACGGCTTTAAAATACACTACTATATACGGATAGAATGTCGTTATGTTTTAAAGCATGAGTTTTTTGGAAAAGCAACATTTCTTAGCAAAAAGATTTCAGAAAATATAAGTAATAATTTTAAAAAATTACCTTTAAAAATATACCGAAAACATTATTCTTTACGCTGGTTAAAGCAAGGTTCACTTCGTACGTAAATGGATGTTTGGTTTGTTGGTTGGTCTGCCACAGCTACAGATAAATGTCGTTAAACAACGAAATTCTGAAATATCTGTTTTATAACATAAAATAAAATATAGCAAATTTACGTGGAAAGCATAGTTAAATTCTGTTAACATTTTTTTTCTGTTGAAAAATGACAGAATAGTTCTGTATTTTTACGATTATTTTTTGCAGTGTATATGCATGCCTGGTGCCACTTCTCATTCTGCCACGGGGTCAGGTCTCAAATTAAGACTGCGTAATGAACGAACAAGCGCTACTCCGCCGCGATCCGAATTTGAGGGTAGACGTAGAATCGACATAGGCAGGAATATATGTACATAGAAAATCGGGGATCGACTTTTGTTTGAACTTAAGTCCCTTCCCAGACATGTTGGCGACTGCATTTGTCATGTAATATCTTAACTTATGTGAGTGGAGCATTTTACGCCTTCCCTCCTTTTCTTGTTTTTTTTTTTTTTTTTTTTTCAAATGTACCCTAGTGGAGAATGTTTCTTTCAAATGTGCCCCCCTGGGGAAAATTTTCAATTCGCACTCTGAATATAATTCTATTATTTTCATCAGACTATAACGGGTGATTTCAAAAAGATATTAAAGGGATCATCTTTTAAACCGTACGTGATCGAAACATTTTCAATTAGAAAAGTTCGTCAAATAAAGAGTAGATTTCAGATACGACAATATTTTTTATTAGGGCCTGTATACATATTAAAATACAAAATTTAATTTTTATATGATCCCCATTATTATTATCACTTATGTTTAGAAAAATGTTACTTTGTGTGCAGGAAAATTAATTTTAAAAAATCCCATGTATCTAAGTGGATGAAATCCCATGTCTCTTAGCGAAATTTTTCCTGTTAAAAATGACGACTTACACCACGTTACCTGCTTTGCTGCGTTCGTTTTCAGGCGGGGAAAATCTTTAATTTAGGGAACCCACTATGAATTGATAAAATTTAAATGATGATGCCTTTGCTGGAAAATGGCAATTAAACGCATTGAAACGCGTGAAATGATCAGGTGCACTTTTACCCGAACTGGCAGGTATTACGTTACTATATTATCGATAATTTAGTCTTTCAGGGGTCAGCTATTAATACGTCCCGCTTCTAGAGAAGGAATTTTCAAGTGTAATGGAGAATGACAAAGTAATGGTGTGGGTTAACTTTCACTAGAAACCGCAAACATCCATTGTAGGAAAATTTTATCTAAAATAGGATTTCCAGGAGTCAAATTTACCTGTCAGCTGTCAAATGACCACTAATATAAATGAATGACAGTTGAAGAGTAATTTTATTTTCCTCATTTTTTAGATACCCAATTAATATTTGGTGAAAATTTCTAAAATTTTTAACTTGCGATATCTAGGTAACTATTTCACTCAGAAGCATGGGACTTTTTTTATTTGCCTTCTTAGACACAGACCAACATTTTTGCATAAGTTATAGGAAAGGAGGGATCGTATTAAAATTAAATTTCGTTATTTAATATGCATACAGCCCCTAGTAAAAAAAATTGACACATCTGAAAGCTACTCTTTATTTGAAGAGCTTTTCCAACTGAAAGTATCTTTCGATCACTTACAGTTTAAAAAATAATCACCTAAACATCTATTTTGAATCACCCTTCATACTCTGTAAGATAACAAGGGATTTCAGAAAGTAAAGGTATTTCTCTCTCACCGATAGCAGCAAAGGAAAAATTTCTGTGAACCCTTTGGAAACGCGGACTAATTTAATCTTCCTTTACGTAATATAACAAATAGCTGGATTACTCAGAGTAGGAAAAGTATGTTTAATTGAAATCTGTTTTTAACTATCCAGAATTTTAAGGAAATAAGCTTGTTTAAAATTCTTTAAATGGGTTTTCTTCTTTACCAAGTGCTTTTATTTGTGCATTTACTACGAAAAAACACTTTTAAATCATTGTAAATAATATTTGATTTTTAATAGTTTTCCCACTAGTTGAAAATATTAATCGAAGATATTTTTAAAAATCAGCTGATTAATTTCGCAAGTCAGATGATTAAAATTGCTCCGTTTACATGTTATATTTGCTACTTTAACCCTTATTGGCAACCCTTTCCCAATGCTGAAAAAAGGGCAGCCGTTGCCATCGCTCGACTTGACTACCTTTTAAAGGTAGCTGGCTGTGCGCGCACAGCCAGCTGCGTCAAAAAAAGGGTCTCTAGATCTGTGGCACGCGATGAACGTTTCGATCGTCCGCCATCTTGCTGGTAGTCAAGTCGAGCGATGGCGACGGCTGCCCTTTTTTTCAGCATTGGGCAATCTATCCAGCTGTTCTCGCGTTCTTCCATTTTTCAGCAGATGTCAGTTCTGTTAAAAATAATCGTGACCATTTTTTTACGGGAAAGGACGTGCTAAAAAGTAAAGGATTCTCGTGGAGCTATGTCACCCACAACTGTTTTTATAGAAATCCAATCTATTCTTCGTGACTGGCAACAGTCAACGTCGGAGTTGGGTGTTCCCAGAGAGGGATCACTGCACGTTAAAGGGTTAAAGAAAAAGTGTTTGCTACATCAATAGAAATGACACTATTATGGTTCTATCAACTATAATTTATCGATATAGCATTAATGTCTAATGGTCTGTTAATCTATTCCCATTAGGTTTTTGCTACGATCTTTGCAAGGAAGTATGTTTCCTTCACAAGTTTCAAGAACAGTATACATGTACAAAAACTGCTCATCCTCTGTCCCCTCGGACGGTGTCGGTGACTTGGTCACGTGACTCCAGCAACGAATCCTCCGTCGATTTAGGTATAAACGGTGAAATTAAGTTTAACACTCCAGCAGAGCTCCTGCAGTACAGGTCAACAATTTGACTGTCGACGAACCATTCTGTTCAGTAAACTCTGAATATTCTAAGTTATAAGAAATAGTGTACTTTTTTAGTTTAAATTATTCCATACATATGAATTTGACAAGAAGCTTTGTATTTTTATTCTCTTTTTTAACAAGCATCATAGTGTGTTTCGTCATGACCGTGTTCAAGACAATTTCCATATCATGACCAGTGATACAATTTCCAAAGAGGATTTTATGAACTTATTTATCACCAAAAAATTTCGAGAATACATTAATTATTTTATAGAAGATTGAAGATGAAATATAGATTGCTGATACAAGACTACCGAAGTAAACACAACTGCTGTTTTCTAAAAGGGAAATTATGTGAAGCCATTCTGCCCCAATTTATTAACAGAACATATAAAAATAAAATCTTTCATTATTTTAATACTCAGAACTTACATGCATATCTGATATCAGATATGAAAGTATGTTGCTGTTGTTAGACGCATTGATAGGATACCAGGTTTTGAAGTTGTAACTACTTTTAGAAATAAGGAAAACAAAGTGATTTAAAGATATGCTTTTAAAAATAGAACCCTGTGGTGGAAGATGCAAAGAAAAGGCGAAAACCAGCTTAAATTAATCGCAGATAACTTTATAAAATATTCACTCCCATGCGAGTTATATGTATGTATTTGTTAGTAGTTTCCATCTATTGAAAAAAGAACCCTATTTATATTCGAAATCATCCATTGATTTAATCATTTTCTAATGCAACAACGAAATAACTTTTACTATCCTTTTACTAATTCTTTGAGAAAGTGTTTCCCTCTCCACACTTTACTGCTGGTAAACATTTATCCGATTTATTTAAAAATAATCAGCAACAAATGCCGTAATAACTAAAATTTACATTTTAAAATTTTAAATTTATACAGAATGACTGTAGGCAATAAAAATATGTTTGACTATTTTGCCAAGCTTTTGTATACAAAAGCTTTTATGCCTAAAAGTCAAGTTATTCTGAATAAAAATTTCATAGAAGAATGGGAAATTGTCCTAATTATATAAAATTTTTATATTGCTTTGAATAGATTACTTTCTATTAGATTTCTAACTAGACACAATTATTATTTTTGTTTTTCAAATATAATACCCACTTAAGTATCTTTGCTAAATTCTTTGTATGCTGTTAACACAGAAAAGAGACATGGAGTTGATGCATTAGAAAATAAGTATTCTGTTTATTTTAAGAATTTTCATACAATAAATTATATAAGAAAATTTTGCTTATATTTATAAATAAAAATAAAAAATTCTTTATCACATTCATTAATTTAAAAATAACAATTAATCCATTACTATTTAAATAAATATATAACAGCATAATCATATTGAGTACTTTAAACTATTTATTCATTTTATGCATTTATATTATT
>JAWZYV010015735.1:0-30390 GCA_038373885.1 Cheiracanthium punctorium
CGATGAGTCCCGCAATGTAAAACCAATACACCAGATCTTTATGAGTTACTTTTTTGCATTTGTCTGAAACTAACCACCAATTTTTTAAAAATGACCCGTATAGAGGGAAAGCAGAAATCTTTTATGAACCTGTCTGATTATAAGGTTCGGCTAACCAACCGTCGATAGCTCAGTTGGCAGAGCGGTGGACTGTAGTGGTTATGGCTTCAGTAATCCATAGGTCGCTGGTTCGATTCCGGCTCGACGGATTTAAATTTTAGTTCTAGAGACTGACGAATAATATTTAAGTTGATCAAACGTTAAAAACATTTTGTTGATGAGTCCCGCAATGCAATAAAGCAATTGAAGTGAACTTTATGACTAGTTTTTTTGCATTAGTCTGCAATTAATCGCCAATTTTTAAAAAGACCCGTATAGACGGAAAGCAGAAATCTTTCATGAACCTGTCTGATTATAAGGTTCGGCTAACCAACCGTCGATAGCTCAGTTGGCAGAGCGGTGGACTGTAGTGGTTATGGCTTCAGTAATCCATAGGTCGCTGGTTCGATTCCGGCTCGACGGATTTAAATTTTAGTTCTAGAGACTGACGAATAATATTTGAGTTGATAAAACGTTAAAAACATTTTGTTGATGAGTCCCGCAATGCAATAAAGCAATTGAAGTGAACTTTATGACTAGTTTTTTTATGAGTCTGCAATTAATCGCCAATTTTTAAAAAAGAACCGTATAGACGGAAAGCAGAAATCTTTCATGAGCCTGTCTGATTATCAGGTTCGGCTAACCAACCGTCGATAGCTCAGTTGGCAGAGCGGTGGACTGTAGTGGTTGTGGCTTCCGTAATCCATAGGTCGCTGGTTCGATTCCGGCTCGACGGATTTAACTTTTATCTCTCCAGACTGACGACTAACATTTGAGCTGATCGAACATAAACAAAATTTAGTCGATGAGTCCCGCAATGTAAAACCAATACACCAGATCTTTATGAGTTACTTTTTTGCATTTGTCTGAAACTAACCACCAATTTTTTAAAAATGACCCGTATAGAGGGAAAGCAGAAATCTTTCATGAACCTGTCTGATTATAAGGTTCGGCTAACCAACCGTCGATAGCTCAGTTGGCAGAGCGGTGGACTGTAGTGGTTATGGCTTCAGTAATCCATAGGTCGCTGGTTCGATTCCGGCTCGACGGATTTAAATTTTAGTTCTAGAGACTGACGAATAATATTTAAGTTGATCAAACGTTAAAAACATTTTGTTGATGAGTCCCGCAATGCGAAAAAGCAATTGAAGGGAACATTATGACTAGTTTTTTCGCATTAGTCTGCTACTAGCCCTATATTTTGAAAAAGACCCGTATACAGGGAAAGCAGAAATCTTTCATAAACATGACTTATTATAAGGTTCGGCTAATCGGCCGTCGATAGCTCAGTTGGCAGAGCGGTGGACTGTAGTGGTTATGACTTCAGTAATCCATAGGTCGCTGGTTCGATTCCGGCTCGACGGATTTAACTTTTATCTCTCCAGACTGACGACTAACATTTGAGCTGATCGAACATAAACAAAATTTAGTCGATGAGTCCCGCAATGTAAAACCAATACACCAGATCTTTATGAGTTACTTTTTTGCATTTGTCTGAAACTAACCACCAATTTTTTAAAAATGACCCGTATAGAGGGAAAGCAGAAATCTTTTATGAACCTGTCTGATTATAAGGTTCGGCTAACCAACCGTCGATAGCTCAGTTGGCAGAGCGGTGGACTGTAGTGGTTATGGCTTCAGTAATCCATAGGTCGCTGGTTCGATTCCGGCTCGACGGATTTAAATTTTAGTTCTAGAGACTGACGAATAATATTTGAGTTGATAAAACGTTAAAAACATTTTGTTGATGAGTCCCGCAATGCAATAAAGCAATTGAAGTGAACTTTATGACTAGTTTTTTTTATGAGTCTGCAATTAATCGCCAATTTTTAAAAAAGAACCGTATAGACGGAAAGCAGAAATCTTTCATGAGCCTGTCTGATTATCAGGTTCGGCTAACCAACCGTCGATAGCTCAGTTGGCAGAGCGGTGGACTGTAGTGGTTGTGGCTTCCGTAATCCATAGGTCGCTGGTTCGATTCCGGCTCGACGGATTTAACTTTTATCTCTCCAGACTGACGACTAACATTTGAGCTGATCGAACATAAACAAAATTTAGTCGATGAGTCCCGCAATGTAAAACCAATACACCAGATCTTTATGAGTTACTTTTTTGCATTTGTCTGAAACTAACCACCAATTTTTTAAAAATGACCCGTATAGAGGGAAAGCAGAAATCTTTTATGAACCTGTCTGATTATAAGGTTCGGCTAACCAACCGTCGATAGCTCAGTTGGCAGAGCGGTGGACTGTAGTGGTTATGGCTTCAGTAATCCATAGGTCGCTGGTTCGATTCCGGCTCGACGGATTTAAATTTTAGTTCTAGAGACTGACGAATAATATTTGAGTTGATAAAACGTTAAAAACATTTTGTTGATGAGTCCCGCAATGCAATAAAGCAATTGAAGAGAACTTTATGACTAGTTTTTTTTATGAGTCTGCAATTAATCGCCAATTTTTAAAAAGAACCGTATAGACGGAAAGCAGAAATCTTTCATGAGCCTGTCTGATTATCAGGTTCGGCTAACCAACCGTCGATAGCTCAGTTGGCAGAGCGGTGGACTGTAGTGGTTGTGGCTACCGTAATCCATAGGTCGCTGGTTCGATTCCGGCTCGACGGATTTAACTTTTATCTCTCCAGACTGACGACTAACATTTGAGCTGATCGAACATAAACAAAATTTAGTCGATGAGTCCCGCAATGTAAAACCAATACACCAGATCTTTATGAGTTACTTTTTTGCATTTGTCTGAAACTAACCACCAATTTTTTAAAAATGACCCGTATAGAGGGAAAGCAGAAATCTTTTATGAACCTGTCTGATTATAAGGTTCGGCTAACCAACCGTCGATAGCTCAGTTCGCAGAGCGGTGGACTGTAGTGGTTATGGCTTCAGTAATCCATAGGTCGCTGGTTCGATTCCGGCTCGACGGATTTAAATTTTAGTTCTAGAGACTGACGAATAATATTTGAGTTGGTAAAACGTTAAAAACATTTTATTGATGAGTCCCGCAATGCAATAAAGCAATTGAAGTGAACTTTATGACTAGTTTTTTTTATGAGTCTGCAATTAATCGCCAATTTTTAAAAAAGAACCGTATAGACGGAAAGCAGAAATCTTTCATGAGCCTGTCTGATTATCAGGTTCGGCTAACCAACCGTCGATAGCTCAGTTGGCAGAGCGGTGGACTGTAGTGGTTGTGGCTTCCGTAATCCATAGGTCGCTGGTTCGATTCCGGCTCGACGGATTTAACTTTTATCTCTCCAGACTGACGACTAACATTTGAGCTGATCGAACATAAACAAAATTTAGTCGATGAGTCCCGCAATGTAAAACCAATACACCAGATCTTTATGAGTTACTTTTTTGCATTTGTCTGAAACTAACCACCAATTTTTTAAAAATGACCCGTATAGAGGGAAAGCAGAAATCTTTTATGAACCTGTCTGATTATAAGGTTCGGCTAACCAACCGTCGATAGCTCAGTTGGCAGAGCGGTGGACTGTAGTGGTTATGGCTTCAGTAATCCATAGGTCGCTGGTTCGATTCCGGCTCGACGGATTTAAATTTTAGTTCTAGAGACTGACGAATAATATTTGAGTTGATAAAACGTTAAAAACATTTTGTTGATGAGTCCCGCAATGCAATAAAGCAATTGAAGTGAACTTTATGACTAGTTTTTTTTATGAGTCTGCAATTAATCGCCAATTTTTAAAAAAGAACCGTATAGACGGAAAGCAGAAATCTTTCATGAGCCTGTCTGATTATCAGGTTCGGCTAACCAACCGTCGATAGCTCAGTTGGCAGAGCGGTGGACTGTAGTGGTTATGGCTTCAGTAATCCATAGGTCGCTGGTTCGATTCCGGCTCGACGGATTTAAATTTTAGTTCTAGAGACTGACGAATAATATTTAAGTTGATCAAACGTTAAAAACATTTTGTTGATGAGTCCCGCAATGCGAAAAAGCAATTGAAGGGAACATTATGACTAGTTTTTTCGCATTAGTCTGCTACTAGCCCTATATTTTGAAAAAGACCCGTATACAGGGAAAGCAGAAATCTTTCATAAACATGACTTATTATAAGGTTCGGCTAATCGGCCGTCGATAGCTCAGTTGGCAGAGCGGTGGACTGTAGTGGTTATGACTTCAGTAATCCATAGGTCGCTGGTTCGATTCCGGCTCGACGGATTTAACTTTTATCTCTCCAGACTGACGACTAACATTTGAGCTGATCGAACATAAACAAAATTTAGTCGATGAGTCCCGCAATGTAAAACCAATACACCAGATCTTTATGAGTTACTTTTTTGCATTTGTCTGAAACTAACCACCAATTTTTTAAAAATGACCCGTATAGAGGGAAAGCAGAAATCTTTTATGAACCTGTCTGATTATAAGGTTCGGCTAACCAACCGTCGATAGCTCAGTTGGCAGAGCGGTGGACTGTAGTGGTTATGGCTTCAGTAATCCATAGGTCGCTGGTTCGATTCCGGCTCGACGGATTTAAATTTTAGTTCTAGAGACTGACGAATAATATTTAAGTTGATCAAACGTTAAAAACATTTTGTTGATGAGTCCCGCAATGCGAAAAAGCAATTGAAGGGAACATTATGACTAGTTTTTTCGCATTAGTCTGCTACTAGCCCTATATTTTGAAAAAGACCCGTATACAGGGAAAGCAGAAATCTTTCATAAACATGACTTATTATAAGGTTCGGCTAATCGGCCGTCGATAGCTCAGTTGGCAGAGCGGTGGACTGTAGTGGTTATGACTTCAGTAATCCATAGGTCGCTGGTTCGATTCCGGCTCGACGGATTTAACTTTTATCTCTCCAGACTGACGACTAACATTTGAGCTGATCGAACATAAACAAAATTTAGTCGATGAGTCCCGCAATGTAAAACCAATACACCAGATCTTTATGAGTTACTTTTTTGCATTTGTCTGAAACTAACCACCAATTTTTTAAAAATGACCCGTATAGAGGGAAAGCAGAAATCTTTTATGAACCTGTCTGATTATAAGGTTCGGCTAACCAACCGTCGATAGCTCAGTTGGCAGAGCGGTGGACTGTAGTGGTTATGGCTTCAGTAATCCATAGGTCGCTGGTTCGATTCCGGCTCGACGGATTTAAATTTTAGTTCTAGAGACTGACGAATAATATTTGAGTTGATAAAACGTTAAAAACATTTTGTTGATGAGTCCCGCAATGCAATAAAGCAATTGAAGTGAACTTTATGACTAGTTTTTTTTATGAGTCTGCAATTAATCGCCAATTTTTAAAAAAGAACCGTATAGACGGAAAGCAGAAATCTTTCATGAGCCTGTCTGATTATCAGGTTCGGCTAACCAACCGTCGATAGCTCAGTTGGCAGAGCGGTGGACTGTAGTGGTTATGGCTTCAGTAATCCGTAGGTCGCTGGTTCGATTCCGGCTCGACGTATTTAAATTTTAGTTCTAGAGACTGACGAATAATATTTAAGTTGATCAAACGTTAAAAATATTTTGTTGATGAGTCCCGCAATGCGAAAAAGCAATTGAAGGGAACATTATGACTAGTTTTTTCGCATTAGTCTGCTACTAGCCCTATATTTTGAAAAAGACCCGTATACAGGGAAAGCAGAAATCTTTCATAAACATGACTTATTATAAGGTTCGGCTAATCGGCCGTCGATAGCTCAGTTGGCAGAGCGGTGGACTGTAGTGGTTATGGCTTCAGTAATCCATAGGTCGCTGGTTCGATTCCGGCTCGACGGATTTAACTTTTATCTCTCCAGACTGACGACTAACATTTGAGCTGATCGAACATAAACAAAATTTAGTCGATGAGTCCCGCAATGTAAAACCAATACACCAGATCTTTATGAGTTACTTTTTTGCATTTGTCTGAAACTAACCACCAATTTTTTAAAAATGACCCGTATAGAGGGAAAGCAGAAATCTTTTATGAACCTGTCTGATTATAAGGTTCGGCTAACCAACCGTCGATAGCTCAGTTGGCAGAGCGGTGGACTGTAGTGGTTATGGCTTCAGTAATCCATAGGTCGCTGGTTCGATTCCGGCTCGACGGATTTAAATTTTAGTTCTAGAGACTGACGAATAATATTTAAGTTGATCAAACGTTAAAAACATTTTGTTGATGAGTCCCGCAATGCGAAAAAGCAATTGAAGGGAACATTATGACTAGTTTTTTCGCATTAGTCTGCTACTAGCCCTATATTTTGAAAAAGACCCGTATACAGGGAAAGCAGAAATCTTTCATAAACATGACTTATTATAAGGTTCGGCTAATCGGCCGTCGATAGCTCAGTTGGCAGAGCGGTGGACTGTAGTGGTTATGACTTCAGTAATCCATAGGTCGCTGGTTCGATTCCGGCTCGACGGATTTAACTTTTATCTCTCCAGACTGACGACTAACATTTGAGCTGATCGAACATAAACAAAATTTAGTCGATGAGTCCCGCAATGTAAAACCAATACACCAGATCTTTATGAGTTACTTTTTTGCATTTGTCTGAAACTAACCACCAATTTTTTAAAAATGACCCGTATAGAGGGAAAGCAGAAATCTTTTATGAACCTGTCTGATTATAAGGTTCGGCTAACCAACCGTCGATAGCTCAGTTGGCAGAGCGGTGGACTGTAGTGGTTATGGCTTCAGTAATCCATAGGTCGCTGGTTCGATTCCGGCTCGACGGATTTAAATTTTAGTTCTAGAGACTGACGAATAATATTTGAGTTGATAAAACGTTAAAAACATTTTGTTGATGAGTCCCGCAATGCAATAAAGCAATTGAAGTGAACTTTATGACTAGTTTTTTTTATGAGTCTGCAATTAATCGCCAATTTTTAAAAAAGAACCGTATAGACGGAAAGCAGAAATCTTTCATGAGCCTGTCTGATTATCAGGTTCGGCTAACCAACCGTCGATAGCTCAGTTGGCAGAGCGGTGGACTGTAGTGGTTATGGCTTCAGTAATCCATAGGTCGCTGGTTCGATTCCGGCTCGACGGATTTAAATTTTAGTTCTAGAGACTGACGAATAATATTTAAGTTGATCAAACGTTAAAAACATTTTGTTGATGAGTCCCGCAATGCGAAAAAGCAATTGAAGGGAACATTATGACTAGTTTTTTCGCATTAGTCTGCTACTAGCCCTATATTTTGAAAAAGACCCGTATACAGGGAAAGCAGAAATCTTTCATAAACATGACTTATTATAAGGTTCGGCTAATCGGCCGTCGATAGCTCAGTTGGCAGAGCGGTGGACTGTAGTGGTTATGACTTCAGTAATCCATAGGTCGCTGGTTCGATTCCGGCTCGACGGATTTAACTTTTATCTCTCCAGACTGACGACTAACATTTGAGCTGATCGAACATAAACAAAATTTAGTCGATGAGTCCCGCCATGTAAAACCAATACACCAGATCTTTATGAGTTTTTTTTTTTGCATTTGTCTGAAACTAACCACCAATTTTTTAAAAATGACCCGTATAGAGGGAAAGCAGAAATCTTTTATGAACCTGTCTGATTATAAGGTTCGGCTAACCAACCGTCGATAGCTCAGTTGGCAGAGCGGTGGACTGTAGTGGTTATGGCTTCAGTAATCCATAGGTCGCTGGTTCGATTCCGGCTCGACGGATTTAAATTTTAGTTCTAGAGACTGACGAATAATATTTGAGTTGATAAAACGTTAAAAACATTTTGTTGATGAGTCCCGCAATGCAATAAAGCAATTGAAGTGAACTTTATGACTAGTTTTTTTTATGAGTCTGCAATTAATCGCCAATTTTTAAAAAAGAACCGTATAGACGGAAAGCAGAAATCTTTCATGAGCCTGTCTGATTATCAGGTTCGGCTAACCAACCGTCGATAGCTCAGTTGGCAGAGCGGTGGACTGTAGTGGTTGTGGCTTCCGTAATCCATAGGTCGCTGGTTCGATTCCGGCTCGACGGATTTAACTTTTATCTCTCCAGACTGACGACTAACATTTGAGCTGATCGAACATAAACAAAATTTAGTCGATGAGTCCCGCAATGTAAAACCAATACACCAGATCTTTATGAGTTACTTTTTTGCATTTGTCTGAAACTAACCACCAATTTTTTAAAAATGACCCGTATAGAGGGAAAGCAGAAATCTTTTATGAACCTGTCTGATTATAAGGTTCGGCTAACCAACCGTCGATAGCTCAGTTGGCAGAGCGGTGGACTGTAGTGGTTATGGCTTCAGTAATCCATAGGTCGCTGGTTCGATTCCGGCTCGACGGATTTAAATTTTAGTTCTAGAGACTGACGAATAATATTTGAGTTGATAAAACGTTAAAAACATTTTGTTGATGAGTCCCGCAATGCAATAAAGCAATTGAAGTGAACTTTATGACTAGTTTTTTTTATGAGTCTGCAATTAATCGCCAATTTTTAAAAAAGAACCGTATAGACGGAAAGCAGAAATCTTTCATGAGCCTGTCTGATTATCAGGTTCGGCTAACCAACCGTCGATAGCTCAGTTGGCAGAGCGGTGGACTGTAGTGGTTATGGCTTCAGTAATCCATAGGTCGCTGGTTCGATTCCGGCTCGACGGATTTAAATTTTAGTTCTAGAGACTGACGAATAATATTTAAGTTGATCAAACGTTAAAAACATTTTGTTGATGAGTCCCGCAATGCGAAAAAGCAATTGAAGGGAACATTATGACTAGTTTTTTCGCATTAGTCTGCTACTAGCCCTATATTTTGAAAAAGACCCGTATACAGGGAAAGCAGAAATCTTTCATAAACATGACTTATTATAAGGTTCGGCTAATCGGCCGTCGATAGCTCAGTTGGCAGAGCGGTGGACTGTAGTGGTTATGACTTCAGTAATCCATAGGTCGCTGGTTCGATTCCGGCTCGACGGATTTAACTTTTATCTCTCCAGACTGACGACTAACATTTGAGCTGATCGAACATAAACAAAATTTAGTCGATGAGTCCCGCAATGTAAAACCAATACACCAGATCTTTATGAGTTACTTTTTTGCATTTGTCTGAAACTAACCACCAATTTTTTAAAAATGACCCGTATAGAGGGAAAGCAGAAATCTTTTATGAACCTGTCTGATTATAAGGTTCGGCTAACCAACCGTCGATAGCTCAGTTGGCAGAGCGGTGGACTGTAGTGGTTATGGCTTCAGTAATCCATAGGTCGCTGGTTCGATTCCGGCTCGACGGATTTAAATTTTAGTTCTAGAGACTGACGAATAATATTTGAGTTGATAAAACGTTAAAAACATTTTGTTGATGAGTCCCGCAATGCAATAAAGCAATTGAAGTGAACTTTATGACTAGTTTTTTTTATGAGTCTGCAATTAATCGCCAATTTTTAAAAAAGAACCGTATAGACGGAAAGCAGAAATCTTTCATGAGCCTGTCTGATTATCAGGTTCGGCTAACCAACCGTCGATAGCTCAGTTGGCAGAGCGGTGGACTGTAGTGGTTATGGCTTCAGTAATCCATAGGTCGCTGGTTCGATTCCGGCTCGACGGATTTAAATTTTAGTTCTAGAGACTGACGAATAATATTTAAGTTGATCAAACGTTAAAAACATTTTGTTGATGAGTCCCGCAATGCGAAAAAGCAATTGAAGGGAACTTTATGACTAGTTTTTTTCGCATTAGTCTGCTACTAGCCCTATATTTTGAAAAAGACCCGTATAGAGGGAAAGCAGAAATCTTTCATGAACCTGTGTGATTATAAGGTTCGGCTAACCAACCGTCGATAGCTCAGTTGGTAGAGCGGTGGACTGTAGTGGTTATGGCTTCAGTAATCCATAGGTCGCTGGTTCGATTCCGGCTCGACGGATTTAACTTTTAGTCTCTACAGACTGACGAATAATATTTGAGCTGATCGAACATAAACAAAATTTTGTCGATGAGTCCCGCAATGCAAAAAGCAATTGACAGCAGATCTTTATGAGTTACTTTTTTGCATTTGTCTGCAACTAACCACCAATTTTTAAAAATGACCCGTATAGAGGGAAAGCAGAAATCTTTCATGAACCTGTCTGATTATAAGGTTCGGCTAACCAACCGTCGATAGCTCAGTTGGCAGAGCGGTGGACTGTAGTGGTTATGGCTTCAGTAATCCATAGGTCGCTGGTTCGATTCCGGCTCGACGGATTTAACTTTTATCTCTCCAGACTGACGACTAACATTTGAGCTGATCGAACATAAACAAAATTTAGTCGATGAGTCCCGCAATGTAAAACCAATACACCAGATCTTTATGAGTTACTTTTTTGCATTTGTCTGAAACTAACCACCAATTTTTTAAAAATGACCCGTATAGAGGGAAAGCAGAAATCTTTTATGAACCTGTCTGATTATAAGGTTCGGCTAACCAACCGTCGATAGCTCAGTTGGCAGAGCGGTGGACTGTAGTGGTTATGGCTTCAGTAATCCATAGGTCGCTGGTTCGATTCCGGCTCGACGGATTTAAATTTTAGTTCTAGAGACTGACGAATAATATTTAAGTTGATCAAACGTTAAAAACATTTTGTTGATGAGTCCCGCAATGCGAAAAAGCAATTGAAGGGAACATTATGACTAGTTTTTTCGCATTAGTCTGCTACTAGCCCTATATTTTGAAAAAGACCCGTATACAGGGAAAGCAGAAATCTTTCATAAACATGACTTATTATAAGGTTCGGCTAATCGGCCGTCGATAGCTCAGTTGGCAGAGCGGTGGACTGTAGTGGTTATGACTTCAGTAATCCATAGGTCGCTGGTTCGATTCCGGCTCGACGGATTTAACTTTTATCTCTCCAGACTGACGACTAACATTTGAGCTGATCGAACATAAACAAAATTTAGTCGATGAGTCCCGCAATGTAAAACCAATACACCAGATCTTTATGAGTTACTTTTTTGCATTTGTCTGAAACTAACCACCAATTTTTTAAAAATGACCCGTATAGAGGGAAAGCAGAAATCTTTTATGAACCTGTCTGATTATAAGGTTCGGCTAACCAACCGTCGATAGCTCAGTTGGCAGAGCGGTGGACTGTAGTGGTTATGGCTTCAGTAATCCATAGGTCGCTGGTTCGATTCCGGCTCGACGGATTTAAATTTTAGTTCTAGAGACTGACGAATAATATTTGAGTTGATAAAACGTTAAAAACATTTTGTTGATGAGTCCCGCAATGCAATAAAGCAATTGAAGTGAACTTTATGACTAGTTTTTTTTATGAGTCTGCAATTAATCGCCAATTTTTAAAAAAGAACCGTATAGACGGAAAGCAGAAATCTTTCATGAGCCTGTCTGATTATCAGGTTCGGCTAACCAACCGTCGATAGCTCAGTTGGCAGAGCGGTGGACTGTAGTGGTTGTGGCTTCCGTAATCCATAGGTCGCTGGTTCGATTCCGGCTCGACGGATTTAACTTTTATCTCTCCAGACTGACGACTAACATTTGAGCTGATCGAACATAAACAAAATTTAGTCGATGAGTCCCGCAATGTAAAACCAATACACCAGATCTTTATGAGTTACTTTTTTGCATTTGTCTGAAACTAACCACCAATTTTTTAAAAATGACCCGTATAGAGGGAAAGCAGAAATCTTTTATGAACCTGTCTGATTATAAGGTTCGGCTAACCAACCGTCGATAGCTCAGTTGGCAGAGCGGTGGACTGTAGTGGTTATGGCTTCAGTAATCCATAGGTCGCTGGTTCGATTCCGGCTCGACGGATTTAAATTTTAGTTCTAGAGACTGACGAATAATATTTGAGTTGATAAAACGTTAAAAACATTTTGTTGATGAGTCCCGCAATGCAATAAAGCAATTGAAGTGAACTTTATGACTAGTTTTTTTTATGAGTCTGCAATTAATCGCCAATTTTTAAAAAAGAACCGTATAGACGGAAAGCAGAAATCTTTCATGAGCCTGTCTGATTATCAGGTTCGGCTAACCAACCGTCGATAGCTCAGTTGGCAGAGCGGTGGACTGTAGTGGTTGTGGCTTCCGTAATCCATAGGTCGCTGGTTCGATTCCGGCTCGACGGATTTAACTTTTATCTCTCCAGACTGACGACTAACATTTGAGCTGATCGAACATAAACAAAATTTAGTCGATGAGTCCCGCAATGTAAAACCAATACACCAGATCTTTATGAGTTACTTTTTTGCATTTGTCTGAAACTAACCACCAATTTTTTAAAAATGACCCGTATAGAGGGAAAGCAGAAATCTTTTATGAACCTGTCTGATTATAAGGTTCGGCTAACCAACCGTCGATAGCTCAGTTGGCAGAGCGGTGGACTGTAGTGGTTATGGCTTCAGTAATCCATAGGTCGCTGGTTCGATTCCGGCTCGACGGATTTAAATTTTAGTTCTAGAGACTGACGAATAATATTTGAGTTGATAAAACGTTAAAAACATTTTGTTGATGAGTCCCGCAATGCAATAAAGCAATTGAAGTGAACTTTATGACTAGTTTTTTTTATGAGTCTGCAATTAATCGCCAATTTTTAAAAAAGAACCGTATAGACGGAAAGCAGAAATCTTTCATGAGCCTGTCTGATTATCAGGTTCGGCTAACCAACCGTCGATAGCTCAGTTGGCAGAGCGGTGGACTGTAGTGGTTGTGGCTTCCGTAATCCATAGGTCGCTGGTTCGATTCCGGCTCGACGGATTTAACTTTTATCTCTCCAGACTGACGACTAACATTTGAGCTGATCGAACATAAACAAAATTTAGTCGATGAGTCCCGCAATGTAAAACCAATACACCAGATCTTTATGAGTTACTTTTTTGCATTTGTCTGAAACTAACCACCAATTTTTTAAAAATGACCCGTATAGAGGGAAAGCAGAAATCTTTTATGAACCTGTCTGATTATAAGGTTCGGCTAACCAACCGTCGATAGCTCAGTTGGCAGAGCGGTGGACTGTAGTGGTTATGGCTTCAGTAATCCATAGGTCGCTGGTTCGATTCCGGCTCGACGGATTTAAATTTTAGTTCTAGAGACTGACGAATAATATTTGAGTTGGTAAAACGTTAAAAACATTTTATTGATGAGTCCCGCAATGCAATAAAGCAATTGAAGTGAACTTTATGACTAGTTTTTTTTATGAGTCTGCAATTAATCGCCAATTTTTAAAAAAGAACCGTATAGACGGAAAGCAGAAATCTTTCATGAGCCTGTCTGATTATCAGGTTCGGCTAACCAACCGTCGATAGCTCAGTTGGCAGAGCGGTGGACTGTAGTGGTTATGGCTTCAGTAATCCATAGGTCGCTGGTTCGATTCCGGCTCGACGGATTTAAATTTTAGTTCTAGAGACTGACGAATAATATTTAAGTTGATCAAACGTTAAAAACATTTTGTGGATGAGTCCCGCAATGCGAAAAAGCAATTGAAGGGAACATTATGACTAGTTTTTTTGCATTAGTCTGCTACTAGCCCTATATTTTGAAAAAGACCCATATAAATGGAAAGCAGAAATCTTTCATAAACATGACTTATTATAAGGTTCGGCTAATCGGCCGTCGATAGCTCAGTTGGCAGCGCGGTGGACTGTAGTGGTTATGACTTCAGTAATCCATAGGTCGCTGGTTCGATTCCGGCTCGACGGATTTAACTTTTATCTCTCCAGACTGACGACTAACATTTGAGCTGATCGAACATAAACAAAATTTAGTCGATGAGTCCCGCAATGTAAAACCAATACACCAGATCTTTATGAGTTACTTTTTTGCATTTGTCTGAAACTAACCACCAATTTTTTAAAAATGACCCGTATAGAGGGAAAGCAGAAATCTTTTATGAACCTGTCTGATTATAAGGTTCGGCTAACCAACCGTCGATAGCTCAGTTGGCAGAGCGGTGGACTGTAGTGGTTATGGCTTCAGTAATCCATAGGTCGCTGGTTCGATTCCGGCTCGACGGATTTAAATTTTAGTTCTAGAGACTGACGAATAATATTTAAGTTGATCAAACGTTAAAAACATTTTGTTGATGAGTCCCGCAATGCGAAAAAGCAATTGAAGGGAACATTATGACTAGTTTTTTCGCATTAGTCTGCTACTAGCCCTATATTTTGAAAAAGACCCGTATACAGGGAAAGCAGAAATCTTTCATAAACATGACTTATTATAAGGTTCGGCTAATCGGCCGTCGATAGCTCAGTTGGCAGAGCGGTGGACTGTAGTGGTTATGACTTCAGTAATCCATAGGTCGCTGGTTCGATTCCGGCTCAACGGATTTAACTTTCATCTCTCCAGACTGACGACTAACATTTGAGCTGATCGAACATAAACAAAATTTAGTCGATGAGTCCCGCAATGTAAAACCAATACACCAGATCTTTATGAGTTACTTTTTTGCATTTGTCTGAAACTAACCACCAATTTTTTAAAAATGACCCGTATAACGGGAAAGCAGAAATCTTTTATGAACCTGTCTGATTATAAGGTTCGGCTAACCAACCGTCGATAACTCAGTTGGCAGAGCGGTGGAATGTAGTGGTTATGGCTTCAGTAATCCATAGGTCGCTGGTTCGATTCCGGCTCGACGGATTTAAATTTTAGTTCTAGAGACTGACGAATAATATTTGAGTTGATAAAACGTTAAAAACATTTTGTTGATGAGTCCCGCAATGCAATAAAGCAATTGAAGTGAACTTTATGACTAGTTTTTTTTATGAGTCTGCAATTAATCGCCAATTTTTAAAAAAGAACCGTATAGACGGAAAGCAGAAATCTTTCATGAGCCTGTCTGATTATCAGGTTCGGCTAACCAACCGTCGATAGCTCAGTTGGAAGAGCGGTGGACTGTAGTGGTTATGGCTTCAGTAATCCGTAGGTCGCTGGTTCGATTCCGGCTCGACGGATTTAAATTTTAGTTCTAGAGACTGACGAATAATATTTAAGTTGATCAAACGTTAAAAACATTTTGTTGATGAGTCCCGCAATGCGAAAAAGCAATTGAAGGGAACATTATGACTAGTTTTTTCGCATTAGTCTGCTACTAGCCCTATATTTTGAAAAAGACCCGTATACAGGGAAAGCAGAAATCTTTCATAAACATGACTTATTATAAGGTTTGGCTAATCGGCCGTCGATAGCTCAGTTGGCAGAGCGGTGGACTGTAGTGGTTGTGGCTTCCGTAATCCATAGGTCGCTGGTTCGATTCCGGCTCGACGGATTTAACTTTTATCTCTCCAGACTGACGACTAACATTTGAGCTGATCGAACATAAACAAAATTTAGTCGATGAGTCCCGCAATGTAAAACCAATACACCAGATCTTTATGAGTTACTTTTTTGCATTTGTCTGAAACTAACCACCAATTTTTTAAAAATGACCCGTATAGAGGGAAAGCAGAAATCTTTTATGAACCTGTCTGATTATAAGGTTCGGCTAACCAACCGTCGATAGCTCAGTTGGCAGAGCGGTGGACTGTAGTGGTTATGGCTTCAGTAATCCATAGGTCGCTGGTTCGATTCCGGCTCGACGGATTTAAATTTTAGTTCTAGAGACTGACGAATAATATTTAAGTTGATCAAACGTTAAAAACATTTTGTTGATGAGTCCCGCAATGCGAAAAAGCAATTGAAGGGAACATTATGACTAGTTTTTTCGCATTAGTCTGCTACTAGCCCTATATTTTGAAAAAGACCCGTATACAGGGAAAGCAGAAATCTTTCATAAACATGACTTATTATAAGGTTCGGCTAATCGGCCGTCGATAGCTCAGTTGGCAGAGCGGTGGACTGTAGTGGTTATGACTTCAGTAATCCATAGGTCGCTGGTTCGATTCCGGCTCAACGGATTTAACTTTCATCTCTCCAGACTGACGACTAACATTTGAGCTGATCGAACATAAACAAAATTTAGTCGATGAGTCCCGCAATGTAAAACCAATACACCAGATCTTTATGAGTTACTTTTTTGCATTTGTCTGAAACTAACCACCAATTTTTTAAAAATGACCCGTATAGAGGGAAAGCAGAAATCTTTTATGAACCTGTCTGATTATAAGGTTCGGCTAACCAACCGTCGATAGCTCAGTTGGCAGAGCGGTGGACTGTAGTGGTTATGGCTTCAGTAATCCATAGGTCGCTGGTTCGATTCCGGCTCGACGGATTTAAATTTTAGTTCTAGAGACTGACGAATAATATTTGAGTTGATAAAACGTTAAAAACATTTTGTTGATGAGTCCCGCAATGCAATAAAGCAATTAAAGTGAACTTTATGACTAGTTTTTTTTATGAGTCTGCAATTAATCGCCAATTTTTAAAAAAGAACCGTATAGACGGAAAGCAGAAATCTTTCATGAGCCTGTCTGATTATCAGGTTCGGCTAATCAACCGTCGATAGCTCAGTTGGAAGAGCGGTGGACTGTAGTGGTTATGGCTTCAGTAATCCGTAGGTCGCTGGTTCGATTCCGGCTCGACGGATTTAAATTTTAGTTCTAGAGACTGACGAATAATATTTAAGTTGATCAAACGTTAAAAACATTTTGTTGATGAGTCCCGCAATGCGAAAAAGCAATTGAAGGGAACATTATGACTAGTTTTTTCGCATTAGTCTGCTACTAGCCCTATATTTTGAAAAAGACCCGTATACAGGGAAAGCAGAAATCTTTCATAAACATGACTTATTATAAGGTTCGGCTAATCGGCCGTCGATAGCTCAGTTGGCAGAGCGGTGGACTGTAGTGGTTGTGGCTTCCGTAATCCATAGGTCGCTGGTTCGATTCCGGCTCGACGGATTTAACTTTTATCTCTCCAGACTGACGACTAACATTTGAGCTGATCGAACATAAACAAAATTTAGTCGATGAGTCCCGCAATGTAAAACCAATACACCAGATCTTTATGAGTTACTTTTTTGCATTTGTCTGAAACTAACCACCAATTTTTTAAAAATGACCCGTATAGAGGGAAAGCAGAAATCTTTTATGAACCTGTCTGATTATAAGGTTCGGCTAACCAACCGTCGATAGCTCAGTTGGCAGAGCGGTGGACTGTAGTGGTTATGGCTTCAGTAATCCATAGGTCGCTGGTTCGATTCCGGCTCGACGGATTTAAATTTTAGTTCTAGAGACTGACGAATAATATTTGAGTTGATAAAACGTTAAAAACATTTTGTTGATGAGTCCCGCAATGCAATAAAGCAATTGAAGTGAACTTTATGACTAGTTTTTTTTATGAGTCTGCAATTAATCGCCAATTTTTAAAAAAGAACCGTATAGACGGAAAGCAGAAATCTTTCATGAGCCTGTCTGATTATCAGGTTCGGCTAACCAACCGTCGATAGCTCAGTTGGCAGAGCGGTGGACTGTAGTGGTTGTGGCTTCCGTAATCCATAGGTCGCTGGTTCGATTCCGGCTCGACGGATTTAACTTTTATCTCTCCAGACTGACGACTAACATTTGAGCTGATCGAACATAAACAAAATTTAGTCGATGAGTCCCGCAATGTAAAACCAATACACCAGATCTTTATGAGTTACTTTTTTGCATTTGTCTGAAACTAACCACCAATTTTTTAAAAATGACCCGTATAGAGGGAAAGCAGAAATCTTTTATGAACCTGTCTGATTATAAGGTTCGGCTAACCAACCGTCGATAGCTCAGTTGGCAGAGCTGTGGACTGTAGTGGTTATGGCTTCAGTAATCCATAGGTCGCTGGTTCGATTCCGGCTCGACAGATTTAAATTTTAGTTCTAGAGACTGACGAATAATATTTGAGTTGATAAAACGTTAAAAACATTTTGTTCATGAGTCCCGCAATGCAATAAAGCAATTGAAGTGAACTTTATGACTAGTTTTTTTTATGAGTCTGCAATTAATCGCCAATTTTTAAAAAAGAACCGTATAGACGGAAAGAAGAAATCTTTCATGAGCCTGTCTGATTATCAGGTTCGGCTATCCAACCGTCGATAGCTCAGTTGGCAGAGCGGTGGACTGTAGTGGTTATGGCTTCAGTAATCCATCGGTCGCTGGTTCGATTCCGGCTCGACGGATTTAAATTTTAGTTCTAGAGACTGACGAATAATATTTAAGTTGATCAAACGTTAAAAACATTTTGTTGATGAGTCCCGCAATGCGAAAAAGCAATTGAAGGGAACATTATGACTAGTTTTTTCGCATTAGTCTGCTACTAGCCCTATATTTTGAAAAAGACCCGTATACAGGGAAAGCAGAAATCTTTCATAAACATGACTAATTATAAGGTTCGGCTAATCGGCCGTCGATAGCTCAGTTGGCAGAGCGGTGGACTGTAGTGGTTATGACTTCAGTAATCCATAGGTCGCTGGTTCGATTCCGGCTCGACGGATTTAACTTTTATCTCTCCAGACTGACGACTAACATTTGAGCTGATCGAACATAAACAAAATTTAGTCGATGAGTCCCGCAATGTAAAACCAATACACCAGATCTTTATGAGTTACTTTTTTGCATTTGTCTGAAACTAACCACCAATTTTTTAAAAATGACCCGTATAGAGGGAAAGCAGAAATCTTTTATGAACCTGTCTGATTATAAGGTTCGGCTAACCAACCGTCGATAGCTCAGTTGGCAGAGCGGTGGACTGTAGTGGTTATGGCTTCAGTAATCCATAGGTCGCTGGTTCGATTCCGGCTCGACGGATTTAAATTTTAGTTCTAGAGACTGACGAATAATATTTGAGTTGATAAAACGTTAAAAACATTTTGTTGATGAGTCCCGCAATGCAATAAAGCAATTGAAGTGAACTTTATGACTAGTTTTTTTTATGAGTCTGCAATTAATCGCCAATTTTTAAAAAAGAACCGTATAGACGGAAAGCAGAAATCTTTCATGAGCCTGTCTGATTATCAGGTTCGGCTAACCAACCGTCGATAGCTCAGTTGGCAGAGCGGTGGACTGTAGTGGTTATGGCTTCAGTAATCCATAGGTCGCTGGTTCGATTCCGGCTCGACGGATTTAAATTTTAGTTCTAGAGACTGACGAATAATATTTAAGTTGATCAAACGTTAAAAACATTTTGTTGATGAGTCCCGCAATGCGAAAAAGCAATTGAAGGGAACATTATGACTAGTTTTTTCGCATTAGTCTGCTACTAGCCCTATATTTTGAAAAAGACCCGTATACAGGGAAAGCAGAAATCTTTCATAAACATGACTAATTATAAGGTTCGGCTAATCGGCCGTCGATAGCTCAGTTGGCAGAGCGGTGGACTGTAGTGGTTATGACTTCAGTAATCCATAGGTCGCTGGTTCGATTCCGGCTCGACGGATTTAACTTTTATCTCTCCAGACTGACGACTAACATTTGAGCTGATCGAACATAAACAAAATTTAGTCGATGAGTCCCGCAATGTAAAACCAATACACCAGATCTTTATGAGTTACTTTTTTGCATTTGTCTGAAACTAACCACCAATTTTTTAAAAATGACCCGTATAGAGGGAAAGCAGAAATCTTTTATGAACCTGTCTGATTATAAGGTTCGGCTAACCAACCGTCGATAGCTCAGTTGGCAGAGCGGTGGACTGTAGTGGTTATGGCTTCAGTAATCCATAGGTCGCTGGTTCGATTCCGGCTCGACGGATTTAAATTTTAGTTCTAGAGACTGACGAATAATATTTGAGTTGATAAAACGTTAAAAACATTTTGTTGATGAGTCCCGCAATGCAATAAAGCAATTGATGTGAACATTATGACAAGTTTTTTCGCATTAGTCTGCAACTAATCGCCTATATTTTGAAAAAGACCCGTATACAGGGAAAGCAGAAATCTTTCATAAACATGACTTATTATAAGGTTCGGCTAATCGACCGTCGATAGCTCAGTTGGCAGAGCGGTGGACTGTAGTGGTTATGGCTTCAGTAATCCATAGGTCGCTGGTTCGATTCCGGCTCGACGGATTTAACTTTTATCTCTCCAGACTGACGACTAACATTTGAGCTGATCGAACATAAACAAAATTTAGTCGATGAGTCCCGCAATGTAAAACCAATACACCAGATCTTTATGAGTTACTTTTTTGCATTTGTCTGAAACAAACCACCAATTTTTTAAAAATGACCCGTATAGAGGGAAAGCAGAAATCTTTTATGAACCTGTCTGATTATAAGGTTCGGCTAACCAACCGTCGATAGCTCAGTTGGCAGAGCGGTGGACTGTAGTGGTTATGGCTTCAGTAATCCATAGGTCGCTGGTTCGATTCCGGCTCGACGGATTTAAATTTTAGTTCTAGAGACTGACGAATAATATTTAAGTTGATCAAACGTTAAAAACATTTTGTTGATGAGTCCCGCAATGCGAAAAAGCAATTGAAGGGAACATTATGACTAGTTTTTTCGCATTAGTCTGCAACTAGCCCTATATTTTGAAAAAGACCCGTATACAGGGAAAGCAGAAATCTTTCATAAACATGACTTATTATAAGGTTCGGTAAATCGGCCGTCGATAGCTCAGTTGGCAGAGCGGTGGACTGTAGTGGTTATGACTTCAGTAATCCATAGGTCGCTGGTTCGATTCCGGCTCGACGGATTTAACTTTTATCTCTCCAGACTGACGACTAACATTTGAGCTGATCGAACATAAACAAAATTTAGTCGATGAGTCCCGCAATGTAAAACCAATACACCAGATCTTTATGAGTTACTTTTTTGCATTTGTCTGAAACTAACCACCAATTTTTTAAAAATGACCCGTATAGAGGGAAAGCAGAAATCTTTTATGAACCTGTCTGATTATAAGGTTCGGCTAACCAACCGTCGATAGCTCAGTTGGCAGAGCGGTGGACTGTAGTGGTTATGGCTTCAGTAATCCATAGGTCGCTGGTTCGATTCCGGCTCGACGGATTTAAATTTTAGTTCTAGAGACTGACGAATAATATTTGAGTTGATAAAACGTTAAAAACATTTTGTTGATGAGTCCCGCAATGCAATAAAGCAATTGAAGTGAACTTTATGACTAGTTTTTTTTATGAGTCTGCAATTAATCGCCAATTTTTAAAAAAGAACCGTATAGACGGAAAGCAGAAATCTTTCATGAGCCTGTCTGATTATCAGGTTCGGCTAACCAACCGTCGATAGCTCAGTTGGCAGAGCGGTGGACTGTAGTGGTTATGGCTTCAGTAATCCATAGGTCGCTGGTTCGATTCCGGCTCGACGGATTTAAATTTTAGTTCTAGAGACTGACGAATAATATTTAAGTTGATCAAACGTTAAAAACATTTTGTTGATGAGTCCCGCAATGCGAAAAAGCAATTGAAGGGAACATTATGACTAGTTTTTTCGCATTAGTCTGCTACTAGCCCTATATTTTGAAAAAGTCCCGTATACAGGGAAAGCAGAAATCTTTCATAAACATGACTAATTATAAGGTTCGGCTAATCGGCCGTCGATAGCTCAGTTGGCAGAGCGGTGGGCTGTAGTGGTTATGACTTCAGTAGTCCATAGGTCGCTGGTTCGATTCCGGCTCGACGGATTTAACTTTTATCTCTCCAGACTGACGACTGACATTTGAGCTGATCGAACATAAACAAAATTTAGTCGATGAGTCCCGCAATGTAAAACCAATACACCAGATCTTTATGAGTTACTTTTTTGCATTTGTCTGAAACTAACCACCAATTTTTTAAAAATGACCCGTATAGAGGGAAAGCAGAAATCTTTTATGAACCTGTCTGATTATAAGGTTCGGCTAACCAACCGTCGATAGCTCAGTTGGCAGAGCGGTGGACTGTAGTGGTTATGGCTTCAGTAATCCATAGGTCGCTGGTTCGATTCCGGCTCGACGGATTTAAATTTTAGTTCTAGAGACTGACGAATAATATTTGAGTTGATCAAACGTTAAAAACATTTTGTTGATGAGTCCCGCAATGCGAAAAAGCAATTGAAGGGAACATTATGACTAGTTTTTTCGCATTAGTCTGCAACTAGCCCTATATTTTGAAAAAGACCCGTATACAGGGAAAGCAGAAATCTTTCATAAACATGACTTATTATAAGGTTCGGCTAATCGGCCGTCGATAGCTCAGTTGGCAGAGCGGTGGACTGTAGTGGTTATGACTTCAGTAATCCATAGGTCGCTGGTTCGATTCCGGCTCGACGGATTTAACTTTTATCTCTCCAGACTGACGACTAACATTTGAGCTGATCCAACATAAACAAAATTTAGTCGATGAGTCCCGCAATGTAAAACCAATACACCAGATCTTTATGAGTTACTTTTTTGCATTTGTCTGAAACTAACCACCAATTTTAAAAAATGACCCGTATAGAGGGAAAGCAGAAATCTTTTATGAACCTGTCTGATTATAAGGTTCGGCTAACCAACCGTCGATAGCTCAGTTGGCAGAGCGGTGGACTGTAGTGGTTATGGCTTCAGCAATCCATAGGTCGCTGGTTCGATTCCGGCTCGACGGATTTAAATTTTAGTTCTAGAGACTGACGAATAATATTTGAGTTGATAAAACGTTAAAAACATTTTGTTGATGAGTCCCGCAATGCAATAAAGCAATTGAAGTGAACTTTATGACTAGTTTTTTTTATGAGTCTGCAATTAATCGCCAATTTTTAAAAAAGAACCGTATAGACGGAAAGAAGAAATCTTTCATGAGCCTGTCTGATTATCAGGTTCGGCTAACCAACCGTCGATAGCTCAGTTGGCAGAGCGGTGGACTGTAGTGGTTATGGCTTCAGTAATCCATAGGTCGCTGGTTCGATTCCGGCTCGACGGATTTAAATTTTAGTTCTAGAGACTGACGAATAATATTTAAGTTGATCAAACGTTAAAAACATTTTGTTGATGAGTCCCGCAATGCAAAAAGCAATTGAACGTGAACTTTATGACTATTTTTTTGCATTAGTCTGCAACTAATCGCCAATTTTTAAAAAAGAACCGTATAGAGGGAAAGCAGAAATCTTTTATGAACCTGTCTGATTATAAGGTTCGGCTAACCAACCGTCGATAGCTCAGTTGGCAGAGCGGTGGACTGTAGTGGTTATGGCTTCAGTAATCCATAGGTCGCTGGTTCGATTCCGGCTCGACGGATTTAAATTTTAGTTCTAGAGACTGACGAATAATATTTGAGTTGATAAAACGTTAAAAACATTTTGTTGATGAGTCCCGCAATGCAATAAAGCAATTGAAGTGAACTTTATGACTAGTTTTTTTTATGAGTCTGCAATTAATCGCCAATTTTTAAAAAAGAACCGTATAGAGGGAAAGCAGAAATCTTTTATGAACCTGTCTGATTATAAGGTTCGGCTAACCAACCGTCGATAGCTCAGTTGGCAGAGCGGTGGACTGTAGTGGTTATGGCTTCAGTAATCCATAGGTCGCTAGTTCGATTCCGGCTCGACGGATTTAAATTTTAGTTCTAGAGACTGACGAATAATATTTAAGTTGATCAAACGTTAAAAACATTTTGTTGATGAGTCCCGCAATGCGAAAAAGCAATTGAAGGGAACATTATGACTAGTTTTTTCGCATTAGTCTGCTACTAGCCCTATATTTTGAAAAAGACCCGTATACAGGGAAAGCAGAAATCTTTCATAAACATGACTTATTATAAGGTTCGGCTAATCGGCCGTCGATAGCTCAGTTGGCAGAGCGGTGGACTGTAGTGGTTATGACTTCAGTAATCCATAGGTCGCTGGTTCGATTCCGGCTCGACGGATTTAACTTTTATCTCTCCAGACTGACGACTAACATTTGAGCTGATCGAACATAAACAAAATTTAGTCGATGAGTCCCGCAATGTAAAACCAATACACCAGATCTTTATGAGTTACTTTTTTGCATTTGTCTGAAACTAACCACCAATTTTTTAAAAATGACCCGTATAGAGGGAAAGCAGAAATCTTTTATGAACCTGTCTGATTATAAGGTTCGGCTAACCAACCGTCGATAGCTCAGTTGGCAGAGCGGTGGACTGTAGTGGTTATGGCTTCAGTAATCCATAGGTCGCTGGTTCGATTCCGGCTCGACGGATTTAAATTTTAGTTCTAGAGACTGACGAATAATATTTGAGTTGATAAAACGTTAAAAACATTTTGTTGATGAGTCCCGCAATGCAATAAAGCAATTGAAGTGAACTTTATGACTAGTTTTTTTTATGAGTCTGCAATTAATCGCCAATTTTTAAAAAAGAACCGTATAGACGGAAAGCAGAAATCTTTCATGAGCCTGTCTGATTATCAGGTTCGGCTAACCAACCGTCGATAGCTCAGTTGGCAGAGCGGTGGACTGTAGTGGTTATGGCTTCAGTAATCCATAGGTCGCTGGTTCGATTCCGGCTCGACGGATTTAAATTTTAGTTCTAGAGACTGACGAATAATATTTAAGTTGATCAAACGTTAAAAACATTTTGTTGATGAGTCCCGCAATGCGAAAAAGCAATTGAAGGGAACATTATGACTAGTTTTTTCGCATTAGTCTGCTACTAGCCCTATATTTTGAAAAAGACCCGTATACAGGGAAAGCAGAAATCTTTCATAAACATGACTTATTATAAGGTTCGGCTAATCGGCCGTCGATAGCTCAGTTGGCAGAGCGGTGGACTGTAGTGGTTATGACTTCAGTAATCCATAGGTCGCTGGTTCGATTCCGGCTCGACGGATTTAACTTTTATCTCTCCAGACTGACGACTAACATTTGAGCTGATCGAACATAAACAAAATTTAGTCGATGAGTCCCGCAATGTAAAACCAATACACCAGATCTTTATGAGTTACTTTTTTGCATTTGTCTGAAACTAACCACCAATTTTTTAAAAATGACCCGTATAGAGGGAAAGCAGAAATCTTTTATGAACCTGTCTGATTATAAGGTTCGGCTAACCAACCGTCGATAGCTCAGTTGGCAGAGCGGTGGACTGTAGTGGTTATGGCTTCAGTAATCCATAGGTCGCTGGTTCGATTCCGGCTCGACGGATTTAAATTTTAGTTCTAGAGACTGACGAATAATATTTGAGTTGATAAAACGTTAAAAACATTTTGTTGATGAGTCCCGCAATGCAATAAAGCAATTGAAGTGAACTTTATGACTAGTTTTTTTTATGAGTCTGCAATTAATCGCCAATTTTTAAAAAAGAACCGTATAGACGGAAAGCAGAAATCTTTCATGAGCCTGTCTGATTATCAGGTTCGGCTAACCAACCGTCGATAGCTCAGTTGGCAGAGCGGTGGACTGTAGTGGTTGTGGCTTCCGTAATCCATAGGTCGCTGGTTCGATTCCGGCTCGACGGATTTAACTTTTATCTCTCCAGACTGACGACTAACATTTGAGCTGATCGAACATAAACAAAATTTAGTCGATGAGTCCCGCAATGTAAAACCAATACACCAGATCTTTATGAGTTACTTTTTTGCATTTGTCTGAAACTAACCACCAATTTTTTAAAAATGACCCGTATAGAGGGAAAGCAGAAATCTTTTATGAACCTGTCTGATTATAAGGTTCGGCTAACCAACCGTCGATAGCTCAGTTGGCAGAGCGGTGGACTGTAGTGGTTATGGCTTCAGTAATCCATAGGTCGCTGGTTCGATTCCGGCTCGACGGATTTAAATTTTAGTTCTAGAGACTGACGAATAATATTTAAGTTGATCAAACGTTAAAAACATTTTGTTGATGAGTCCCGCAATGCGAAAAAGCAATTGAAGGGAACATTATGACTAGTTTTTTCGCATTAGTCTGCTACTAGCCCTATATTTTGAAAAAGACCCGTATACAGGGAAAGCAGAAATCTTTCATAAACATGACTTATTATAAGGTTCGGCTAATCGGCCGTCGATAGCTCAGTTGGCAGAGCGGTGGACTGTAGTGGTTATGACTTCAGTAATCCATAGGTCGCTGGTTCGATTCCGGCTCGACGGATTTAACTTTTATCTCTCCAGACTGACGACTAACATTTGAGCTGATCGAACATAAACAAAATTTAGTCGATGAGTCCCGCAATGTAAAACCAATACACCAGATCTTTATGAGTTACTTTTTTGCATTTGTCTGAAACTAACCACCAATTTTTTAAAAATGACCCGTATAGAGGGAAAGCAGAAATCTTTTATGAACCTGTCTGATTATAAGGTTCGGCTAACCAACCGTCGATAGCTCAGTTGGCAGAGCGGTGGACTGTAGTGGTTATGGCTTCAGTAATCCATAGGTCGCTGGTTCGATTCCGGCTCGACGGATTTAAATTTTAGTTCTAGAGACTGACGAATAATATTTGAGTTGATAAAACGTTAAAAACATTTTGTTGATGAGTCCCGCAATGCAATAAAGCAATTGAAGTGAACTTTATGACTAGTTTTTTTTATGAGTCTGCAATTAATCGCCAATTTTTAAAAAAGAACCGTATAGACGGAAAGCAGAAATCTTTCATGAGCCTGTCTGATTATCAGGTTCGGCTAACCAACCGTCGATAGCTCAGTTGGCAGAGCGGTGGACTGTAGTGGTTATGGCTTCAGTAATCCATAGGTCGCTGGTTCGATTCCGGCTCGACGGATTTAAATTTTAGTTCTAGAGACTGACGAATAATATTTAAGTTGATCAAACGTTAAAAACATTTTGTTGATGAGTCCCGCAATGCGAAAAAGCAATTGAAGGGAACATTATGACTAGTTTTTTCGCATTAGTCTGCTACTAGCCCTATATTTTGAAAAAGACCCGTATACAGGGAAAGCAGAAATCTTTCATAAACATGACTTATTATAAGGTTCGGCTAATCGGCCGTCGATAGCTCAGTTGGCAGAGCGGTGGACTGTAGTGGTTATGACTTCAGTAATCCATAGGTCGCTGGTTCGATTCCGGCTCGACGGATTTAACTTTTATCTCTCCAGACTGACGACTAACATTTGAGCTGATCGAACATAAACAAAATTTAGTCGATGAGTCCCGCAATGTAAAACCAATACACCAGATCTTTATGAGTTACTTTTTTGCATTTGTCTGAAACTAACCACCAATTTTTTAAAAATGACCCGTATAGAGGGAAAGCAGAAATCTTTTATGAACCTGTCTGATTATAAGGTTCGGCTAACCAACCGTCGATAGCTCAGTTGGCAGAGCGGTGGACTGTAGTGGTTATGGCTTCAGTAATCCATAGGTCGCTGGTTCGATTCCGGCTCGACGGATTTAAATTTTAGTTCTAGAGACTGACGAATAATATTTGAGTTGATAAAACGTTAAAAACATTTTGTTGATGAGTCCCGCAATGCAATAAAGCAATTGAAGTGAACTTTATGACTAGTTTTTTTTATGAGTCTGCAATTAATCGCCAATTTTTAAAAAAGAACCGTATAGACGGAAAGCAGAAATCTTTCATGAGCCTGTCTGATTATCAGGTTCGGCTAACCAACCGTCGATAGCTCAGTTGGCAGAGCGGTGGACTGTAGTGGTTATGGCTTCAGTAATCCATAGGTCGCTGGTTCGATTCCGGCTCGACGGATTTAACTTTTATCTCTCCAGACTGACGACTAACATTTGAGCTGATCGAACATAAACAAAATTTAGTCGATGAGTCCCGCAATGTAAAACCAATACACGAGATCTTTATGAGTTACTTTTTTGCATTTGTCTGAAACTAACCACCAATTTTTAAAAAAGACCCGTATAGAGGGAAAGCAGAAATCTTTCATGAACCTGTCTGATTATAAGGTTCGGCTAACCAACCGTCGATAGCTCAGTTGGCAGAGCGGTGGACTGTAGTGGTTATGGCTTCAGTAATCCATAGGTCGCTGGTTCGATTCCGGCTCGACGGATTTAACTTTTATCTCTCCAGACTGACGACTAACATTTGAGCTGATCGAACATAAACAAAATTTAGTCGATGAGTCCCGCAATGTAAAACCAATACACCAGATCTTTATGAGTTACTTTTTTGCATTTGTCTGAAACTAACCACCAATTTTTTAAAAATGACCCGTATAGAGGGAAAGCAGAAATCTTTCATGAACCTGTCTGATTATAAGGTTCGGCTAACCAACCGTCGATAGCTCAGTTGGCAGAGCGGTGGACTGTAGTGGTTATGGCTTCAGTAATCCATAGGTCGCTGGTTCGATTCCGGCTCGACGGATTTAAATTTTAGTTCTAGAGACTGACGAATAATATTTAAGTTGATCAAACGTTAAAAACATTTTGTTGATGAGTCCCGCAATGCGAAAAAGCAATTGAAGGGAACATTATGACTAGTTTTTTCGCATTAGTCTGCTACTAGCCCTATATTTTGAAAAAGACCCGTATACAGGGAAAGCAGAAATCTTTCATAAACATGACTTATTATAAGGTTCGGCTAATCGGCCGTCGATAGCTCAGTTGGCAGAGCGGTGGACTGTAGTGGTTATGACTTCAGTAATCCATAGGTCGCTGGTTCGATTCCGGCTCGACGGATTTAACTTTTATCTCTCCAGACTGACGACTAACATTTGAGCTGATCGAACATAAACAAAATTTAGTCGATGAGTCCCGCAATGTAAAACCAATACACCAGATCTTTATGAGTTACTTTTTTGCATTTGTCTGAAACTAACCACCAATTTTTTAAAAATGACCCGTATAGAGGGAAAGCAGAAATCTTTTATGAACCTGTCTGATTATAAGGTTCGGCTAACCAACCGTCGATAGCTCAGTTGGCAGAGCGGTGGACTGTAGTGGTTATGGCTTCAGTAATCCATAGGTCGCTGGTTCGATTCCGGCTCGACGGATTTAAATTTTAGTTCTAGAGACTGACGAATAATATTTGAGTTGATAAAACGTTAAAAACATTTTGTTGATGAGTCCCGCAATGCAATAAAGCAATTGAAGTGAACTTTATGACTAGTTTTTTTTATGAGTCTGCAATTAATCGCCAATTTTTAAAAAAGAACCGTATAGACGGAAAGCAGAAATCTTTCATGAGCCTGTCTGATTATCAGGTTCGGCTAACCAACCGTCGATAGCTCAGTTGGCAGAGCGGTGGACTGTAGTGGTTGTGGCTTCCGTAATCCATAGGTCGCTGGTTCGATTCCGGCTCGACGGATTTAACTTTTATCTCTCCAGACTGACGACTAACATTTGAGCTGATCGAACATAAACAAAATTTAGTCGATGAGTCCCGCAATGTAAAACCAATACACCAGATCTTTATGAGTTACTTTTTTGCATTTGTCTGAAACTAACCACCAATTTTTTAAAAATGACCCGTATAGAGGGAAAGCAGAAATCTTTTATGAACCTGTCTGATTATAAGGTTCGGCTAACCAACCGTCGATAGCTCAGTTGGCAGAGCGGTGGACTGTAGTGGTTATGGCTTCAGTAATCCATAGGTCGCTGGTTCGATTCCGGCTCGACGGATTTAAATTTTAGTTCTAGAGACTGACGAATAATATTTAAGTTGATCAAACGTTAAAAACATTTTGTTGATGAGTCCCGCAATGCGAAAAAGCAATTGAAGGGAACATTATGACTAGTTTTTTCGCATTAGTCTGCTACTAGCCCTATATTTTGAAAAAGACCCGTATACAGGGAAAGCAGAAATCTTTCATAAACATGACTTATTATAAGGTTCGGCTAATCGGCCGTCGATAGCTCAGTTGGCAGAGCGGTGGACTGTAGTGGTTATGACTTCAGTAATCCATAGGTCGCTGGTTCGATTCCGGCTCGACGGATTTAACTTTTATCTCTCCAGACTGACGACTAACATTTGAGCTGATCGAACATAAACAAAATTTAGTCGATGAGTCCCGCAATGTAAAACCAATACACCAGATCTTTATGAGTTACTTTTTTGCATTTGTCTGAAACTAACCACCAATTTTTTAAAAATGACCCGTATAGAGGGAAAGCAGAAATCTTTTATGAACCTGTCTGATTATAAGGTTCGGCTAACCAACCGTCGATAGCTCAGTTGGCAGAGCGGTGGACTGTAGTGGTTATGGCTTCAGTAATCCATAGGTCGCTGGTTCGATTCCGGCTCGACGGATTTAAATTTTAGTTCTAGAGACTGACGAATAATATTTGAGTTGATAAAACGTTAAAAACATTTTGTTGATGAGTCCCGCAATGCAATAAAGCAATTGAAGTGAACTTTATGACTAGTTTTTTTTATGAGTCTGCAATTAATCGCCAATTTTTAAAAAAGAACCGTATAGACGGAAAGCAGAAATCTTTCATGAGCCTGTCTGATTATCAGGTTCGGCTAACCAACCGTCGATAGCTCAGTTGGCAGAGCGGTGGACTGTAGTGGTTGTGGCTTCCGTAATCCATAGGTCGCTGGTTCGATTCCGGCTCG
>JAWZYV010015736.1:0-50912 GCA_038373885.1 Cheiracanthium punctorium
CATTGTATAAATAGTTCAGTTGTCTCATGGTTTAGTGTGAAAATGTTCGGGTTATTGGGAACCACTTATTCGAGTGCTTGTAAAGTTGTATTTTATTGGTGAATTTTAATATAGTTGAATAAACTGTTGTGTTTTAAATTAAATTGTGTCGAGTTTTTAGTATCAAGAATCTCGAATTAAACAGTCATATTCGGACTCAAAAGTAAATTTTTATAGTAATGCTAGACATAACATATAAAATTTAATTTTTCAGAAGAGTCATCTCAGCAGTCAGCAAAAAAATGCTTTTTATATAGAGTCAAATGAAAACTAGACTGTTTGAAAATGAGTACTATTATTTATTTATTTTCAAAGTAATCCTGATGACTTTTAATAGGTTTATCTTTATAATACTGTGAAAAAAGCCGGTCAATCCCTTCCTGGAAAAATATTTGCAGTTGTCTACGTAGCTATGATTGTACACAAGTGTGCACTTTTTTGTCCGAAGCAAATCGACTGCCACGAATGTCTTTCTTCGGGACACCGAAAATATGGAAGTAGTGCTGGAAGTTACCTGGACTTCATAGAGGATATGTAAGGGAATTCCAGCGGAATTCTTGTAGCTTAGGCGAAACAAACTTGACAATAAATGGGGGGTTGTGCAAAAGAATGAATCCGTCCACACAAGCAAACGCGCACGGGACATAATGTGTTCAGCATATACAGCAAACATTTGGACATGCGCAAACAGCAAGAAATCCCCTACTGCATCTCTGTCAACTGTCTTTACGCGACTCCCATTTCAGACATCCGACACCGGCGTGCGACTTCCATGAACAGTGTGATGTCCTCTGGGGAGATGGTCTATGGGCCGTTCTGGCCAGAGCCATACTGTGCATCTACGGACGACTTCCCAAGGATTCCCCAACAGTTTGCTGGCATACCAGATTCAGCCGAGATTATACCTATTTCTTTACGAATGTTTTTAAGGGCCTATTTAGCTACTATAGAACGATTGTTATACACGCTTGAAAAAGAAACAAAACTAGATGCCAAAATTGTTTAAATTATTTGATGGATTGCGAGATTTTGTGAAAATCCGTTAAATGTTTGATATCTCATCTCTCAAAAAATGCTTAATAGAGTACAATAAAATTTAGTAACATGATCAGCAACGACTAAAATAATAAATTTACAATTTTTTTCAAAAATACGAATAAAATTTAAAATTGCTTGTATGGCATTTGTTCCTCTTTTTCTGGGGAAATCAATTTAAGCCCTGTTTGTTCAGAAAATTTATTGGCTATTCAGCTTAAATATTTTTCGTCTAATTTTTTTAATGTTCATTTGTTTATTTAAACTCTGTGCAAATTGCACACATTTTTATTCAGGCATGATACTAAAATATTTACAGTGAATCAAACATAATTTAGTTACTAGCGAAAAATGACGTCTTGACTAACTGAGACTTAAATATAGAAAATTAAATGTATACTCTATCGACAATTTTACTCAGTATTTTGTTACTGTCTAATCTATGATCTCATCATAGTACACAAGATTTATAACTTTGCTTTCTATAGTTTTAACAATTTGCGAATTCTGCTCTTTGTACTGCTAAAATGCTGACGAACATTTGGGCTTTCTAGAAGTCTGGATTACATACTAATCCATCAGCGACGGGTACTTTAGCTAGTGTAATAAAAAAATGTTCTTTGTGATCACATAAAAAAGTAGAAGTACAGTGAGTATTTACAAAAATCTCAAAAAACGGACTTTAAGATTACAAATATTTCAGATTAAGCATTAAAATAATTTTATGCGTTACCTGAAATAATAAAATGTCCTAATTAGTACAAATTCAATAGATTAAAAAAATCTAGAAATTCGAAGAATCCTTCATGATTACCAATGTAGACTTTTGAAAATCATTGTGGAATATCTTATTTCTGTGAGATAATGTCCTGATATTTCTTGCAACTAAATATTCTAAACGCTGTATAATAAAATTCATAAAAGCAATCTGACGCCACAATGAAAAGAGAAACACCAGAAAATATTTAAATATATATTTTATTCAAAATCTAAAATTTCGGGTTACCCCTACCTTGTACTAGATTCTAGGAAAAAGTCAAGATCTGATGCTGCCCTTTTCTGGGCGGCTTGAGATGTGCATGTATCCTATAACATGTGCACAATAATTTCAACTGTCGTCGTAAACTAGGTGAGAGTATTCTTTAATGACAGACAAGAACACGAGCGTAAAAGACATGTTGGGGGGAGCTCGGGTAGTATCTTCTATTGGAACTACAGTGAGACCATATTAACGTAGGATTACTTATCGTTTAGTTTATTTAAAGGGCTTGTTTTGAAAAAGGTGGATATAACCAACACTTTCACCTTTATGTTCACGAAATATTAGTTAACACAGTACATTGCGCTTTCCTTCACATTGCCATAACACATTTTCTGTTTTAAAATTCATAATCTTATGTTGCTTTTTCACAGCTCGAATAGTTAAGATTACACATATTTACAGCATTTAACTTCATTTGTGTATCGGTTTCGAAACACGCTTTTTTTATATATATAACTTTAGTTGAATATTCCGAATATGCTTATAGTTTTTTCTCCGAGCCACAGATTTCGAGGTATTAGCTATTTATTAATGTAGCTTATACATTTATTTATGAATGAAACCGTTCTTTAATAGATAATTTTATTTTTTATTAAATATTTTAATGTAAAATATTACATGTCCTCAACTTTGTTTCAATCATAACGTTGTTTATTGAGAAACATTCACTGAGCAACATTTGCATATATACATTTATTGTACCCAGTTACACTTTTACAATTTAACACATGAACAATACTTATGGAAACACAACGGTTTTTGATTTATGTTTATAAATGTCATGTGGTGCTCCACTAATGAGTCCCCAACAGTAGTCGGCCAGCATATTCGGATTCTATCTACCTTGATATATTTTCTTCATCTTCGCTATCTCTTGGTGAAACCCTCCGTGTTCATCACTCACGGTGCCTAAATTTGGAAGAAAGAATTTGAGGTGAGTGTCAAGGAAGTGGATTTTAAGGGTCATATTACAGCCTTGAACTTTGTATGCTGACAGTAAAGTGTCAACCATGGTCTCGTAATGTGGGCTTCTGTAATAGTCCACTCATTTGGTAGTTTTACCTGGAAAGTTTTCCGGGAGTTTTTGAAAATGGGCAATTTTATATATTTCGATGTGCTCTTTTCGAATTTCTACTTTGCCCCCTCGTATCTTTGTCGCTCGCGCCGCCACATTCAAAAATGGTGCCTAAAAGCAGTTTTTTTGCGAATATCTCCTTTCCGACTCATTTCACGAAAAAAAAAAAACAATTACAAATAAAGAAACTAGGGAAAATTTCCTACAACTTATGTAATTACCTTTCTTTCGTAAAATCGATAGTTTTGGCCTACTAGCGCCGCAAAGTGTAGTTCAGAATGCGTTTTGGCTAAAAAACTCATTTCCACACCACCTTGTGAGGTAGAGTACGCGGTGCGTATTTTTTTTTCTATTGTGGTACCCCAAGTAGGCCTAATCCACGTGCATTTAACTAATCCAAAATTTAGCGCATTTTCCTTCGCTTCGCTCTTCTTGATGGACCAGGTGTTGCAAGTTCATTGTCCCTAGTTAGTTCCGATCGAAAAGTCACAGCCCGAAATTTCTTCCACATCAGCCGCGGTGGGATTATCAGTTCCATCAAAATCCTCTTCGTTCTCGATTTCATCTTCCGTTTGCTCGAAAATAGTCTCCGATTCTTCCTCATCATCACTATCTTGCAATGGAACTTGCGAGTTATCACAGGCACCATTGCAATTCGTCACCATATACTTTAGGACTTTAGGAATACCATTCTTGATAAGGAATACCATTCCTGATTAGGAATACCATTCCTAAAGTCCACTTGGAAAACACGCTTTCCTCGACCCCTCGTCCATCAGTAAAGCCGCCAAGACATTTCATCGTCTTCATCAGCGATTGCTGAATTGTCAAATCCGAGCACGTACGACACTAAAATTTGTCGGAACTTCTAATTGTATTTTTTAGTTGTGATAAGTTCGTATTCTTCAGCTGTCATTCTTTCTTTTAAATCAAGCATATCTTGCAAATATAACGGCCAGATTTTGCAGCGATCACTGGCATGAAAATAAGGCGTTATTTTCTGGAAAGTGTCAAGATGTAAATTCCAGTCACCCATATTTTCTGCCTCGATGAATTGTTTTACAAGTGTAATCATTCGAAAATATTGCACTCATAATTTCGCCGTAGCGCCACGTTGTTCCAATTTAACCAGTTCACTGGTATGGGAATGAACAAAATGCAGAGCAATGGAGGTGGCAAAGAAATAAGGACGGCCTAATTCCTGTCACCACACTCGAGCCCCCAGCTCCGGAAAGCTTGTTAAAACTTATTTCTTGCAAATGCTGAAAGAAACGTCAGAAAGCCTGTAAATGCAGAAAGGCTTTGTGAAAGTGTTCCGTTTTATGCACAAATTGCAACGGTACCTGTGATAACTCGCAAGTTCCATTACAAGATAGCGATGAAAAGGAAGAATCGGAGACTATTTCCGAGCAAACGTATGATGAAATAGAGAACGAAGAGAATTGCGATGAAACTGATAATTCCATCGCGACTGACTTGGAAGAAATTTCAGGGTGTGACATTTCGATCGGTACTAGACAATGACCTCGCAACACCTGGCCCATCAACAACAGCGAAGCGAAGGAGAATACGCTAAATTTTGGATTAGTTAAATGCACGTGAATTAGGCCGATTTCGGATACTACGATTGAAAAAAAAAAAAAAAAAAAAAAAAAAAGAAACGCGCCGCTTACTCTACCTTACAAGGTGGTGTGGAAATGCGTTTTTTTTGGCCAAAACGCAGACTGAACTACACTTTGCGGCGCTCGTACGTGAAAACTATTGAGTTTACGAAAAAAAAAAGTAATTACATAAATTGTAGGAAATTTTCTCTAGTTTATTTTTTTGTAATTGCTTTTTTCGCGAAATAAGTCGGAAAGGAGATAGTGTCAAAAAACTGCTCTTTCGACATTGCGGCGTGAATTTTTCGAAGATGGCGGCGTGAGCGGCAAAGATACGAGGGGGCAAAGTTGAAATTCGGAAAGAGCCAACACCTCCTAGATATAGAAAGCCTTACCACAGCTACGTCACCGAGCTTTGACGTCATCATTTGGCCTACATTTAAAAGTTTGATTGTGATAAAATAAATAAATTAAAAATTTCTGGTGAATTTACCCATGATTGGCAATATTTTAATAACTTGAGATAATAAATATAATTTTACGACAAATGGCAGTTTTTAACCATAACAAATTAGGTAATGTGATAAGGAAATAGATCATACTGAATAATTTTGTATGAGAAAGATATTTTAATTTTAATAATTAATATGAGATATTTTCTAATATATGTAGTATTTACCAGAAATTTTTAATTTATTTATTTTATCACAATCAAACTTTTAAATGTAGGCCAAATGATGACGTCAAAGCTCGCTGACGTAGCTGTGGTAAGGCTTTCAATATCGAGGAGGTTTTGAAAAAGCACATCGAAATCTATGAAATTGACCATTTTCAAATCTCCCGGAAAACTTTACAGGTAACCCCCTCTTTTTTTAACCAAATGACTGGGCTATAAGACCCAAAAAAGTTTGTGACTACTTCTTTGAATGCTGACCAGGCAGCTAATTCTGTTCTGTTTAGACATTGAGCGAATTTTACATCTTTCAACACGCTTAAACCAAACAAGCGAAATTCGATCAGTCGGAGCGAAAAGTGAGCCAGTTTTCAAAAGTGAGCTTCTCCTTTAGGAGCGTTTTTCGATCACAAGAGCGGAGCGGAATATAACAATAAGCGAGGACGGAATTTCTCGGAAAAAACAGGAAGGGAAGAAAGAAGTTCTCAGAAAAAAGACTACTTAAAGAGCACTTTCGCGGAAAAACCGGTCGGTTTCCATGGAAACTGATCGCTCCGCGATGTATCGTTTTTTTCGCTCTCTGGGTTTAAGCGTGAAGATATTTCGAATATGAGGAAACGCAATAACACCTTCCTTAATTTTACAATCACTTATTCCAGGGAATTTCAGCACAAAGTATATGAATCCTTTGCCTTCTCTGTCCATACTTCTTATAAAATTCATGATAAGTCCAAGTTTTATGTGAAGAGGAGGGAGAAGTACATCCTTAGTGTCAACTAGCTTTTTGGATTTAATATTTTTTTGACCGGCGATGAAATGTTCACGAGGTGGCTAAACCTTTTTCTGTAATGTTCATACTTATTCCGGCTGTCCCATTCACACAGAAAGCATGGATACTTTGTATAATCCAGTTGTAATCCTAACGTATGTCCAATTACTTTAAAATCACCGCAAATTTTCCACTTGTATTTTCCGTACAGAGTTTTAGCCAAAGTACAGTCCATGCTTTCATAACTTTCATGTGTACTGCATGTGCTATGGGAATAGATGGGGGAATGTAACCAATATGTAGTAGTACATCCTTTAAGCTTAAGACTGATTCATAAACATCAAACAGTCTCCATTCTTCCGACTTAAGTTAGTGGGCAAGGGATTGCATCAGTCCATCAATATTGCTGCAGTAACTAAGTGATTCAGTCATTTCAAAATATCGCATGAAGTTTTATTACGATCACGAAAATAGGTAACATGAGTACCTGAAGCCAACAAATTCTAGCCTTATAAACGAGAAGCTAGTAATTCAGATATTTCTTTAGACACGCCTAAGTCTCTAGCAAGATCATTCAACTCAGGTCAACTCAGGTGATCATGTGAGGTTCATCTTGAAAAGTGTAGACTCTATAGAGGATGTGTAAAGGATTTCCAGCGGAATTTCTGTAGCTTAGACGAAAAAAACTTGACAATAAATAGGGGGTTGGGCAAAAGAAAGAAGCCGTCCGCACGTGTACGTGACATAATGTCTTCAGCATATACAGCAAACATTTCGCCATGCGCAAGCAGCAAGAAATCCCCTACCGCATCTCCGTCAACTGTCCTCAGGCGACTCCCATTTCAGACATTCGACACCGGTTGGCGACTTCCATGAACGGTGGGATGTTCTCTGGGAAGATGGTACATGGGTCGTGCTCGCCAGAGCCATACTGTGCATCTTCGGACAACTTCCTAAGGATTCCCTAACAATTTGCTCGCATACCGTGATTCAGCAGAGATTATACCTATTGCTTTACGGATGTTCTTAAGAGCCTATTTAGCCACTATACATCGATTTTTATACACGTTTGAAAAAGAACCAAACTAGATGCAAAAATTGTTTAAATTATTTGACGGTTGTGCGATTTTGTGAAAATCGAATAAATGTTTGACATCTAATCTCTCGAAAAATTCTTAATAGAGTATAATAAAATTTAGAAACACGATCAGCAACGATTAAAACAATAAATTTTGGATTTTTTTTTTAAATTCGAATAAAATTTCAAATTGCTTGAATTGCACTTATTCCTATTTTTGAGGGGAATCAATTTAAGCCGTGTTTGGTCAGTAAATTATTTGGCTATCCAGCTCAAATATTTTTCGTCTAATTTTTTTTATGTTCATTTGTTTTTTTAAACTTTGTGCAAATTGCACAAACTTTGTGAATCAAAACAGTGAATCAAACATAATTTAGTTACTGGCGAGAAATGACGTCTCAACTAAATAAAACTTTAATATTGAAAATTAAATGTTTTCTCTTTCCACAATTTTACTCAGTATTCTGTTACTGTCTAATCTATAATCTCAACAATATACACAACAATTATAACTTTGCTTTCTATAATATTAAAAATATGCGAATTGTGTTCTTTGTACTGCTGAACTGCTCGAACATTCAGGCTTTCTGGAAGTCTGGATTACATACTAATCTATCACCGACAGGTACTTTAGCTAGTGTAATAAAAAATGTTCTTTGTGATGACATAAAAAAAGTAATTTATTTAGAAAAATCTCAATACAACGGATTTGAGTACTTTACGTTTACAAATAATTCAGATTCAGAATTAAAATAATTTTATCCGTAACCTGAAATAATAGAATGCCCTAATTAGTACAAATTCAATAGATTTAAAATTTTAGAAATTCTAAGACTGCTTCATAATTATCAAGTTAGCCATTTTGAAAATCATTGTGCCCATATTTTGTTCGTAAGAGAAAATGTCCTGAAATTTTGTGCAACTAAATATTTTTAATGCTGTATAGTAAAATTAATAAAAGCAATCTGACGCCGCAATGAAAAGTAAAGCACCAGAAAATATTTAATAATAATTTAATATATATAACTTTTTATTTATAAATGTAAAATTTCATAAAACCGCACACGTGCCGCGACGATGGCCTCTGTAACCAAGATAAGATGCCATCTCTTTCTGAGCGGCGTTACATGCGCACGTAACTAACACCATTTAGAGATGAGACGGGCTCGGGCTCGTGAAAAATTTCTCCTTTGTTGAACATTATCCTTGAAACAGATTTTAAAAAGTGATTCATGGGATGAATAGACGTACTTATTTTTAAAAATATCGGCACGGGGGACTAGAAGGTGTGTGAAGCTCCAAAATTTATTGTATCTTATTAATGAAGTAGTTAATTTTATTTGTCTTTAGCTGAAATTTCGGGCTCGGGCTCCAACTTTAACAATATTGCTCGGGCTCGGGCTTCAAAAAATGAGCCCGAACTCATCTCTAACACCATTCTGTCCACGATGCCTTCAACCTTCGTCATAAACTAGCTGAGAGTATTCTTTACAGACAGAAAAGAACAGCTGCGTAAAAGCTATATTGGGGGGAGCTCAGGTAGTATCATCTATTGAAACTACAGTGAGACATACTAACGTAGGATTAGATATCGTTTAGTTCATTTAAAGGGCTTGTTTTGAAACAGGTGGATATAACTAACACTGTAACTTTAAGGTTCACGAAATATTAGTTAACACAGTATATTGCATTCAAGTGCACATCGCCGTAATACATTTCCTGTTTTAAAATTCATAATCTAATGCTGCTTTTCCACCGCTGAAATAGTTCTAATTATACATATTTACAAAATTTAAGTTCATTTGTGTATCGGTTGCGGAACGCAATTTTTTATATATATTTTTAGTTGCTGATTTCGAATATACTTATAGTTTTTTTCTGGGACCAACAGATTTCGAGATATTTGCTATTTATTAATGAAGCTTATTCATTTATTTTTTAACGAAACCTTTCTTTAATAGATAATTTTATTTTTTATTAAGTATTTTAATGTAAAATATTACATGTCCTCAACTTTTTTTCAATCATAACGTTGTTTATTGAGAAACATTCACTGAGCAACATTTGCATATATACATTTATTGTACCCAGTTACACTTTTACAATTTAACACATGAACAATACTTATGGAAACACAACGGTTTTTGATTTATGTTTATAAATGTCATGTGGTGCTCCACTAATGAGTCCCCAACAGTAGTCGGCCAGCATATTCGGATTCTATCTACCTTGGTATCTTTTCTCCATCTTCGCTATCTCTTGGAGAAACCTCTCCCCGTTTTCATCACTGACGGCGCCTAAATTTGGAAGGAAGAAGTCGAGGTGAGTGTCAAGGATGGGGATTTTAAGGGACATGTTACAGCCTTGAACATTGTATGCTGACAGTAAAGTGTCAACCATGGTCTCGTAATGTGGGCTTCTGTAAGACCCAAGAAAATTTGTGACTACATCTTTGAATGCAGACCAGTCAGCTAATTCTGTTCTGTATAGACATTGAGAGAATTTTACATCTTTCAAGATATCTCGAATTTGAGGACCAGCAATAACACCTTCCTTAATTTTACAATCACTTATTCGAGGGAATTTCAGCACAATGTATATGAATCCTTTGCCTTCTCTGTCCATACTTCTAATATAATTCATGATAAGTCCAAGTTTTATGTGAAGAGGAGGGAAAAGTACATCCTTAGGGTCAACTAGCTTTTCAGATTTAATATTTTTTTAACCGAGGATGAAATGTTCACGAGGTGGCCAAACCTTTTACTGTAATGTTCATCCTTGTTACGGCTGTCCCATTCAGACAGGAAGCATGGATACTTTGTATAACCCAGTTGTAATCCTAACATATGTCCAATTACTTTAAAATCACCGCAAATTTTCCACTTGTATTTTCCATACAGAATTTTAGCCAAAGGACAGTCCATGCTTCCATAAGACTCTTTCATGTGTACTGCATGTGCGATTGGAATAGATGAGTGAATGTTACCAATGTGAATACATCATTTAAACATAAGACTGATTCATCAACAAACAGTCTCCACTCTTCCGATTTAAGTTCGGTGGCTAAGGCTTACATCAATCCATCAATACTGCTGCAGTAACTAAGTGATTCATTCATTTCAAAATATCGCATGTGGTGTTATTACGATCACGAAAATAGGTAACATGAGTACCTGAAGCCAACAAATTCCAGCCTTGTAAACGAAAAGCTAGTAATTCAGATTTTTCTTTAGTCACGCCTAAGTCTCGAGCAAGATCATTCAACTCAGGTTAGCTGATCATTTGAGGTTCATCTTGAAAAGTGTAGACTCTCTAGAGGATGTGTAAAGGATTTCCAGTGGAATTTCTGTAGCTTAGACGCAAAAAAACTTGACGATAAATAGGGGGAATAGTTGTGCAAAGTAATATAGTTGTGCAAAAGAATGAAGCCGTCCAGACAAGCACACGCTCACGTGACACAATGTGTTCAGAATATACTGCAAACATTTGGACATGCGCAAGCAGCATGAAATCCCCTACCGCATCTCATGCCAACTGTCTTCACGCAATTCCCATTTCAGCCATCCAACCCCGGCGTGCGACTTCCATGAATGGTGGGATGTCCTCTGGTGTGATGGTCTATGGGCCTTTCTTGCCAGAGCCATACTGTGCATCGTCGGAGGACTTCCCAAGGATTCCCCAACAATTTTCTCGCATACCTTTATTCAGCCGAGATTATACCTATTGCTTTACGGATGTTTTTGAGGGCTTATTTAGCCACTTTATATCGATTTGTGTGCACGCTTGAAAAAGAACCAAAACTAGACGCCAAAATTGTTTAAATTATTTGACGGATTATGAGATTTTGTGAAAATCGGGTAAATGTTTGATATTTCATCTCTCAGAAAATGCTAAATAGAGTACAATGAAATTGTAACACGATCAAGAACGACTAAAACAATAAATTTCGGAATTTTTTCAAAAATACAAATAAAATTTAAATTTGATTGTATAGCATTTATTCCTCTTTTTGAGGGGAATCAATTTAAGCCCTGTTTGTTCAGTAAATTATTTGGCTATTCAGCTTAAATATATTTCATCTATTTTTTTTAAATATTCATTGTTTTTTTCTCTAAACTTTGTGCAAATTGCACAAGCTTTTATTAATCATGATACTAAAACAACTTAAAGTGAATCAAACATAATTTAGCTACTAGCGAGAAATGACGTCTCGACTAAATAAAACTTTAATATAGAAAATTTAATGTTTTCTCTATCGACATTTTTACTCAGCATTCTGTTACTGTCTAATCTCTAATCTTATCACAATACACAAGAATTATAACTTTGGTTTCAGTAATTTTAAGAATACGGGAATTCGATTGTTTGTACACTAAAAATGCTCACGAATATTCAGGCTTTCTGGAAGTCTGGATTACATACAAATCCATCAGCGACGGGTCATTTAGATAGTAGTAAAATAAAAAAAAATGTTCTTTGCGATCATTTAAAAAAAGTAATGTATTTAGAAAAATCTCAATACAACGGGCTTACGTTTACAAATACTTCAGATCGCTCTATAGAGGATGTGTAAAAGATTTCCAGCGGAATTTCTGTAGCTTAGACGAAAAAAAAACTTGACGATAAATAGGGGGTCGGGCAAAACAATGAAGCCGTCCACACAAGCAAACGCGCATGTGACATAATGTGTTCAGCATATACAGCAAACATTTGGACATGCTCTAGCAGTAAGAAATCCCCTACCGCATATCTGTCAACTGTCTTCAGGCGACTCCTATTTCAGACATCCGACACCGGCATGCGACTTCCATGAACTATGGGATGTCCTCTGGGGTGACGGCCTATGATCCGTTCATGCAAGAGCCATACTGTGCATCTTCGGACGACTTCCCAAGGATTCCCCATGTTTGGAGACCACTGTTTAAGCCTAGAAGAAAACATAGTCACAGAATGGTTTGACCCGCATATATTGTCTTGAGCAATAATTTATTGTTCCACCAAGGACAACGCAAATTTCGATTACTTTTACTTAAAATATTGTACTGAAAAAAATATGAACCGAACAGGACGAAAATCAAAAGATTAAGGTAAATATCAGGTTGTAACGAAAGTTTTTCGCCATATCTGCCTGAAAAACTAACTTCTAACTCCTTAGATACCTGTTTTTGAACTTTCGGTACCAAACCTGTACCGTGTCACATGATACAACAATAGTACTTAAAGCTGTACTCATAATTCGTTGATATTCTGTAGCTGACTTTTTGAAACAGAACTGGAAGTAAATGATGGTTCTAATCCTCTAGAGTGATAGTTCCATTTGAGACACCTTGTTCTTAATGATAACAATATTTTTTACAGATTTCACAACACAGTGTCATAAAGCAAGTCTCTTTCTTTCAAATGCCAAAAATCATTCGACAAAATATGAGCAAATACGCTAAAGCGAACTGTGTGCTTCCGATGTTTGCGGTGGCGGGAAACTTTCGTTACAACCTAATATTTTTCATTCGAAACATCTATTTTTATAAATGTTTAAAATGAAAACAATGTTTCGTCTATGCACTGAAAAATATTTCAGTAAAACGTTTGCCTGAAATATCGTACATAATTTTTTTCATTAGGCATTCTAATCTTTAAAAACATTCACTAACAAAAGCAGGGAAGTGAACCACAAGTGGAAATTTCGCTCTTGACTTTGGCCGATTTCATTTCCCATTCCCAATGCAATATCGCAGGTTAAATTTGACAGCACCTTTTGCCAACTGAATATGAATGTACGTTATTTCCATAAATGGGATTTATTATGTCTGCTTGACTTAATAAATATTTCTATACCCACAAATGCGATCTATTATGTTTGATTTACTTAATAAACATTCAGGATTTGTATAAAATACTATTTTGTAGTGTTGTATTAATTTTTATTGTTAAACACGGGGTAACATAGGTTTTACTGAACTTCGAATATAGTGAACGTGATTTGCCAGTCCCCAGAGGTTCGCTACAACCAAAGTTGACTGTATATTGCAACGTATAAAATGTAGCAATTACAACGTATTAGGGTATATTTGATTTCAAAAATAAAATATTATCATATTCCAAGTCTTCAAAAATACCTTTTGTGGTAATGTAATACATAAAATATAAAATGCAACTAATTTTAATAATTTGAAATAAAAAATTATTTTTACGACAAATGGCAGTTTTTAACCATGACTAATTAGGTAATATGATAAAGAAATATATCATAATGAATAATTTTGTATAGGAAAAATATTTTAATTTTAATTTAAGATATTTTCTAATATTTGTATCATTCACCAAAAATTTTAAATAGTTTAAACTTTTTGAAATGAGACTGCGATGACGTGAATTTCGTAAGTCTAGTGATGATGTCAAAGCCACAGTCATTACCTCTCTATATGTAGGAGGTGTTGCTGGAGCGGACACTGGGCTATATTCTATCCGCAAAGCCATATTCCACTTTGTGAGCTATTCCAGAATAATCTGTGTACTGTCAGAGACGGAAGTGTCTATGCTACACAGACTTAGGGAGGGGAAGAAAATGTACAGCTTTTGTTACTGTAATGCACGTTACTTATTTTAGCGTTACTTATTTTAAACGTTACTTATTTTAAACGTTATTTTTTCTTCATGAAATACAAAAATGTCTTTTATGACCCTATAAAATAATGCAATTACTAAAATCTTATTACGACGGACTTCACGCTTACGAATATTTTAGATTAAGGAAAATAATAATAATTTTTATTTTAAAAAATGTCGTATTAGGACTAGTTCAGTACTTTTGAAATTCTACTTCAAACAGAATACTACTACATACAAACTATTTGAAATAAATTTTTAATTATTACGAATTTGATTTTTGGTCTTTTGATATATGTTGTACCAAGATTATACTTTGAAGATAAAGTATCCCAAAATTTCGCTGAAGTAAATAATTTTAGAGTTGTATAGCAAAGTTTATAAAAATGTCATGCCCTGCATAACTCTGCTATATAATGAAAAGTAAAACACCAGAAAATACATAAAAGTAATTTTAAAAAGTAGTGTCGCAAACTAACCATACAATGATTTCAGGTTTTTATAGTCCATTTAAGATCAAGAGAACAAGCTCTCCATCAGGGAGTGGCTGGAGATGAGTAGTTAGCAATGATATTCCACCAGGAAGACTAAAACGTCAGATCTGGCAGTATCGTCAAATCATTATCATATTCCACCTCTTCAAAAATACCGTTTGTGGGAAAGTAATACAAAAAATATAGAATGTAACTTTGAAAAAATGTCATCACAGCTTTTCCATGGAAAATTACTTTTTCAATTAAATAAAATCCATTTGCTGATATTAATTGCAAGTTCAGACCACACTTTCTTGTACCGTGTACTGAAATTTAAGCCGCCCCAAAATGTTTAAGGACATTTCTTTTCTGAAATTTATCTTACTTCATTTATTACTTTATTTATCTTACTTTATTTATTATTTATCTCAATTTATCTTTCAGGCGATCATTCAAAATTCAAGGAAATAGCGTGCTGGTGATGAGCGGCTGTGGGGTTGACTAAGGTCATGTTCTGTTGATGGAAACGTATATGACCACGAGTGCTACTATAGAATAATCTATGCCCTTTTAGAGTGACAGAAGTGAAAAATGTTATGCAGACAGACTGAATTAAAATAAAGACTAATCCTACAAAATGCATTGATCACAAAATACTTTCCAAAATTGAAAGTATACCTACGTTGATTATCGAAATTAACGAAAGGTTAATAACTACCGTTTGCAATCTTTTTAATTTTGAGTTTATCCCTTTATAAAGTGGGAAAAACAATTTTCTCCTTTTTGAAATGTGTTTATTTTTAAGGTGTAGGGCTTCTTCTTAAAGCTTGTAAAACCACCGCGTACAATTATTGTTGCTATAATGCACGTTCTGCAAAACGTTACTTATTTTAAATGCTATTTTTTCTTCGTGTAAACCAAAAAAGTCTTTTATGACCATAAATAAAATGTAATTGCTGAAATCTCATTACGAAGGATTTCCCGTTTTCCAATACTTTAGATTAAGGAGGAAATATAATGTTTATTTTAAAAAATGCCATATTACCGTTCCAGTAGCTTTAAAATTTTACTTTAATAAAATTTTCAGTATTAGTAATTTAACCTTTGGTATTTTGAAATTCGTTGTACCAAGATTTTAGTTTTAAGGAAAAGTATTGCAAAATTTGTTAAAGGTAAATATATTTAGTCTCGTATAAAATTCATTTAGAGCGAAATTCATAAAATTCATTAAAAGCAATCTCACGCCCCGCATAACTCTTACTAAACAAAAAAATAAAAATAAATAAAACACCAAAAAATATTTAAACATATTTTTTATTAAAAGTTTAGGGTCCAATACTTCGCACATTGCACTCTCGGGCCTGATGGAGCTGTGTTCAAGACAAAAGCCGTCCCTCAGTGAGCGGTTGGCGTTTCACAAGTTAGAAATAGTATTCTGCATGTGGTACATTGCTTGAAATTATTCTTCTTGTAAGTCAAACATAAACGTCAAAATGGGAAAAGCAAAGGTCAGGTAGTATCATCTTTCGAAACTGCCGCAAGGTATATCAACACATTATTGCTTGTCGTTTAGTTAATTTAGAAAGTGCTTGCTGAAAAATGATGAATAAAACAAACACGTTTACCTTCACGTACACGAAATATTAATTAACACGGTATATTATGCTTTACCGCATGTTACCGTAATACATTTTCGGTTTCAAAAATTCATTCTAATGTCGCATTTACATGGCTAAGACAGTAAAAAAAGTTATATCTATTAAATAAGAACAATTCATCCGGAATCTGAAATGCCCTGTTGAAGTATTTAAATCCTCCATAGGTTGGTAGAAGAAAATAGTTAATTTATTTTAGCCTCGTGAAAAATGTCAAACTCTGTAACCTCGAGAAGCAATTCAGAATCACGCAAATCGTGATTTTATTTTGATGTGATGTAGATTTCTCGAGCGAGTTTATTAATCACAGACTGTTATTAATTTATGGTGTCACCATTTTGACAACCGTAAAAGAAATCCCAGCTAGTTTTCTAAAGGAGTAATGTTGTAAACGAAAGAGCTTTGTAAAAGAAAATGATTTTCACAGTAGCACCTCGTAACCTGTTTCAGTGGTGGGATCCGGCAAAATAGTGCCAACTCAACATGTTTACTTGAGTATTTTGTGTTGTGTAAGCCTGCACGAGGGGCATCTTCCTAGGAGGGAGTTGCCTTGGGGGAGGAATTTTTTAAAGAGCTGTAAACGATACGCGATACTGTGGAGAAAATCGCCCAAAACTCCAGACAGTTAGACTGAGAGCAGTGCGATAGGCTCGAACCCGAGACCATCACATTTCAATCATCTATCATGTTCTAGTGTCTTATACTCTTGGCCACCATGGAGCCAGTGCCACTTCAAATCGGAAAATAAATATAGCGCAACCTATACCCCCTTGCACACAGCGTAAATATAATTAAAATTTTTCAGAGGGCAAATGATTATTTTTTTTTCCGTTGCCATCCTGAACCGGGGAACAACAACTCGTTACTCCTGTTTATCCCCAGGAGTAGGGGTACAAATGTCACTATCCGACACCAACAGAAGTACTGGACATCATACCGGGCGCCACCCGAGTGGTCATACCGTTGAACATCCACCAGCAGGCCCAGGACCCAAGGGCCACTCTTGTGGAGATGACACGCACATCAGAGGACCGCAGAAGCCGGTATTCAAGGAGTTCCTTCACATCTCTTTTGCTCCATACACCGCGCCAGTTCAGAGTCATTGGCAGCGTCTTCACTTACGACACTCCATAGGTCGCTTTGATGTTGCTCACAAAATCTTCGCCCGAATATTTGGCAGACTTCATGCTGGAGGCGGTGGCCAGGTCAACACTATCCCCGACCACCTGCGCATCCAGTACAAGGGCGAGATCTTCTTTTACAGCGACCAAGTCCGGTTTGAAACGCGAGCCGCCAAGGTCAAAAGACGGCTCCTCTGTCACGCCATAACATGTCCTTTGCTCCATCGACCGTTTTATATAGGCACAAACGGCATTATGCCGTCTCATCCTAAAACTGTGGGTACGATAGCAAATCTGGAGGCAATGATTGGCAGTCTCACTCGCGTTACATCCTGCCCTACACCTTCTTTCCTCCTGAGCACGACAAAGGAGGGCATTTATTCTCAGTTGGACGAGACTTACGAAATCTTTCCCTGACAGGAAAGTCGTGCCGTCGTTTATCCAAGCAAGAGTGTTGCGGTTTGACTTTACAGCTAGATTCACACAAACCATAGCCATCAACAGACCCATGCAACTTATTCCGGAAATAAACATCCACCAAAGTTTGGTCACCTAGCAGGATATTATTTATTTTTAAGGCCGACTTTACATGCTGTAATTCCCTATCCAGCACCACACACTCAACTTTCGAGTGCACACAATCTGGTTCACAGAAGGCCAGCTTCTGGAAGCCCATTAAACTGTTATACCTCAAAAGGGGGCCCAAAGAGCGTAGACTGGGAACACCAAGTCCACCATCAGCCACATTGGCGTGAAAATATGCCGTAACAACATCATGGGGGAGGCGGAACAACTTTCTTAAGGCACTCCTAATCATCACATCCATGGCTTTAAGAAACTCAATATGGGCCTTACCTAAACTGAGTAGGTGATAAACTTTCGGGAGAAGGAAATTCCTTAACATGAATAACCGCTGTTGCGGCTTAAGGGGAGCAGTAGTCAGCGCAAGGAGACCTTCCTCAACCACAGTTCTAATAGAATTAACCTTCTCAACACCTCTGGCAGAAAAGTTAACACCAAGATAGGAAAAACTCTCATTTAAACCAAGAACGCGCAAAGTATCAGAGCAGACTCTAAAATGATGGGAGAGCAGCTTCATTTTCTTGACTTTCCCGCTCGGCTGCCAACAGATCGAGAAAGACTTATGGGCATTGATAAAAATGATTATAAAAAGTACTATACAACTTATACTGTTTTTTACCCAATCATTTTAGTATTAGAAACCTAATTATGTAAATACTAAAAAGTTTTTTCTGCTACTAATCTAAAAGGCACGTTTAATTTTTCTTTAGTAGTTTTGTTCTTTGTAGCTGTTCATTCATAACTTTTAGTCATCTCTTCATTTTAAAATACATAGCAATATGTAAAATACATTTAAACATCGCATTTCGTAAAACAAGAAAAGAAAACAACAAAAAAAAAATATCTGTTTGCAAAAAATACAAGATCGCGCTAATGAAAAATGATTTCCTACCAAGCGGAAAATTTCACAATTGGCGAAATTTCCTTTTCCAGTCGTCATAACACCATTCCAGGGCCAGAAGATCTGTTCCCCGACGACAACGCCAAGCCAGCCGTTTCTAAGCAAAGTCAGTGTCGTGTCAATATGGCTTTCGTGTTAATGCCAAATTTACCAACCCGGTAAACGGGGAAGAATGCCAAGTTCAGGGCGAACAAGCGCATGGTCCGTGCATGTTTTAGACAGGAAGAAGCATCATTGACATTTTTAAGTGCATTTTTAATGAAATGTGAGTATTTTTACTTCCTTGTACGGAGTATAAGGAAGTAATGTGGTCCCTAAAAATTTCGGGGGCCATATTTTGACGAAAAAAATCGATTTTGACAACGATTTAAATTTACTTTTAAGAATTTTTTCGATGCATCTCATCGTAACCTAGCATGCACGATCCTATAAACGCGTCTGCAACTCATTTTAACCAGCGGCGAGTCGATTTTGGCTAGTTTTTCCATGCCGTCTGTACGTCTGCACGTACGTACGTATGTATGTATGTATGTATGTATGTAACTCGCATCTGTCAAAAACTATTGGTCGTAGAATGTTGAAATTTTATATATAGGATTGTTCTATGATCTAGTTGTGCACCTCCCCTTTTGGTCTCAATCGACTGGATAGTTTATATACAAGACCGCCCAAAATATTCGAAATACATTACGCTCTATGGATCGAAATTAATTAAACTCGCATATCTCAAAAACTAATTGGTCGTAGAAAGTTGAAACTTTATACACTGGCCTCCAAAAATTAAGGAACAACATGTTTTTCGAAGCACACCATAAAAATATGATAGTGACAGTAAAATTTATCGTTTATATATATGATAAAAATGAATTTTATACAATTTTCTGCGAAAACGATAGTTACCACTTTGTTTTTATAGAAAAGAACAGGCATATATGAGTCTGAGAAGAACGTGCAAAAATCAGGCTTTCATAATTGCGCATGTAACTTTTCTTGATTTACAACTTTTGTTAGCAGATTCGTAGTCAATAAGCATGGTAAGGCAATGTCTTAGGGAAATTGTTTGCCCGATTCGTGCAGGTGGCAGGCGGTCGTATGAATGGAAATGGAGTTGTGACAGGCTTATGCTCCTAGGCGTCTTAATGTGTCTCGCAGTGTGGTCCACCGTCTCTGGAATCAATATCAAACGGAAGCTTCTGTGCCCAGAAGACATGTTCTAGACCACGAGCTACAACACGCGCCAAATATCGTTTTACAGCTCGTTCGGCCCAGAAAAGAAGAAGCATTTCTGTGCCGCAACTTGTTGCAGACCACTCTGTAGCATCAGAGAGAAGAATATCCGCTAGTACGGTGCGAAGGCTTCTTCACAATGCAGGTCTCTATGCAAGGTGACCACTTGTATGTGCCCCCCTCAACGGACGACACAGAAGGGCCGTTTATCTTGGCCAAGAGAGCACGTTCCTTGGACCAGACAGCGATGGGCTTCTGACTCTTTACAGACGAGTCCAGATTCACAAAGCAGAGCGATTCAGAACGTCTGCTTATCTGGAGGGAACGAAACACCCGATACCATCAATCCAACACTGTGGAAAGACACAGTTATCGAGGTGGTGGAATAATGGTTGGGCAGGGATCCCACTCGATGGTCACACTGACCTGCATGTTTTCCAGGGAGGAACTATGACTGGTGTGAGATATCGGGACGAGATCCTTGATGCCTATGTTCGGCCATATGCTGCTGCTATTGTCAATGATTTCATTCTGATGTATGATAATGCCCGACCTCACCGAGCTGTGCTTGTTGAGGATTATCTTGAGAGTCAACGTTTTTAGCGAATGGAATGACCAGCTCAATCTTCAGACCTCAATCCGATAGAACATGTTTGGGACTATTTTGACAGAAAAGTTGCTGCTTCAAGCACTCCTCTAAGATCGTTGCATGAACAAGGACGAAACCGTGCGTGGTCTTCGCTCCCTATTGAGGTGTCCGACAACTTAATTAGCAGCATGGAGAATCGAAGCCGCCAGTGCATTTCAGTTAGGGGTGGACACATTCCTTATTAGAACTCATTTTTGTAATGTTCCCACCACATGTTTCTGCAAAAAGCTTTGATAAACTGTTTACTCCAATAGTGGACTTTTCTACCAAAATTATTCTTTTGCTTTTACACCATGTTTGTGTTGAATTTATCTAAATTTCTATGTCGTACTCAATAAAGAACTGTTTAGTGCTCAGTTAGTCCAAACTTTTTGCTTAATTGTTCATTCGTTTCCATATTATTCACAAAAAACAGGTTGTACCTTAACCTTTGGACCGCGGTGTATTTAGGACTAGCCGCCTCCGACTACCAGTTGGTTCGCCATCTTAATAAATCTTGTTCGGAGAGAATCCTGTTCCTCACCGGCTTCCATGGCACTGATATCTCTCAAATTCTGAATGGAATTTAAAATTAAGATGGTTACAAACAGGAGCGGCCCTACGGTATGTGTCGCCCCCTGGTAATATAAAAAAGATTCCCCCTTTTATGATCTACTTAGTTTTTGAGTTCGAAATGACGCCCTTTCGAAGCCGGCGCCCAGATGCGATGCTTACCGTGTCGGGCCGCCCCTGGTTACAAAAATAAGATGGTTAAATGATAAAAACCTACAAAAAAGGAACAGATTGTTTTCGTCCTATATTAATTCTGAAGAGCTTCTGGGTATATTGGCCTTTATCAAAAAAACGGAAAGGAAAATAAAAGTAAGAAAATCTGAAATACTTTCAGATTTCAAATACACACTTAAGTGTTATATAATAAAAGCGTATTATAATCTATGGGTCTTCCCTATTTTCGTTCCTTATTTCATTAATTTGGAGAGTATATCATCATTCATGAGTGTGATTAAACAAAATTAAAATTAATATTTCTAACAACCTTTTTCTGAATGTAATACATTAGAAATAGATGGCGGAAAATACACAATTCCAACTGAAGGAAAATTTCCAAAACTTATTCTCAGGTGTATTCATAACCCAAGTAGCAGACGATCATCTCAAAATCGAACATCAACCATTTTATTTTTCGCCAAATTAAAAAGTTGCACATTTTAGTCTCGGAAAATTTTCAAATCCTATTTTTAATTTTGAGTATAAAAGATTTCATTCCTGCTCTGATTTCACATGCACACGACATTTTAATTAAAAAACAACCTTACAAATAATCTAAACAAAAAAAAATCTTTATTCTTTTATTTTTACTTCAAGAGTCTGAATCATTTAATAAACTTGCCAAATATGGCAACCTAGATATGCTATATTCTCTCTTTTTCCACTGCGGGGTTACAATTGCGAAATGGCGGAGAAAAAGTTAGCCTTTTGCGACATGTTGTTTATCGATATCTCCTAAAATAATTCGAATTTCGAAAAAAATCGCTTCGAGGTATGTCGGGACCCGTCCTGGAGAATTTCTATACAAAATTTGGTAGGTCTACGATCACCCGTTTCGGAACTACGCGAGGTGCAGACAAACTAACGGACATTTTACACTTTGTTTTATTTATATAGAAAAGACACTCTACAGTACACTTTAACACCAAGTGTATATTCTGAGCAAACTAAACCGTATTTACCGTGTTTAGCTGGAGCATGGTCTGTTAGATACATATATATAATACGAATAATCCGACTCCAGGGTTTTTTGAAACTATTTTGCAATGTATAAAAAGCTACAGTTACTACATAAAAGGATATGCAGGATTTCAAATAAGTAATTGTCATATTCATCACTTCAAAAATACTTTTATAGTAATGAAAAACATAAAACATAAAAATAATTTTTGAGAAGGGTCATCTCAGCATTCAGCAGAAAAAAAAAACTTTTAAAGAGCATTTTTTTAAAGAGCAGTCAAATGAAAACGAGAGTTGTGGAAAATAAATAAATAAACCAATATTTATTCCTAAAGTAATCCTCTTATAACTTTTAATACATTTATCCGTATAAAAGAGACCACCATTCCCTTCATATAAAAGTTTTTGGGGTTATCTGGGGAGCCATGATTGCACACAGGCGTGCTCTTCTTTGTCCGATGCAAATGGACGGCCACCAGTGGCGTAGCCAAAAGGGGGGGGATAGGGGAATCACAACTCCCCCCCCATGAGAAAATTTTCCCCATACATAATGTATATTCTTCAATCCCTTATCACAGCCACATACGCATTTACGTGAATTGCAGTAGTCGTAACCCCCCCCCCCTACTTTTTGACGGGAACATCATCGCCATCGTCCTCTCCTCACAGCCCTTTAAATGTGACGTCATCACAATTTAAGTCTCATAAAGTAAAACTATTTAAAAATCTTGGTGGATTTACTCACGCACACTAGCATTTTACTGATTTCAGATAGAAAATTTAATTTTACAGCAAAGGGCGATTTTTTAACTGTAATTAATTTTGTAACGTGATAAGGAAATAGATCCCAATGAATTGTTTTGTATCACAAAGATATTTTAATTTTTATCTTTTACTCAAGATATTGTCTAATATTTGTAGTATTCACCAGAATATTTAAGTAGTTTCACTTTATGAAAATAAAACTGTAATGAAATTGCACTATTAGGAAGCCTAATAATGACGTCAAAGCCTCAGTTGTTAGGCTTTCTTTATGTCGGAGATGTTGATTGTACGCCGGGATATACGGTAATTAACTGCAGATTGAGATTTCAACACAAAAGATATAAAAGTAGTATTCAAATGACAAAAATAGTTATAATGAGGAAAATGGCGGCTCCTCCATTTGAACCCGTGATTTTGTGGAACCCGCAAAGGAAAAACTACAGAATAATCACATTAACAAATTAAATTTCACAAAATTTTAAGAACACTTCTAGCTTTCTGTGAGTTTTACTCTCTCCCCTCTCCCTCCACTATTATTAAATATGCTTATTATAGCTAACGCACTGTAGTAAAGGTTACTACAGCACAGTTTTTAATCAATTGCACGTGCAAACAGAAAATTTCCCTTCTGAACCGCTCTCTGGTTACTGAAGAGCAGACAGTTGGAAAGAAAATCGACACTGCGAATATCACTCCGTTCGCACATGTTCATGGTGCACACAGGGCCATTTTTTTTTCGCATCTCTGCCGGATTTTCCCTTGGTTTGTTGCGTTCGGTTAGTTAATTAATTTTTATTTCATTTTCTTATTCTTTTTAGTTCTATCATTTTCCACTACATTATTTTTTTACAAACTAGTGTAAATAATTAAGATGCGAGTAAAAGACGTGTTTCGGAGCTAAAGAAATGACAATTTTCAATATTATCCTTTGAAAAACAATAGAAATAAAATGAATCAAGACAACACCTTTGCTAAAATTTATCTTGATGACGAAATGCAAGACAAAATATTACTTGTTTTCTTTCAGTTGCGTGTATTGTTTTCCTTCGACTGATGGAAACGCAAATATATTTTATTTTGTAAGGTGCGCGTTTCTGCATATTTAATTTTCGAAATTTGTTTTATGAACCTCCATTTAAATAACCCACGAGCCGCCACTGAATGAGGAAGCAGTTCATTCTATTTTGGAATTCGATCTAAAGTCTACTAGAAATGATAACTGTGTGAGTTTGTTTGCTGTTATCTCCCAGCCCCACTGAAGGTCTATTTAAATCTAAACTAAAATGTCGAATAAATTTAAGAGAAGAATAAAGACCATTACCTGAACTTTTTTAATTAAAGCAAAATATTGGATGATAATATAATGCTCAGATCCGAAAATGTAAAACTTCTCACGATTTTTTCTACCTGACAAGTCTTTCAAAGGTCGAACCCGACAATTCAGCAGAGTTTCTGAAAACAATAAAGTGCATTTTTTTGACGTAGCAGAAAAACAAATGCTAAAAAAAAAAAACAGTGATAAATAGTTAAACGTTAATCACCAGAAAATGTTTAAAGATATTTTGTGAATAAAAAAAACCAGTAACTGTTCCTGAGTGTGTTATATTAATGTTACAAAAAATCAAGAGAGAAGGCCGTTCCATAGAGCGGTCGGATTTGGACAGAAAGATGTAATGACAACAGAACGTTATTCCTGAGCAATGGGTCTATCAGTAATCTTAAATGATTTACAAAAATACTTTATTTAAAGATAAGCAAACTAAATTGTAGTGTTTTGTTTCTGCAATTTGCTTTCTGTAAATGAATGCTCATAACGGTATTTTTCGGTGCGAAGTATATAAACGGTATTTTCTATTTATGCAATGTAAAAAGAACCCTTGTGGACAAAGTGCGACGAAATAACATTTCTATGTGACGTGTTATCTCTCCATAACTATATATATAGAAAAATCAGTAAATACATCAGAAAACACCTGGAGTTTCACCAAAATTTTGAAATCTCGTACATTATTTGCTGAAATAATTTTTAAATTTTTAACAAGAAAAGTTAGTGACTGTTATTTAATTAGAGGTATAATTTCTGGGACTAACCTTACAGCATTCAACGACCCATCGCGGGATCCAGCGGAAAAGTCACCACAGTTGCGTCTGAAGGATAACAAATTAAACCTGGTGTAAAGGAACTAGTGTGTGTCTTTTGAAGGGTATTTAAACTTTTTTCCCTTAATGGAGGGAAAAAATCATTCTAGAGAAAATTTTTTAAAATACTGAGGGGAAGGGGGCAAGGGCGAAGCCTTCAGTCCGCGCACGATGCGCAGATGTGTAGCAGGTTTTTGAAAAATGCGAAGAGTTTTGAACTTGAATTCAGCGTATTTAAAAACCCAATTTTATAACATTTTCGCAATAGAATAATCTTTTTTTTTGCAAAGGAATGGCTTATAAGGTAATTTTATTATTTTCTTGTTTGGTTTCGCAGAGAAACCTCCGTTTATACATGATTCTTACTGCTGCCATCTTTTGGTCATAAAGGAAATCGTCCCGACCGAAAAGAGATGCGCTGATAACAGAGCATCTCGTCCGATGACGCGCGCAGTTCCTTGGCCAATCAAATAGCGCGAAAATTTCGGGAGGAATATACGGTGAAAAGTGAGCCAGGTCATCTCTAAAAAGATAGCATCCAACCAGCCTTTTAACACCACTATATAGGCGACTGAACTGATTGATTGTACAAAAAATATATAAATACGTGTGCATGTGAAAGTTGACACGGACCAATTACAGAACGGCAATGTGTATCTGTGGGATGCGTTTAATTTAGTTTTAAATTAAAATAAATAAAATCATTTTTTAAAATGATTTTTGAAATAAATCATTTCTTGTCTCTTCTTACTTGAAATTCTTGCGTAATTTCTTTATATAATAAGAAAATGCACTGCTGTTTCATGTAACTTATTCTGAATATAATAAAATTACTTGTTATGTTGAAAATATTTTGTTTGTTCTTTTGATAAATACTTTAATGCGAAAAAAGAAAATAATAATAAATTTCAATATTAAAAAATGTGTTATGCATTTGTAATTTGAATATCTCAAAAAATGGACTATTTGTCGGAGGCTAGAAGACCCATGCTTTAAAAAGAATTCACACATGTAAGAGATTCACCCAAAGTGAAAATCGCATGAGTAATATTTTAAAAATGATTTTTGAAATTAAATCATTTCTTGTCTCTTCTTATTTGAAATTCTTGCGTCATTTCTTTATACAGTGGACTCTTTCTATTCTGAACACTAAAGGGACCAGGGAAAAGTGTTCAGATTACGGGGGTGTTCAGTATAGAGGGAGATTGAGAAATGTGAGTACGCAATGAAATTTTATAGAATGCTAAGCCTGGTTAGCCACGCTAGTTACCGAGATGGAGGTGCTTAGTTTAGATTTGGCAGCTAGTGCAATGTCAAATAAAATTCAGTCGGACCTCTATCCTACCATCTCATTTTTTAAATTTAATATTATTAAAAAAGTTTTACAAAATATATAATAATACATAATTATATATAATACATAAATGGTTAATTACTTGAAAAAGTTAGTAATTTTAGTCTGCTTTTACAATGTATATGCTCGTGCAGCATACATATTGTCTAATTGTTTAAGAAGTGGAAAGGCTTCCGGATGATGCTCAACCGCATAGTCCATCAGGTCTTGAATCCCTTGGCCATATTGCTTAAATGTAAGGGTTCTTTTTGTTTCATTAGTGTCTTGAGGTTCTGCTTCTTCCTCTTCAACGATGTTGTTGTCGCAAATCGGAAGGCTTCCATCGACTTCGAGATAAGAGTCAGGTTCAGTTTCAGTATGAAGCTCCTGAAGAATGGACCCCAAGTCATTCACAGCTTTTGATACTTGGTCCTCTATTCCTAAATGGTCATCATCACACGGGAATCCTGCTTTATAAAAGCATCTCTTGATAGTGTGAGGGGTTACTTCATTCCAAGCCATTGATATCCAGTGGACAGCATCCATAACATTGACTTTCTTTGTTAGTTCAGCTGCAGAATTTGCCTCCTCCATCACCAGGGACATTTTCCTCAGAAAATGGATTCGGTAGTGAGCTTTAAAGGTCTTGATTACTCCTTGATCCAATGGTTGGATAATAGGAGTACAGTTCGGTGGTAGAAACTTCAGGCTCACATTGCTCAGTTGCATGTTTTTGTGTGATGCTGCATTATCCACAAGAAGAAGAATTTTTCTTCTTTCTCTATAATAAGAAAATGCACTGCTGTTTCATGTAACTTATTCTGAATATAATAAAATTACTTGTTATGTTGAAAATATTTTGTTTGTTCTTTTGATAAATATTTTAATGCGAAAAAAGAAAAAAATAATAAATTTCTATATTAAAAAAAATGTCCTATGCATTTGTAATTTGAATATCTAAAAAAATGGACTATTTGTCGGAGGCTAGAAGACCCATGCTTTAAAAAGAATTCACACATGTAAGAGATTCACCCAAAGTGAAAATCGGATGAGTAATATTTCATTGCTATCGATCGAGAAAGAAATGTTGGCATCCTTAAGACAAAAATTTTTACGACAGGATAATCGAAAAATATTCATCCAAAATAAGAATGGATTTTATTTTCAAATAATGGATGAATATTATTCTTTACTGTTTTGATAAGTACAATATCTGTACATATCAAAAATGTCCCATTTCTAATTAATAAATTTCTAAATAAATACTACTAATAATAACTATTTAAGATTATTTTTCATTTTTAATTATTAAATCTCTAAATAAATAATACAAATAACCATTTAGGATGTTTTTAGCACCAGAGTGCTATTAATTTCAACCTTGCATTTTGTGTAGACACGATTTTGGTACAATTTTCGAGTCGAGTCACTTTTGAAATGTGTTTGCCAGATAACGTGGAGAGGGGGGGGGGCGTTCATAAACTGTTGAAAGTAGCACAAGGTTTGCAATTTTTGATAATAGATCGCTAAATTTGGCGCCAAAACGCGACAATTTATTATAAATATATTTCGAGTATAGTTAGAAAACGCCTGGCGAATATTGTAAAATAGTTTTAGTAGGCGATTTTAATATAGATTTTAATTCCGAAGAAGTGTTTTATAGAACGGAGAAGACAAATACGGTACACTCATAGATTAGGATACACTTTCCAATTGGTATTTATAAAGGTGAAGTATGGTTTGACTATGCCTGGCGAAAATTGCTAAATAGTTTTGGTAGGCGATTTCAATGTAGATTTCTATTCCGAAGAAGTGTTTTATGGAACAAGGAAGGAAAACACGATACACTCATGGATTGGATGCCCATTCCAAACAGTATTTAAAATGTCTACGGGATACAGTTGGAATATGCCTTCAGAAGATTGTAAAACAGTTTCAGTAGTTGATTTTAAGATAGATTTCGATTCCAAAGATGTGTTTTACGGTACAAGTAAGAGTTGATTCCTATTTTAACGCCCCCCGCTTTCGGAAACCTAAAAAATCCCGCACTTTGGCGAGCTTTGCAGTCATAAGTCTCTATGACATATGGACAAGTTTCAACGCTCCCAAAAGAACTATATGAAAACTAAAGTGAACAAATTAGCGATAAACGCACCTGTTAAGGAATTGGAAGACACTTAATTATTAAAACTACATTCATTGGCAACCCAAAATAAATAAAAATGTAACGGAATGCTTTACTTACTGTTGTGCTGAATGGCCATTGTAATTCTAAATTACGATTGCCACATAAATATAAAAAATCGTCTTAGTACCTCCATATGTTTAATGATCGCCACCTTGGCGAGAGTCGGGGCGTTAAAGTAGGAATCAACCCAGAAAGAGAAACACGGCGCAGTCATGGATTCTGATGGACATTCGAAACAATATTTAAGACGGTGAAGTATAGTTGTAATATACTTGGCAACGATTGTAAAATAGTTTAAATAGGCGATTTTAAGATAGATTTCGATTCCAAAGATGGGTTTTATGAAACAAGGAAGCAAAATACGGCACACTCACGAATCATAATACACTCTCCAAGTTAATGGAATAAGGAAGAAAAATAGGGACGACGCATAAACCATGATACGCTTTTAATATATAGCACTTTGGTGCGTATTTAAAATCTGAAAGTGTTTCAGATTTCCTTTCCCCTTTTTATTTTTTTTTCAAACGTTAGATTATCTTATTTGCTTTGAAGTACATCCAAAATGTTCTTTATTCTTACACCACCTCATTAAAGTATTCGAGTGTAAAACAAATTTACTGTGTTAATGTGTTCGATCTTATGTATATTGTGTTACATAAAAAATAAATTATAGTCCAGTGACAACGTCTACTATTTCTTTTGAGTTATGTGTTTTTTGAAAAATGAATCAGTAATCAACCGAATCAAATAAGAAATTCAGCTTAGACTAGAATAGGAATTTTTTTTTAAATATTTTTTTACTAAATATTTAACTTAAATGTTGATAAAATATATGAACATAATATTTTTGACTATTTGCATCACACCATGATCAAAATTTTCTTTTCGTCGGTCGTTTCATTAGAACTTATAACATAGTGTGTGGATGTGTGCTTGCGCTGGCGGGGAAGAGGGGGATAAATCTGTAAGCAGCGATGACCATGGCATATATTCACGCCTCGCCCCTGGAAGGGGGGCGGACTGTGAAACAGTGAGCATTTAAAGGAAATTTGTATTAAACGTGTTTTGCATTTGATTTGCTCTCCCTTTTTGTCTAAACTTTTAGTTTTTCTTTATTTTTTCCTAATTATATTAGTTTCAGAAAGGAGGCATTCTGATCCTCCTGGCTTCAAAAGGAACCAAATTATAGAAAAGTTAGTTTTGAGGGTCACTTAATAAAAACACGGGAAATTGTCTCACTTGATATATACCTATATACATTTATACACATCTATATTGCATAGCTTATTAATTTGAAAAAGGTATAAAAAATGAAAAAAAATGTTTTAAATCCCTCAGGAGTTCTCATTAAACGAAGTAAAAAAATTAAGAACTTATTAATGTTGTGCTTGGTTCTGGGGCGTAAATAAATGTGTAATTTTTTAACACTACATCCTCTAGTATATCATATTTAGCAAAGTTATCAACTGCCCCGGAATATAATTAAACCTTTAGGCGAGTGTATGTGCAGAGAGTCGAAATTACTAGGAATTTTTCTGGCCCATTTTTTTAGGATTAATTCATATGTTTTCTCTCTTCTGTAATATCCCACGTGAAAATTGGAGAAACAAGTAAGAAACAAACAGAGAAATATTAGAGGAGAATACGTTAATCATACACAAAATCAAAGTCAAAAAACTATCTGCTGCTTGTACACGGAATTAAACGCAAAAACATATAATTAAAAGCGATGATTCTTATGCTGAATTTTCGAGTCATTATTCAAGCTTTCTTTAAAATTGCGAATGGAAGAAATGTTCATAAGCCAAGTACAATTTAGAATCTAGATGTATGGAAAAAATATACATCCAATATAACTGAACAAAAATCAGAAAAAATCACTAATGATAATTGATTTCTGTATTTAATAGACCGTAGGTGGTAAGTATATTATGACGGCCTTATAAAGGGTCAAACACTTTTTATAAACAGTAATTTTTTACTTAAATTATAACAATTCTCTGACATTCCTATAAAACTTATTTTCAGTCATACCTTTAAATAGAAGTTTAAAAGAAATTGCAGTTGGCAACTCTGTATTTAGATTTTTTTTTCTTTTGCTGAAAGAAATTCTCTTGGTCTTTTTTCAGTCATCCACAAACTTCCAAATGATTGTTACCGCTGTTGCTTGTATAAATAGTGTTTTATAGAGAGATTAATAGAAAATTGAATTGCAAATGATAACATACGGTTATGAAATATTTGAAACTTTGTAAAATAACACACGTAAAACACACTTATTAAGCTAAACATGTGTTCCGACTGAAGTTTTTTACCGGTGTACCCCATAAATAAGAACATATACTGTCTATACTAAGTGATACTAATCTAAAATGTAAAACGTGCAGAGTTATTATAGACGAACTAGCTGAAATACCCGTCCTCGACGGGTTAGTGAATGCAAATTTCCAAAAAGCAAGAACTTTCGTAATCATTGTAGGAGTACACAGAATGGATGTAGTATGTTGCCAAAGTAAAGAAAGCGAAGTTATAATTTTTATGTATTGTTAAAATATTACAGGTTAGAGAGTAACTAAGTAATATCATTTCATTCGCCTTAGTCGTAATTATGTGATGCGCGAACGAATATTTACACATATTGAAATAATTTTCACAAAATCTCAAAATTTAATCAACATTTTTGAAAAATTGGAAGCCTAGAATTTAAGTTGAGTGACAACCTATCATGTCACTCAAATTCGTTTCATTCCCTGCAGTCTTTATTTCGTGATGCTGGAACAAATTTTCAGCATTTTAAAACGATTTTCGCAAAATCTCAGAATGTAATAAAAATATTTTAAAAATTCTCAACACCTATAAATTAAGATTAGCAACTACCTATCATATCACTAAATTTCGTATCATTCGTATTAGTCGTTATTACTTGATGTTTGAAGAAATATAAAAGTATTTTGAGAGAATTTTTACAAAATCTCAAAATCTAATAAAAATGTTTAAAAAATTGGACTCCTATAGTTTATGTTGAGCAACCATCTATCGTGTGACCAAATTTCATATCATTCGTTTTAGTCGTTTTTACATAATGCGGGAACAAAGATTCACTCAGTTTTAAACGATTTTCACAAAATCTCGAAATCTGGTCGATTTTTTTTAATTAGATGCTTATATTTTAAGGTGAGTGACCACCTATCATTTCACCAAATATCATTTTTTCACCTTTGCAGTTATTACGTGATGTGCGAACACAAATTTACGCAGTTTGAAATGATTTTCGCAAAATTTCAAAATCTCATCAAGATTTTTTTTTAATTCGACGCCTATGTTTTAAGTTGAGTGACCACCTATCATGACACCCAATTTCATATCATTCGCTTCAGTCGTTTTTGCGTGATGCTTGAACACAAATTTACGCAGTTTGAAACGATTTTCCCAAAATCTGAAAATCTAATCCAGATTTTTTAAAAATTGGACACCTATGTTTTAAGTTGAGTGACCGCCTATCATGACACCCAATTTCATACCATTCGCTTCAGTCGTTTTTACGTGATGCTTAAACAAAAAAAGCGTCACGGACAGAATGATAGACAGACAAACTTTTTTTTGAGGGTCGCATCGGATTCCCGGGTGCTTGAAAAGGATAGAAATCGCAAAATTTTTGAATTCCAAGAAATGTACAGACAAAAGTCTAATTTTATTTATATAGATATGTAAGAATTTTTAATAATAGTGATCTTCATCTGGGGCCAACAGCAATGTATAAATATAAGCAACAACGATAGGAGGAGGTATAATTATGTATATATGTACATATTAGAGGGTGATTATAGTACATATTAGAGGGTGATTATAGAAGAAGTTAAACTTCTCCTATAAACAGCATTTTGTTGAAGAAAGATTCCCAACAACTGAGACATACGGATTTTACTCAAGGAGCTCTCAAGGAAGACATTTTTAAGTTTAGTTAAAAAATATCCATTAAGTTGCAGATTGAATGGAAAACGTCAAATTTAACAATGAAACTGACTCTAAATAATCAAACAATTTCAACATTTATTCAATACTTTTTGACTATTTATTTACTAAAATCAGCATTTATTCTAAGTATCGAAGTATGGTTGTATATATGGGTAATTTCTTGAGCAGATTTCACTGATTTAGTTTTTGAAAATCGCCATTGGGTGGCTTTATCATTAGGTCCCATCTTACAAGTTCTTTGCTTTGTTGGCATCCTCCCCCTATCCCTTAGGCAAAAACCTTCTCCGAATTTTTCCATACTTGTCTTTAGAGCTATCCACAAGGTCAAATTTACTGATATGTGATACCATACTTTGGTAATGATATGGATGACAGTTTTTCGTTTCCACTTTCCTTCCCTTTCATGGGCGTCTGCCCGAGTTCCTGAGATGTTGCAGAGAGGAGTATTGCTGCATTTGTTGGTGGGAAGGGAAGGGGCTCATCTTGTGATTTCCCGCACTTTAGTAATTAAACAATTACAAAAAAGTTCAGTACATTATTCACTATACCGACGGCCTGGAGGGGGGGGGGAGTTATCCGGGAGTCCATGATGACAAATACAAATATGAGAATGCGCATGGACCCAAAAGTGGTGCAAAGAGAGGCACATTTTATATTTGTTCCTAATCGAAGTTGCTTGGTACGTAAATGAGTGCTCATATAGAAAGGTAGATCGTGCCCTTCCTTAGGTGTTCCTAAAGTTAATTTTTGTTTCTTTGTTTGTTCTATACTGAAGTTTGTATTGTACTAGTACTAGGACAGTCTGAAGTATTTTACATCCTGATAAGAGCATTCCCCTCAAAGAAACACTAATATAGTCATTCTTGCATGGAGGGGGGGCTCAAAACTTGAAAAGCTTTACCAACTTAACAGAAAAGTAACATGAATTGGCGTTCAAATATTAACAATTTTCTAAAATATATAAATATAATCTCCTTTATTTGTATTATACATTAATTGAAATCCGAAGTATCGGATCCAAAGGAGGATGATCTCTCTTCCCTTTAACACATTTCAAATTTTGTGGCGTTGCTAGGGTGTTTAACCAACACCTCCTACACATAGAAAGCCTAACAACTGAAACTTAGACGTCATCATTAGGCCTTCAAGTGATGACATCATCACAGTTTTACTTTCACAAAGTAAAACTATTTAAAATTTCTGGTGGATGCTACAAATATTAGAAAATATCTTAAATAAAAGATCAATTTTCTTAAAACTATATTTTTTATCTCTATTAAAACATTGTTATTCATGAGTAAATTCACCAGAAACTTTGTATACTTTTATTTTGTGAAAATAAAACTTTTAAGTGTAGGCTGAACGATGACGTCAAAGCTTGGTGACGTAGGAGTTGTTGGCTTAACCACTGCCTCCTAGATACAGAAAGCCTAACCACTGCTACGTAACCAAGCCTCTACGTCATCAGTTGGCCTTCTAAAGGTGACGTCATCACAGATTAAATTTGATAAAGTAAAACTATTCGAAATTTCTGGTGAATTTACTCTCTCTTAACAACATTTTAATGAATTGAGATAGAAAAATTAATTTTACAAAAAAGAGCAGTTTTTAACTGTAACTAATTATATAATGTAATAAGGGAGTAAATCACAATAAATTGTTTTGTGTCACGAACGTATTTTAATTTTTATCTTTCACTTAAGATACTTTTTAATATTTGTAGCATTCACCATAAATCTGAAATAGTTTTATTTTATGAGAATGAAAGTGTGGTGACGTCATTACTTGAAGGCCTAATGATAACGTCAAAGCTTCAGCGCTCAGGCTTTCTGTATCTAAGAGGCAGTGGTTTAACCCACTTTTATTCGGTCTGCTCTCATCATTGAAAAGTTGCAATGGAGAAAGCTCGTAGCGTACGAACCAAGCGAGGAGTTGGCGTTCGTAAATTCCTCGCCATCAGAGTCCAGCTGACTTTGTGGGACAGCGAGACCCGGAACTGGATGCAACGGAAATACTTTCGCCACGCCTCGCATATAAAAAAGCAGCCAAGAAGAAATCCGAAAATGCAACAGCACTACCATCAGATAGAATTTCTGATAGCAGCACCAAAACCAACGGTACAAAAAACATTTTGCACCAAAGTAATCAAACCACTTAGATCAAATGCTTAAAAAGTATGGTAAATACAGTTTCAAGCACTTAAATAAAGCAGATATAGAAGAAATCCAAGCATCTATTCCAAGAGCTTAGATAGAAATGATTTATTTTGCTGATTGTTGCAAATTTTTCTAATCGACAACAATGTCCTTCCCCGTTTTAGCTTTGAAACTGTAACTTGGTATTGTTTACAACAATGTAGTAAAGTTCCAAATACTATTTTATTGGATTCATTGTTTGTAGAAATTTTGTGTGATATTGCGATGCGTTGTTTTAGCAGCAAAACTTCGTTAAAGCATGCTTTGGGGGAGGGGATACTTCTCTATACACTATGGTCATTTGTCTGACCCAGCCATCAGCTGGTTGTGCGCGCACAGCCAGCTGTCGCCAGAAAAGGAGTCTCTAGATCTGTGCCACTCGGTGAACGTTTCGATCGTCCGCCATCTTGCTGGTAGTGAAGTCGAGCGATGGCAACGGCTGCCTTTTTCAGCATTGGGAAAGGGTTGCGCCTCAAATGGTTAAAGGACTTCATGCCTTCTTTTCTTTTTTTTTTTTTAAACGAAAAACTGTTCTTTTCGATACACCAGTTAATTGAGAAACCTGTTCAACAGTTTCATTAACAGATTCTTTCTTTAAAAGAACATTCCAAAGCTGTTATGATAAGAGTTGTGCTTAAAATTAAAGAGCTAGAGCAGTTACAGTTTTTCGGGAAGAAAGAAAGAAAAAGTATGCCATACACATGTACGAAAATTTTTAAGAATTTGTTTGGGTGCAGGCATCAAAGTACTCACGGACTAGCCAGAGTGCGTTAGCAACAACAACAACAATTATGTCTTCTCACGAAAAAACTGTTTACACTTTTCAATTTCTCTGGAATTGCATTTACTTAATATATTCAGTTCAAACTTTTCAATCGTTTTCTTTTTCACTTTTCAATCTTCAATTGCACTGAAATTTTGCTAATACATCTTAACTAATAGTGAAGAAAAACACATTTATATTCTTTTTCCGAGCTTGCCTTCACTTATTTAAAACTAAAAATTTAATACAGAAAATTATTTTGGCAACTTTCCGTTTCATCGCATTGTGAGTCACAATGGGACAGGCATTGAGGTACAGTAGGACAATATGTAAGACACACATAAAAAGGAATGACAATACATCAATATTATTATTACAGTATTTCTCGGCATATAACACGCACTTCAAATATTTTTTTCATTTTTTTGTGTGCATGCTATACACCGAATATAAAATTGTTAACATAAAAAAATTATAAATAAACATTACAAATATATATTACATTACAAAAGATAATTATTATCAGCCATTTGAATTTATCGATATATTTAATACTATAAACAAAAGAAAAACCTTACAATATATATTTTGTAAGGTTTATTATTTTGTAATTTTTGTATTATTTTGTAAACTTAATCTTCTTCGCAGAGGACATGAAAAGTTCATTGCATTAATCCTCGTTCAGATTTTCTGGCATATCATCGTCCTCTTCTTTGTCACTTTGATCTAACCATAAAAAGTCATTCTCTGTTCCTTATAGAGCATTTGATATCCCACGTTCTTTGAAAGAACTACCCCTAGCCTTACTTCATCTCATGCTGTAATAATCCGCTGCTTTTGGTGGGAGAAAATATGATGTGTGTTATACTGCACCCAGACAGCACATAAGCTTAAATCAAGCTTGAAATTTCTTTGATTTTGACGTATTAATACAAGCTTGACAATTCAATTCATTTTAAGCTTGGAGAAGTCATTTGAACTGTCAAGCTTGAATACAACTTGCTTACTGCTTGATTTGGAAAGCCACATCCACATGACAAATAATTTATCATCAGTCATAAATGTACTTGACCATAGAATTAAAAAAAAAGATTCTATATTTCCAAATATTGAAATGTTTGAAAATAAAATACAATTATATTACGAAATTGATTTCAAAATCTCTCGATTTTGGCCAGTATTGTCCAACATGAGTGTTGCGATATTGAAAGTTTTAAAACGTGTGCCGCTTTTAAGTTTATATAATGCTTATTTCCCTATTAGTAGAGTCTCTAAATCACACATAACATTATTTTAATTTTGATTCATCCCATGAAAAATAAAAGAAACAGATAGACATATCGGCCACTGATCGATCTCGCCGGATAACGGCATGATAACCATAAGTCACTTCAAACTTTAGTCATATCAGCGCAACTCAGGTAGGCCGAGTGTTTAGGACGCTGGCTTCCCAACCGTTTGATGCCGGGTTTGATCTCAGCCGCGGACGCTTGATGGTAACAGATTAAAATAACGTGAAATTTCAGCGTAGAGGGGAAAATGCGTGGAAAAATAAAATATGTGGGGCGAGTTCGCCGACGGGTGCCCCGGTATTTAGGAATTTTTTAAGCTTGAAATTAAGCTTGCTATGTCAAGCTTGACATTTCAAGCTTGCTATATCAAGCTTAATGCAAGCTGGGCAAGTGTAAACTAGAAAACTTGATTCAAGCTTCAATTAAGCTTACACGCTTGAAATTTACAAGCTTAATTCAAGTTTATTGACTTGCTGCAAGTTTGATGCAAGTTTGCTGTGCTGTCTGGGCAGTAATTGCTATAAAATAGTAAGACTGTCCTAAATTTACTGATGCGTGTTTATACGCCGGGATATACGATAATTAACTACAGATTGAAATTTCAACACACAAGATATAAAAGCTGTTTTGAAATGATAAAAATAGCTATAATGAGGAAAGTGGAGGCTTCTCGATTTGAGCATATGAGCACGTGAACCCCCAAAGGAAAAACTAAAGAATAATCACATTAACAAATTAAATTTTAAAAAAATATTAAGAACACTACTAGATTTCTGTGAGTTTTACTCTCTCCCCCCCTTCCCCCATTGTTATTAAATATGCTTATTATAGCTAACGCACTGTAGTACAGGTTACCACAGCAGAGTCTTTAATCAATCGCACGTGCGAACAGAAAATTTTCATTCTGAACCCGCTCTCTGGTTCCAGAAGTGCAGACAGTTGGAAAGAAAATAGACGCTGCGACTATCGGTCCGTTCGCACATGTTCATGGTGCACACAGGGCCATTTTTTTCGGCATCTCTTCCGGATTTTCCCTTGGTTTGTTGCGTTCGGTTAGTTAGTAATTTTTTTTTCATTTTCTTATTATTTTTAGTTATATCATTGTTCACTACATTATTTTTTACAAACTAGTGCCAATAATTAAGATGGGAGTAAAAGTAGTGTTTCGGAGCTAAAGAAATGACAATTTTCAATATTATCCTTTGAAAAACAATTGAAATAAAATGAATCAACACAACACCTTTGCTAAAATTTATCTCGATGACGAAATGAAAGACAAAATATTACTTGTTTTCTTTCAGTTGCGTGTATTGTTTTCCTTCATCTGCTGGAAACGCAAATATATTTTAATTTGTAAGGTGCGCGTTTCTGCATATTGAATTTTCGAAATTTGTTTTCTGAACCTCCATTTAAATAACCCACGAGCCGCCAATGAATGAGGAAGCAGTTCACTCTATTATGGAATTCGATCTGAAGTCTACTCGAAATTATAACTGTGTCAATTTGTTTGTTGGTATCTCCCATCCCCACTGTATGTCTATTTAAATCTATACAGAAATGTCCAATAAATTTATGAGAAGAATAAAGGCCATTACATGCGATTTTTTAATTAAAGCAAAAATATTGGATGATAATATACTGCTCAAATCCGAAAAAGGAAAACTTGTCTTGATTTTCCTACACGACACGTCTTTCAAAGGCCGAACCCGACAATTCAGCAGTGTTTCTGCTAACAATAAAGTGCATTTTTTTGACGTAGCAGAGAAACAAATGCTAAAAAGAAAACAGTGATAAATAATTAAACGTTAATCACCAGAAAATGTTTAAACATATTTTGTGAATAAAAAATAACAGTAAACGTTCCGGAATCATGGCATTTAGAGATGGGCGGTTCGACTCATTTTACTGATTCGAAACTCGACTCACTCACTACTTCGATGATTCGAATCAGTGATTCGAATCTTGAATCAATAAAACAACTAAAGAAATTTTCCCTCTCTCTGCGCCGAAAGCCGTACTATTTAAACACCCTTCACCCATTCATCGGGTTTCTTCTCCGCTGAGTTCTCGGGCAGTTAGCATCTCTCTCTCCTTGCTCCAGTAAAACTAGTGTTTAAACTGCCCGAAATGAAAATACAGGGGAGCTTCGTATGACCCCCTGGGCCTGTAAGATTAAAAGGTTAAGTTTGGTGTCAAAGCATTCGAAATTTTAAGTATCGGTGGGGTGTTGAGTCTACGGGGGGTCGAGAATCAATAAAAACGCGCTCCGGTGGATAGGTTCCGAGATATACGTTAATTAATTATTGTAATTAGACTAATAAACCATGGAGCTGTTTTTTCTGCGATGAGAGAAGAAGCTTTCCGAGAGAAAGCAGTAGCAAAAGCATCACAAGCTGGTATTGATCTCAGGATTTTCTTATCGCCGGCCTGAGAGGCGTAGCCAAGGGGGTGTTAGGGGGTCATAACCCCCCATGAGGAATTTTTTGCCATACAAAATGTATATTCTTCACTACATTATCATACACACGTATACATATATATGAGTTGTAGTAGTCATACCCCCCCCCCATAAAAAAATTCTGGCTACGCCCCTGGCCGGCCTGTATTTTTGCCCTTTATCGAATTCGAGATTTCACTGAAATGAAAATGGGAATATCGGATATTTGATGTTGAAATAAAACCGATATGTCGATTTTTGGCCCAGTCCTACTGAGGGGCTGCTGCCCCCCCCCAAAAAAAATGGGACCCTTTACTTAGCTTACAATTGAACTTTATCTTTAAATTTGATACCCAGCCCACCCCGAAATAAAATCCTGGCTACGTCACTGTCAATAACACTAACTACGCCACTGCTTTAGGCCCTATTTTGTATTTCTCTGAATTACGAAAGAAAATAAAATCATTCCCCTTAAACGAAAAACAAGGTAAAAAAAAAAAAAAAAACGAAATCTGCTGCAATAAAGCGAAATGTTATTTTGCTTACTACAAAGTCCTTTTGTGAGAGCGCTTAATACCGCCTCTGTATCCTTCATTAAAAGTGACAAGCACAATCCTAACTTTATTTCATTCTATTTCCCTTCACATGAAAACCCGCCCCCATGTAAACTTAACGTTCCGTTTTTTTTTTTTTTTTTTTGAGGGTGGGGGCAGGGGGACATATATTGAAGTTAAAAGTAGAAAAGGGATGTTTCATTAAATTTTAAACAAATATTAAATCAGTCAGAAAAGTTGGAAGGAGGGATTTTCTTAATTTTTTTTTTTTTCCGGGGGGAGATTGACCCCTCTTGCCCTTAGGAAGTAACGCCTATGCCCCCCGCCAAAAGCAAACGATGTTCGACCCACTCCACACCCACAGACAGATAAAACTTTAAAATCCGACCACCAACCAAGAAATGAAACACCAAAGATTCGAAAAAAAAACTTCAATTAAATGAAACATCCTTTCAACTCTTTTCGACTCCTTTCGACTCTGAGTCGATAGAAGATTCGAAAAAAAACCCTCCAATTAAATGAAACATCCTTTCAACTCTTTTCGACTCCTTTCGACTCTGAGTCGATAGAAGATTCGAAAAACTAACAAATCTCAACGATCGTATACAATCACCGAAACAGAGCGAAACACTGAATCAGTAAAGATTCGTTGCTGCACCAACTCAGTGACCAACTCACCCACACCCACTCATTTACTGTTTCAAATCATCTATCGACTCAGAGTCGTAAAGAGTCGAAAAGAGCCGAAAGGAGTCGTAAAGAGTCGAAAAGAGTTGAAAGAGTAAGGGAAAATCCCTGGGAACGGCAAAGGGAAAATAAGTTTTTCTTCCCTTCGCACTTGGAATGTATTTCCCTTGAGGGCTTGAGATTCGAATCAGTAGAGAGTGAGTGTAAAGACTGAGCCACTCAGTACCAAGATTCGAATCACTGATTCGACTCATCGAATCATTGGCCATCTCTAATGGCATTGAATGTACAAAAAGGTCAAGAGAGAAGGCCGATCCATAGAACGGCTGGATATGGGCAGAAAGATGTACTGACACTGGAACGTTATTCCTGAGAAATAAGTATGTTAGTCATCTTAAAGGATTTACAAAAATAATTTAAAGATAAGCCAACTAAAATGTAGTGTTTTCTTGCTGAAATGTGTTGTGCTGTAAATGAATGCACATAACGGTATTTTCCGGTACGAAGTATATAAACGGTATTTTCTATTTATGCAATATGAAAAAGACCCCTTGTGGACAGAGTGCGACTAATTAACATTTTTATATGACGTATTATCTCTCCATAAGTATATATATAGAAAAACTAGCTGAAGTACCCGTCGTTGACGGGTTAGTACTGAATGCAAATTTCTACTGATTCGAAACTCGACTCACTCACTACTTCGATGATTCGAATCAGTGATTCGAATCTTGAATCAATAAAACAACTAAAGAAATTTTCCCTCTCTCTGCGCCGAAAGCCGTACTATTTAAACACCCTTCACCCATTCATCGGGTTTCTTCTCCGCTGAGTTCTCGGGCAGTTAGCATCTCTCTCTCCTTGCTCCAGTAAAACTAGTGTTTAAACTGCCCGAAATGAAAATACAGGGGAGCTTCGTATGACCCCCTGGGCCTGTAAGATTAAAAGGTTAAGTTTGGTGTCAAAGTATTCGAAATTTTATGTATCGATGGGGGTCCCAGAGGGGGGGTCGAGAATCAATAAAAACGCGCTCCGATGGATAGTTTCCGAGATATACGTTAATTAATTATGGTAATTAGACTAATTAACCATGATTGAGGCTTAAAAGGACTGCAAACATGTAGAAATTGGCTCTGGGATGGTTTCCAGACTTTGGAGATGCCGTCGGAGGAGGCTAGTGTTTAAAATGCCCAAATTGAAAATATAGGGGAGCTTCGTATGACCCCCTGGGCCTGTAAGATTAAAAGGTTAAGTTTGGTGTCAAAGCATTCGAAATTTTAAGTATCGGTGGGGTGTTGAGTCTAGGGGGGTCGAGAATCAATAAAAACGCGCTCCGGTGGATAGGTTCCGAGATATACGTTAATTAATTATTGTAATTAGACTAATAAACCATGGAGCTGTTTTTTCTGCGATGAGAGAAGAAGCTTTCCGAGAGAAAGCAGTAGCAAAAGCATCACAAGCTGGTATTGATCTCAGGATTTTCTTATCGCCGGCCTGAGAGGCGTAGCCAAGGGGGGGGGTTAGGGGGTCATAACCCCCCATGAGGAATTTTTTGCCATACAAAATGTATATTCTTCACTACATTATCATACACACGTATACATATATATGAGTTGTAGTAGTCATAACCCCCCCCCCATAAAAAAATTCTGGCTACGCCCCTGGCCGGCCTGTATTTTTGCCCTTTATCGAATTCGAGATTTCACTGAAATGAAAATGGGAATATCGGATATTTGATGTTGAAATAAAACCGATATGTCGATTTTTGGCCCAGTCCTACTGAGGGGCTGCTGCCCCCCCCCCAAAAAAATGGGACCCTTTACTTAGCTTACAATTGAACTTTATCTTTAAATTTGATACCCAGCCCACCCCGAAATAAAATCCTGGCTACGCCACTGTCAATAACACTAACTACGCCACTGCTTTAGGCCCTATTTTGTATTTCTCTGAATTACGAAAGAAAATAAAATCAATCCCCTTAAACGAAAAACAAGGTAAAAAAAAAAAAAAAAACGAAATCTGCTGCAATAAAGCGAAATGTTATTTTGCTTACTACAAAGTCCTTTTGTGAGAGCGCTTAATACCGCCTCTGTATCCTTCATTAAAAGTGACAAGCACAATCCTAACTTTATTTCATTCTATTTCCCTTCACATGAAAATCCGCCACCATGTAAACTTAACGTTCCGTTTTTTTTTTTTTTTTTTTTTTTTTTGAGGGTGGGGGCAGGGGGACATATATTGAAGTTAAAAGTAGAAAAGGGATGTTTCATTAAATTTTAAACAAATATTAAATCAGTCAGAAAAGTTGGAAGGAGGGATTTTCTTAATTTTTTTTTTCGGGGGGGAGATTGACCCCTCTTGCCCTTAGGAAGTAACGCCTATGCCCCCCGCCAAAAGCAAACGATGTTCGACCCACTCCACACCCACAGACAGATAAAACTTTAAAATCCGACCACCAACCAAGAAATGAAACACCAAAGATTCGAAAAAAAAACTTCAATTAAATGAAACATCCTTTCAACTCTTTTCGACTCCTTTCGACTCTGAGTCGATAGAAGATTCGAAAAAAACCCTCCAATTAAATGAAACATCCTTTCAACTCTTTTCGACTCCTTTCGACTCTGAGTCGATAGAAGATTCGAAAAACTAACAAATCTCAACGATCGTATACAATCACCGAAACAGAGCGAAACACTGAATCAGTAAAGATTCGTTGCTGCACCAACTCAGTGACCAACTCACCCACACCCACTCATTTACTGTTTCAAATCATCTATCGACTCAGAGTCGTAAAGAGTCGAAAAGAGCCGAAAGGAGTCGTAAAGAGTCGAAAAGAGTTGAAAGAGTAAGGGAAAATCCCTGGGAACGGCAAAGGGAAAATAAGTTTTTCTTCCCTTCGCACTTGGAATGTATTTCCCTTGAGGGCTTGAGATTCGAATCAGTAGAGAGTGAGTGTAAAGACTGAGCCACTCAGTACCAAGATTCGAATCACTGATTCGACTCATCGAATCATTGGCCATCTCTAATGGCATTGAATGTACAAAAAGGTCAAGAGAGAAGGCCGATCCATAGAACGGCTGGATATGGGCAGAAAGATGTACTGACACTGGAACGTTATTCCTGAGAAATAAGTATGTTAGTCATCTTAAAGGATTTACAAAAATAATTTAAAGATAAGCCAACTAAAATGTAGTGTTTTCTTGCTGAAATGTGTTGTGCTGTAAATGAATGCACATAACGGTATTTTCCGGTACGAAGTATATAAACGGTATTTTCTATTTATGCAATATGAAAAAGACCCCTTGTGGACAGAGTGCGACTAATTAACATTTTTATATGACGTATTATCTCTCCATAAGTATATATATAGAAAAACTAGCTGAAGTACCCGTCGTTGACGGGTTAGTACTGAATGCAAATTTCTAAAAGCAAGAACTTTCGTCAGCATTGTAGGAGTACTCAGAATGGATGTAGTATGTTGCCAAAGTAAAGAAAGCGAAATTATAATTTTTATGTTTTGTTAAAATATTACAAGTAGAGAGTCGCTAAGTAATAGCATTTCATTCGCTTCAGTCGTAATTATGTGATGCGCGAACGAATATTTATGCATATTGAAATAATTTTCGCAAAATCTCAAAATCTAATCAACATTTTTGAAAAATTGGAAGCCTAGAATTTAAGTTGAGTGCCAACCTATCATGCCACCCAATTTCGTTTAATTCCCTGCAGTCTTTATTTCGTGATTCGGGAACAAAAATTTTAGCATTTTTAAACGATTTTCACAAAGTCTCAAAATGTAATCAAAATATTTTTAAAATTCAACACCTATAAATTAAGATTAGCAACTACCTATCGTATCACTACATTTCGTATTAGTCGTTATTACGCGATGCTTGAAGAAATATAACCGCATTTTGGGAGAATTTTCACAAAATCTCAAAATCTAATAAAAATGTTTAAAATATTGGACACCTATACTTTATGTTGAGCAACAATCTATCATGTGACTAAGTTTCATATCATTCGCTTTAGTCGTTATTACGCAATGCGTGAACAAAAATTCACTCAGTTTAAAACGATTTTCGCAAAATCCCAAAATCGGATCGGTTTTTTTTTAGATGCTTATAGTTTAAGGTGACCACCTATCCTTTCACCAAATACCATTTTTTCACCTTTGCAGTTATTACGTGATGTGCGAACACACATTTACGCAGTTTGAAACAATTTTCGCAAAATCTCAAAATCTAATCAAGATTTTTTAAAAATTCGACGCCTATGTTTTAAGTTGAGTGACCACCTATCACGACACCCAATTTCATATCATTCGCTTAAGTCGTTTTCACGTGATGCTTGAACACAAATTTACACAGTTTGAAAGGATTTTCGCAAAATCTCAAAATCTAATCAAAATTTTTTAAAAATGCGACGCCTATGTTTTAAGTTGAGTGACTGCCTATCATGACACCCAATTTCATATCATTCGCTTCAGTCGTTTTTACGTGATGCTTGAACACAAATTTACGCAGTTTGAAACGATTTTCGCACAATCTGAAAATCTAATCAATATTTTTTAAAAATTCGACGCCTATGTTTTAAGTTAAGTGACCACCTATCATGACACCCAATTTCATATCATTCGCTTCAGTCGTTTTTACGCGATGCTTAAACAAAAAAAGCGTCACGGACAGAATGACAGAACGACAGAATGACAGAATGACAGACAGACAAACTTTTTTTGAGGGTCGCACTGGATTCCCGGGTGCTTGAAACGGATAGAAATCGCAAAATTTTTGAATTCCAAGAAATGTACAGACAAAAGTCTAATTTTATTTATATAGATAAGTAAATACATCAGAAACCACCCGGAGGTTGACCAAAATTGTGAAATCTCGTGCATTATTTACAAATTTTTAAATTTTAAACAAGAAAATTTAGTAACTGTCATTTAATTAGAGGTATAATTTCTGGGACTAACCTTACGGCATCCAACAACACATCGCGGGATCCAGAGGAAAATTCACGACAGTTGCATCTTAGAAACGATGAAGGATAACAGATTAAACCTGGTGTAAAGGTACTGGTGTGTGCCTTTTGAAGGTTATTTAAACTTTTTCCCTCAATGGAGAGAAAAAATCTTTTTAGAATTTTTTTTTTAAGATTGAAGGGGGGGGGGGTCATGAAACATTGAGCATTTAAAGGAAATTTGTATTAAACGTATTTTGCATTTGATTTGCGTTCCCCTTTTGTCTAAACTTTTAGTTTTTCTGTATTTTTTCCTAATTATATTGGTTTCAGAAATGAGACGTTCTGATCCTCCTGGTTTCATAAGGAACCAATTTATAGAAAAGTTAGTTTTGTGGGTCACTTAATAAAAACACAGGAAATTGTCTCACTTGATATATATCTCTAATATATAAAATTCTCCTGTCCCAGTGTTAGTCACCTAACTCCTCCGAAACCACTCGACCAATTTTAATGAAATTTTCTATGTATATTCGTTAGGTCATAGAATAGGTTTTTAACTATGTCTCATACCCCTAAGTCATAAGGGCGGTCCACCCCAAAATGTTTAGCCCCCGAGTGCTATTCATTTCAATCAGGATTTCTGTGTAGACATTAGCGTGTCGAATCACTTTTCAAATGTGTTTGCCAGATAATGTGGAGAGGGGGGGGGGGGAGTTAATAAAATGTTGAAAGTCGCACAAGGTTTGCAATTTTTGATAATTGATCGCTAAATGTGGTGCCAAAACGCGACAATTTATTATAAATATATTTCGCGTATAGTTAGAAAACGCCTGGCGTATATTGTAAAAGAGTTTTATTAGGCGATTTTAATATAGATTTCTATTCCGAAGAAATGCTCTGTGGAACAAGAAAGGAAAACACGGTACACTCATGGATTATGATGTCCATTCCAAACAGTATTTAAAATGTCTTTGCGGTATAGTTGGAATATGCCTACAGGAAGACTATGCCTGGCGAAGATTGTAAAAAAGTTTCAGTAGGCGATTTTAAGATAGATTTCGATTCCAAAGATGTGTTTTATGGTACAAGAAAGAGTTGATTCCTATTTTAACGCCCCCACTCTCGCAACCTAAAAAATCCCCGTACTTTGGCGAGCTTTGCAGTCATGGGTCTCTGGGAGTTATGCACAAGTTTCAACGGTACTTACGTATTATCCCGGCGGTCCGCCAAGACAAGCAATTTTTCACTAAGATAAATGCCGGGCACATGAAATTGTTGATGGTTTGGAATACGACTGGCAACGTATTTAAAATCTACGAAAAAGTAGTTTGATGGAAGTGACCGTCCGGATAATACGTAAGTGCCGTTTCCACGCGCCAAAAGAACTAGATGAAAACTAAAGTAAACAAACTAGCGATAAATGCACCAGTTAAGGAATCTGAAGACACTTAATTATTAAAATTACATTAATTGGCAATCCAAAATAAATAAAAATGTTACGGCATGCTTTACTTACATGTTGTTCCAAATCGCCATTTTAATTCTAAATTACGATTGCCACATAAATGCAAAAAATCGTCATGGTAACTGCATTTGTTTAATGATCGCCACCTTGGCGAGAGTCGAGGCGTTAAAGTAGGAATCCACCCAAGAAAGACAAACCGGTACACTCATGGATTATGATGCACATTCGAAACAATATATAAAACGATGAAGTATATTTGTAATATACTTGGCGAAGATTGTAAAATAGTTTTAGTAGGCGATTTTAAGATAGATTTCGATTCCAAAGATGAGTTTTACGAAACAAGAAAGAAAAATACACCACAGTCATGAATAATGATGCACTTTTGAAACTTAATGGAATAAGTAAGAAAAATATGGACGACGTATAAATAATGATACGATTTTAATATATAGCACTATAGTGCGTATTTAAAACCTGAAAGTGTTTCAGATTTTCATCCTTTTTACTTTCCGAACATGTATCATGTAAGGAAAGTATTGTAATCCTGAAAAAATTCGAATTCCAGATTTTGATGTATTTACACGTTTTGAGGTCTTCTGAATTCATTTATGCTATTTTTACGAGATGTATGTATGTGTGTGTGTGTGTGTGTGTGTGTGTGTGTGTGTGTGTGTGTGTGTGCGCGCGTGTGTGCGTGTGCGTGTGCGTGTGTGTGTGTTTGTGTGTATGCGAGTGAACACGATACCTCCTAAACGGGGCATTCGATTGAGCTCAAATTGGATATATATGTTATAAACCGCCATCGTAAGGCCGACATTGATTTTGATGTGTGTAGGACTTATAGTTTTTCTACTGTGCTACTACAAAGATTTCTTTAACATTATGCCTTATGGGGGGGGGGAAATTCTTGAAAGTGCGCTATCGTTTAAACGGTACATTCGATTAAACTTAAATTGGGTATATCTAATATACAAAATTCTCCTGTCACAGTGTTAGTTTCCATACCCCTCGAAAATGGCTGGACCGATTTTAATGAAATTTTATATGTACATTCGTTAGGTCTGCGAATATGATTTTAACTATGTCTCATACCCCTAAGTCACAAGGGCGGTACACCCCAAAATTTTTAGCACGAGAGTGCTAATAAGTTCAATCAAGATTTTAGTCTAGACATTAGCGCATCGAGTCACTTTTCAAATGTGTTTGCCAGATAATGTGGAGAGGGAGAAGGGGGGGGGCGTTAATAAAATGTTGAAAGTCGCACAAGGATTTGCAATTTTTGATAATGGATCGCTAAATGTGGTGCCAAAACGTGACAATTTATTATAAATATATTTCGAGTATAGTTAGAAAACGCCTGGCGTATATTGTAAAACAGTTTTACTAGGCGATTTTAATATAGATTTCTATTCCGAAGAAATGCTCTCTGGAACAAGAATAGAAAACACGGTACACTCATGGATTATGATTCTCATTCCATGTCCTAGCGGCATAGTTAGAATATGCCTATAGGACAAATATGCCTGGCGAAGATTGTAAAACAGTTTCGGTAGGCTATTTTAAGATAGATTTGGATTCCAAAGATGTGTTTTATGGTACAAGAAAGAGTTGATTCCTATTTTAACGCCCCCACTCTCGGTAACCTAAAAATCCCCGTACTTTGGCGGGCTTTGCAGTCATGGGTCTCTGCGAGTTATGCACAAGTTTCAACGGTACTTACGTACTTACGTCCCGGAGGTCCGCCAAGACAAGCAATTCTTCACTAAGATAAATGCCGGGCACATGAAATTGTTGATGGTTTGGAATACAATTGGCAACAGTTTGCCAGCAAATTTGACGAAAAAGTAGTTTGGCGGAAGTGACCGCCGGGATAATCCGTAAGTACCGTTTCAGCGCTCCCAAAAGAACTAGATGAAAACTAAAGTAAACAAATTAGCGATAAACGCACCAATTAAGGAATTTGAAGACACTTAATTATTACAACTACATTAATTGGCAATCCAAAATAAATAAAAATGTAACGGCATGCTGTACTTACATGTTGTTCCAAATCGCCATTTTAATTCTAAATTACGATTGCCACATAAATGCAAGAAATTGTCATTGTAACTGCATATGTTTAATGATCGCCACCTTGGCGAGAGTCGAGGCGTTAAAGTAGGAATCAACCAAAGAAAGACAAACATGGTACACGCATGGATTATGATGCGAATACGAAACAATATATAGAACGATGAAGTGTAGTTGTAATATACTTGGCGAATATTGTAAAATAGTTTTAGTAGGCGATTTTAAGATAGATTTCGATTCCAAAGATGGGTTTTACGAAACAAGAAAGAAAAATACACCACAGTCATGAATAATGCTGCACTTTCCAACTTAATGGTATATGGAAGTAAAATAGGGACGACGCATAAATTATGACACGATTTTAATATATTGCACTACAGTGCGTATTTAAAATTTGAAAATGTTTCAGATTTTCATCCTTTTATTATTATTTTTTTTTGGACAAATTTTTTTATTTAATGACTATCAATAAGTCTCAAGGCCAAACTATGTTTGTTTGTGGCTTAAATTTGAGCACGCCATGTTTTTCACACGGACAATTAATTATACGTGGAATGCTCTCGAGTGGGCAAACCATGCAGTTTGTTTGTGTTAGCTAACGATGGAATAACAAAAAATATTGTTCACTCTATTCTGTTAAGGGATTGATATTATTTTTTAGTAAAATTATTCTAATTAGCGATATATATAAAAATTTAAAGAAAAAATTACAAAGAATTAAAAGCATGAATGTTTGGTATTGTGTTATTTTTACATTCCAGCATCGTTCACAGCGCTTCATGCCTCTTCCACTCATATACCACATCTTCACACACTTACAATAAGTTAGTCATTTCTTTCTACTAAAATAATCCTAGGACTAATTTATGTGGCAAAACAACGTTTGCCGGGTCATCTAGTACTTATATACATTTATACGCATCCGCATTGCATGGCTTATTGATTTGAAAAAGGTATAATAAAATGAAAAAAATGTTTTAAGTCCCTCAGAAGTTCTCATTAAACGGAGTAAAAAAAGTAAGAACTTATTAACGTTGTGTGTGGTTCTGTGGCGTGAATAAATGTGTAATTTATTAACACAACACCCTCTAGTATGTGATATTTAGCAAAGTTATCAACTGCTCCGGAATATAATCAACCACTTTTTCTAAACAGTAATTTTTTACTTAAATTATAGCAAAATTTGTTGTCACTCCTATAAAACTTATTTTCAGTCATACCTTTAAAAAGAAATTGCAGTTGGCAACTCTCTATTTAGATATTTTTTTTTTTGCTCAAAGAAATTCTCTTGGTCTTTTTTCAGTCATCTACAAACTTCTAAATGGTTGTTACCGTTGTTTCTTGGAAAGAGTGTTTTATAGAGAGATTAATAGAAAATTGAAGTGCAAATGATAACATAGAGTAATGAAATATTTCAAACTTTGTAAAATAACACACATAAAATGTACTTACTAAGCTAAACGTGTTCCGTTCGAAGTTTTATTACCGGTGTACCCCATAAATCAAAAAATATACTGTCTATACTAAGTGATACTAATCTAAAATGTAAAAAGTGCAGAGTTATTATATACGAATATATTAGAATTTTTAATAGTAGTGATCGTCATCTGGGGCCAACAGCAAAGTATAAATATAAGCAACAACGATAGGAGGAGGTATAATTATGCATTTATGTACATATTAGAGGGTGATTAAAGTTAAACTTCTCCTATGAACAGCATTTTGTTGAAGAAACGGGTGAACAGATTCCCAACATCTGAGGTATACGGATTTTACTCGAGAAGCTCTCAAGCAGGGGCGTAGCCAAGGTGGGGGGGGTTAGGG